>CM038465.1:83520085-84020085 GCA_021464415.1 Lonicera japonica | reverse complement strand
TGGCTTTAGCTTCTTTGTTTTTGTGGTGTTCAATTGAACCATATTTTCATGCTTTTATTATTTCAATTGAATAGTGTTTTATTAAATTGGTTATATATATATTGATTTTGATTATTTTAATTCAAATTATGATTATATAACTTGCATTAAATATATAGTATAATAATTTTCTAATGCAAATAGATTGACAAAAAAAAGCTTCATGGATTTTTATTCAAAGTATCTTAAGTGATGAAGAAAATCAAAGTGCAATAAGGAATTTTATTCAAGAAGAAGATTCACAAAGAATTCCATAATCTTTACATATTTAAGAACTTCATCAAGAGAGGGATTATTGTGTAAATGTGTTTGGGAATTTATTTGTAAAGTTATAACTATTTGATCTTGAAAGAAATTAAGTTACTCAAATCATTTTAATATATTTTATAAATTCTTTTTAAACTTTACTTGTGCACATTTTGAGGAAATGTCACATATATCTCTTTTCAAGACAAGTTGACTTTGAGATTTAAAATCTTTTCAAAAAGGTGATACTTTCTTCTATCCACCAAGTTTGGTTTTTGATGTAACATAACTCTAAACCTATTTTTAGTACAATGCACTTAAACTATTTCCAGTTGTTTTTGAGGTTTCATAAAAGTTGGACAAAAGCCTGCTAAAGGAGACCTGTCAGGGGTCCAATAGAGGCCTATTGGTATACAACAAGGACCTCTTCACGCGTGAATGAAATTTTATATTTTGTGAATATCTCTAAACAGCTATATACTTCTCCAAGCGATCATAAACATCTTGAGGGTATGATCATCTTGAGGGCTATTAATACTCTATAAACAAGCTTTCAAACTCACCTCTTGTAATATCTTCCAATCCTTTTAAGCTTACAATATTTTCAAGCATTCAATCTTTGATTTCAAAACTTTCTTGATTTGAGCAATCACATATTTCTATCTATTAATTAAATCTTTTTAATTCTAGAAGTGAGCATTCATCTTGTATTTTTTGCAAACACTTTGACAGAGTTGTAATTCATTAGTGTATGTCACCAAACTATATTTTTCTTCACTTTTAAATGGTTTTCTCATTATTGCATTGTAAAAAGTGTAGTGAAAAAAATTACACTTTGTATGAAAGTTTAATTTTCACCCATAAAAAATCCATTATTGGAATTTCTCAAAGGCACTACTCAAGCACAGATGTATAACCAAAAATCAAACCACGTGAATAAAACATGATTGTGTTATGGTTAAATCTCTCTATCTTTATCTTTTTATTTATCCTCATTATTATATCATATTGTATCTTTGTTTGATTGTTCAAAATTCTTATTAACTAACTTAATTTATTTTGAAATACTTTTAATTTGCCATAAACTCTATTCACTCGCCTCAAGGGTTTAAATCCAATTAACAAATACATAATCAATATTCCATTTATTTATTATTTTCTACATTTACTTCCATTGATTTTAGGGTCCCTTGAATAGTTAGGTTTATATTAATTTTTCAAATAATTTTGTTTCATAAGCATAATTGGTTATATATCTTCTTTTTTTCGGTAATCTTACACTTTGCTTTATGGATCTGTAGGGTTAAAATGTTCAATTGGACAGATTTAATCCAATTCTAATTAGGATTATCAAAGGCGTGAAGCTAACATATTAGATTTGATTGTTTTCTAAAAAAATGACAAATATTGAATATGTTGTTGGTTTTTACCTTGTTGAAACAAATATAAATCTATTGATCCAACTCACCTCAATTGTTTATCTGTCATCGGTCTCTCAAACCATTGTTAAACATTGATTTCATGGTTTATAACATCTTTTGAAGCAATTCACATAACTAATTTGCTATTCATGTTCAGTGATTCACTTCTTTGTTCTAAACTTATTAATATTTTTTTTACTTGTGATTAGTTAAAGTCAAGAATTATCGAAACTATTAATCAACATCAAATCATCTCGGGATACTCTAATTTTTATAAATTAGTGAAATTTAATTGATGGATGTTTTAAATATTATTTTTATTTGATAGTGATGGTGCAAACTATTAGTCCAGTTCGCCTCGCCAACCACGGGCTGACCCATGGTCGTCCACATCAGCCATCGGACCTACCCCAACTAGGGGTGTTTTCGGTTTCGGTCGGGGTAGAGATTGGGGTACCCCAAACCCTCCCCAAATTTTATAGTTCGGTTTCGGTTCGGTTTGGTTTCGGTTTTTTAATCTATGGAACCCAAACCCTACTCAAATAATTCGGTTTTGGTCCGGTTCGGTCTCATTCGATTTTTTTTATATTGTTAACACTTTAGTTAAAAACTACATTAAAAAAAACACTGAAATTGTCTTAAAATTGCCTTACAATTTGCACGAAAACTATACTGAAACTGTACTAAAATTGCAAAAAAAATAGCATGAAAACTGCACAAAAATTGCACTAAAACAGCACAAAAACTGCAATAAAATTTGTACATAAACTACACTAAAACTGCATTAAATCTACTTATAAAATATCCATAAATATTAAACAATCCATAACAAACATTAAAACTGCTCTTAATCTTGATTTTATTAAGTTTTTATTTTCTTCTAATTGATAAGTACTTCAAATTTATTTGACAAATTGTAGCTAGTGACAAATTTGTTGATAAAACCATTTTGTGGGTATAAATTATAATATTATATATCTTCTTCTTCTTCCCTTTTTTTATGAGAAGAACAAAGGAAGAGAGAGAAACAATTAATAGTAAACTTGATAACATTTGTGAGAAGAACAAACGAAGCTTTCATATTTATTGTTCTATTGATAACATTTTCTATATTATATTTAAAATCCTAACACTTTACACACACATATACATAAATGTTCCACACACACGTATATATACACGCACAGTCACACACATATATATAAAGATCCGAAAACACTTTACACACACATATATATAAATGTTACATTTACAAACACGCACACACATATATATACACATACACGCATATAATATATATACAGATCTTAAAAAAATCTACAATAGCTATAAGTAGATCTAGACAAACTTGATTAATGAGTGCGAAAGTGTGGAGCAACGAAGCAGTGGAAGTGCAGACTGTGGAAGGCTTTGGCAGTGTGGCTGGCTGTAGCTTGAGCCTTGAGATAGAGATTAAAGATTTAGAGAGAGAGACGTTGGCTGGGGAGGGTGTGCGGCGCAAAGGGGGAGGGCGTGAGAGAATTAGGTTTTTTTTAACCTTTAGTCTTTTAAACACCTCACAGCCTGAGTAATGAGAAAGGCCCACCCTTTTTTTTATAGTTTCGGCTAATTCGGGCCAATTCGGTTGACCCGAAAACTGAACCAAACTGACCCGAATCACTCGGTTTTGGTTTTAGTTTTTTATTTCAGTTTCAGTTTTTTTTCGGTTCGGATCGGTTCGATTCATTCATTCGGTTTTTGAATTTCTGACAACATCCCTAACCCAAACGTAAAGAGCTTAGAAAAGCCCTGTTGGTCTACTATAAGAAGGATGAAGCTCCTTAAAAATTGGATACCTGCTCGAGACTTAATTACGAACAGCGAATTGCGAAGCCTGGGTTCTAGAGCTCTTTCGGCGGGCTCTGGAGCTCCTTCTCGTCCAACCACTCTCCTATAGTGATTTGCAGAAGTATGGGCGACTATCACCTGCTCTGCAGAGTGCACAGAACTCCCATCACCTTCATTAAATGCATACCAATTGTATTTAATGCACCGAAATTCATGGAGAAGCAAAGTCATAGTCGGTAATGATCGAAGCATGGTTCCAGACCTGCTCTGGGAGCTCTGGCCACACGTTTCCTCTAGTCATATATATACAAGAAGCATTTACTTCTTTCAACAACCAAGTTTAACCAAGTTTAATCCAACAACAACAACAAGAGAATCCAGCATTCAATAGCAAGAAGACAAGAGAGAGAATAAGAACTCAGAACACCCAGTAGAGATTCTAGAATAGAGAAGCCAGTACTTATATAGCCTGAGTGCACTCCTATTATAACATTGTGAGGATAGATTAGCTAGATAGACTTTTGTGAGTTTGTAATAGTTGGTTACTTATCATCAATATAAAGCAAACCGAGCTCCTAGCTCTATTCCACAGAGGAAAACTAACTCGTATCTTCATACGTGGCCAACATTCTCTATACATCTTTGATTCTCTCAAATTCTTTACATCTTTATTATTCCAATCATTCGATATAATCATTGACTGCGTGGTGTAAAATACCCATCTAGATTTTAGCACCAACAGATAGTATGATAGAATACAGTATGACTAATGTGAAATATATATTATCTCTAAATGTTTTAATTATAACCCATGAATAAGTTATAAATATTTTATTTGCACAAAATAAAATTATAAGTTTTGGTTAATTGGTTCCAACTATAAAAATTAAATTATTGTGACGTAAATTTAATATGTTGTTTTGCCAAAAATCATTCTTGTACACAAATTTCAACAAAAAGTAGGACCCATTATCCATCACACAAATTGTAGAACATATTTTAAAATAATAACCAAAAGAAAAACACTCAAAATGTTCATCACAATCCAATTTGTTTTTTCGTTGGGTGAATGTATATCCAGATGTTATTTTATTTTTTTTTTTAAATTTATTAATTACTGATAAAGAAATTTATTTTTATTTATCTTTAGCAATGTTATAAATTTATCATTCTTGTAGTCATCTTTTAAGTTTTAGTAGAGTCATCCCATTAATGAAGTGAAGTGCAAGTTTTTTCAAAAGGTTAGTGGGATAAGAATAAGTCTTCTCAAATTAGGGTGAAAAACAAAGTTTGGCGGGTGTATCTAAAATCACCCTACATTAATGATCATAACTAGGCTTGTCAATTGGGCCGAGTTGGCCCGAAGCCACTTGTTCGGCCCAAGCGTGAACAAAATTTTATGTCCAACATAAATTTTGGGCCGAGCTTGAAGCTCAACTCGAATTAAGCCCGTCCAGCTTGTACTAGGTTATCTTATTTACTAAACCATTTTGCTATCTTTAGAGTCTAAACCTAATCCCAATGCAACACACCACTGTCATTAGGATTTTATACAATTGTATTTTACAATTTGGATATCGTTTAGAATATTTGGAACTCTTCAGACTAGCTAAATAATTATTACTTAGGCTCCGTTTGATAGCAATATGGAAAATGAAAAGAAAAATAACTAATTTAGGTGAGAAGATGGAAAATAAGTTTAGGGATGTGGTGAGATTAACTCTTGGTTTTTGCATTTTTCCATGAGAAATTTTTCTTTGAGTGATGGTGGAGAAAATTTTTCCACAAAATATTAAAGGAGGATGGAGGACATATACTCACAAAAATGAGTATGAGATGGAGATTATCTCAACATATGCGTCAACTTATTTTCCATCTTCTCATCCAAATTAGTTGTTTTTATTTTCATTTTCCATGTTGCTATCAAATGGAGCCTTAGTATTTTTCAAATTTTTAGACCATGCTTATTAATTTTATATGAGCTAACTCGAATTTGGGCTTGAAATCTATTGTAAATTATGAGTTGAGTTTGAGCATATACAGTGATTTTTAATTTGGGTTAAGCTTGAGCATTAGTATGCTCAAAATAATTTAGACCGAGTGTGTATAATCTCGAGTCCGAATCATATAACCCAAATGACAAGCCTAATTATAAGTAGTATTGAAATTATTCTTTGCTTGGATGTATTTACGTTACTGTAGAATGGTACTGCTTGTGGGAGCAGAGCAGATGGAATGAAATAACCGGGTCCCCCCTTTGTAGGAGTGCTCGTGAGAAGTTAGTCCAAGTATCAATGGAGAAGGAGGAAGATCGAGGGGTAAGGATGAGTGAGGAAGAGGGCCACCTCTGGCTCTCTCGCAATGTTCATGGTTCTCTTGTTGTGTTCTCTGTCTCTAGCAGCTTTTTTGGATTGAGGGGAGTGAATAAAAAGAAAATAGTTAATTAAGAGGGGAAAGAATGGTTCCAATTTTATTATTGTTTAGATAGTTAATGATAGAAAAGAAAGAAATGGAAAGAACTTTGGTTTAGATAAAGATAAGAAAAGAAAGAAAATGAATGTGAATTAATATATTATTAACAAAAAAAAAAGTTAAATTTAGATGATGGTAAATATTTTATTAAAATATTTTTCTTTCCTTCCCAATCCTGAATCCTCTCAATATTATAAGGGAAAAATATTGAAAAGATAAAGGGAATCGACAATTCCTTTTATTCACTCCTTTTTGTTTTCATTTCTCTTTTCAAATCTATCCAATCAAGTAATTTCTATAATTACCCCTTCATTTTTCCTTTTCTTTCTCCGGTATTTCTTTGATCTAAACGAATCGTAAGAGTTAACATGGAATCCCGTTTTGATCCCTTATTTATGTGATCTGATCATGTGATTAATCTTTATTGTTAAGTAAAACATCTAAAGATTATCTTTTTGCGGCTAAGAAATTAAGCGGTTAATGTATTTTAAATAAATAATTAATTAATTATTAAGATATTTGTCCGTGCGGTGTAGACCAATCAAGGGAGTAGAATGTGGTTCCTTTGGCTCCTTACTTGGTATGTGGTTCTGGAGGTGGATCAAAGGATCAGGATGTGATACCGTTTGCTTCTTGTGCAAGGGTACATTTCTGAAAGGAGCCTAATTTTATATTCACCCTACAGTAATATATTATGGTTAATTTGATGTATTATTATATTTTTGTATTGTATTTGAAACATGCACAAATATGCACAAAGACGGAGTTAGGAATTTGTCTTTGAAGTGAAAATATATACATATATATATATATATGTATATATCACTCTTACTATGAGAAAATTGAACTCTTGTGTGATATTTTTCGCCAATAAATGATTTAGCAATGGTTTTTTTCTCTCTCATATTGTCATTAACGATTTATTTTGTATAATGATGCATACGACGGTAAAAAACATCCATTTATATTATTTTATAATATGATTGTATTAACAAATTTGTTTACTTCTAAAGATTTCGCTATTAAATGTCACATATATTTCACTTACAAACAACACATATACGCGTATATTTTGCATACAAACAAACAACACACTTAATTATATATATCGCATACAAGAGAAGGAGGGTTAGCCCAATGATAGGCAACCTTCACTCTTAACTTGAGATCAAGAGTTTGACTCGTGAGTTGGGAAAGAATGACTTAAGCCTCCCTTAATTTAAAAAATATTATATATAAATATGCAATTATGCATACAAACAATACACATATATATCAGATACCTGTTTATTTTTTTCTCTAAGAAAGAAAACTACATACACGCATATATATGATATGTAGAGAGTGATAGGGAATGCCTTGTTATTTTAATGTACTTTTTTAGAGAGAAAAATGCCTTATTTTTCAATATGGTAATGGGTATTATTTTAAGAGAGAAAATGCTTGTTTTGAAATATTGGGTCCCATTAAGCGGTGCTTTAAGTATCCATTATTGAAGTTGTCTAGCGAGTTTTGTCCAAAAATGCTAACTAGCCCAAGTGTTCAGGCCAATGGAGACCTGGAAAAATGTAACTGAATATTTCAGTTCTTTAGTTTCCATCTTAAAGGTTTGCCCATAGGTTTGAAAGCGCGTGTTTCTCGGAAAATTCCACAACAAAGTTGTGTAAAAAGTACGTCAATTTTCAAATCTCCTCCTAAAACATTGCTGATAGGAAGAGTTTCCCTAAAGCACTGACATATTCTTTCGTAGCCTCACCTTATAACCACATGTATTTGCACATTTAGCTCTGCAATAATTACAAATACTTGTAGAACCAATATTATTGCCATGCCATGTTGAAACTCCGTTGTGGCAAAATTTGTACCGTGTGTAAGCCAATAATGTTTTAACCATAGAGCCAACAAAAAGTAGTTTAAAATCCATGATTTCAGATTGCTTATTATAAATGATGCTTATTATTCAAGACTAAAATAAAAGCTTTAACAGGTCCTAATAATATTTTAGTACATATAAAGACGTGAGTACATGGAACCAACTAGAATCCCAGTATTGTCTAGGGCCAAAGGCTAATAGAAGTAGAAGCAGAAGTTTCTTCGGAAGCTATTAAGAGAGATCCAGTTCCGCTGATGCTTATAGTCCAAACACGGTAATATGAAGGTAGAAAATGAATAATCTCATTGTCACAACATATTTACACACAACTGCAAGGAAGATAAATCAGTATTATCCTGACTCAATTGCGTGTTAAAACAAGTTCAACTCAATATCACTGTTGGCATCTATTCTTCATGAAACAGATATAAACCAAGGCCAAACCTAGCACATGCTCTGCAAAAAGCTATTTCCTCTGCTGCAGCAACAGGATCTACAAAATCGCCACCGGCGGATGATACTGATCCAGTAGATTCACGGTGTGCCTGCATTTTAAGTCACAATTTATTGCATGAGCATTCATGTGCTAAATTTAGAAAGCTTTAAAACATGTTAAACATGCCGAAAATCCACAGATATAAATTATGATGTTCTAATATCATTCATATGTAACAAGAACCCATCACAAAAGATCATCACTATGCATTAATGTAGAAGTGGCTTTTCCCACCACCCCAAGGGTTTGGCAGAGTTAATAGTCATGTCCGAGCATCTCCAAGCGATCTAACAAATATTGGCAATAGATAAAATTTAGCAGCTAATAAAAAAATGTACTACAAAATTTTAGCAAATCATGTTGAACATCAAATGGGTGGCTCTATTGCTAAAGCAAATATGGAATGTAACGCAGGAGGAGCATGGAGAGTGAAGAAAACTAAGAGGAAAAAAATAACTAAGAAAGTTTATTGATGATCGAATAATTGAATAACTGTACTGGACTAAGCCTCTTTATATAGAGAGGTAGATGCCATCCTAATTAAACTAGAATTTGAATAAACAACTCTTACCAACTAAACTAGGAATCCTAATTAGACTCAAATTACTATTTAAAAGACTAAACAAATTAAACTAGACCTCCTAATCTGATAGAAATCCAAATCCTAAAATAATATAGACTTCCTAAAATTAATAAATTAAAATAAAATATCTAAAACGCTATTTACATGATTATTATCTTGTCCTTCATCAGAATGTCCAATAGTTGTGCACATTGTACTGTTTGTCACAGCACGCCAGCAAAGTTATGTTTGCTTGGGTAAAAGGTGTAGCCTAACCAAATTTGAGTCGTTGAATAATCAGAAGTACCAACTTTTTTGAATAACCAAAATGGCAGACCCTACTATCATAACCAAAGACAAGAAAATAAAGGATGCTAATCACAATTCATGCATTCTCTTCTCTTCACTGTTTTACTCTCTCCTTGCTCTTCTGTGAGAAATTTAAATTTTGAAAAATGGTGGTCCAGGTATACCAAATCTTCGACTTGTGACTCTACAAGATTTTCTCCCAAGCCCTTCACATTTCTCGGTGGCAACCATCATCCTCAATTTATGATGGTAGATTTTATCTTGCAATCAGTCTAGTCTTTTTGCTTGGCCTTTGATTCTCCTATGCTCAATAACGAGTTTCTTCAGATAAGGCAGCCGTGCATCCAAATCCTTGCAGTAAATGCAGTTCATCAGATGAGCCCCATTAACATTATTGTGTTACAGCGTGGAGACTTTGGTCAATCTCTCTGAGATTTTTTGGGGAGGATCCTGTTGGAAATCATTATATTATGTGTTATTAGTAGGTTATTAAGTTTTATTAGGTGTTATATGTAGGATCCCCATCTTCGAAGATCTTGCCATATTTTCTGTCTTTCATTTGATTCGGTACGCTAAAATTGTACCTTTTTACTTCTATACAAATATGTAACTTCAGCTCTCAATTGAGTAAGCCGAATCAATTACATTTTTCAACTTGGTATCAGAGCGAATAATCCTGACCTAGGGTTTTCTCAAGTTGTCCCACCTTTTTCCGGCAGTTTAGAGTTCTTGTGAATTTTTACTTGCACCTTGTTTGGCTTCATGGTTGCCGTGATTTGGCATTCTCTTCCCAGAACCCCATTCCTCACCACATGTTGCAAACTAGTTTTTTGCTAGAATTTTCTGTTCCTCAAATTTGCTGCTATTATTGCCAGTGGTTTGTGGTGCACTGTCCAAATTCCTCTTTTCATCTTCTTTGGCCTCTTAGAAGAATTTGATTTTTCCTAGTTTCCTTGTATGGTTAAGGGTCCTTTTGGTGCTGCAGAGTGTTTTTTGGGGGCATTCTGTTGGCTGCACGGCCTTGTGATCGACCTTCTTTTGGGTGGATGTTGTTCCCATCTTCGCACATATTACTGTGGATGTTGTTCCCACTTTTAGCACATGTTGCCTTTTCATTTTACAGAATTGAGTTACTTTCTTGGACATGCACATCAACCAATTTTTTCAACTAAAGGTGCAATTTACTAGAAGACTTAAGGGGAGCATACTCTGGTGCAAATTGATTTCAGTTCAACACCTCTTTCAATTTGAGGGGGAGTGTTAGAAATCATTATATTATCTTTGTGTTATGTTAGGAACCATCTCTCCCAAAAACTTAAGTTGTTAGGTAGTGGACTAACAATGTATATCATGCTCTTCAACACTCCCCCTCACGTGCGACCCCCACTTGCACGTGGGGAGACAAACCAAACCAAATGTGCACTTTGTGCACAAACAACAATGTGCGTATTGCACAAACACAAAAGGGGAAACAAATGCAAGCGGGAGGATTTGAACCCGAGACCTTGCAGAATCTGCGCTCTGATACCATGTAGAATTTGAGCTTGATATGGTCCACTACCATCACCGATACTGTCCCCAACTTAACCACCTATCACTAGGTGCGAGGTTTTTAACTCAAAAAGCCTCGGTGATATTGAAGGTGAACCATAATTTTTGGGAGAGATGGTTCCTAACATGGTAACAAAGGAAGGTTCTATTCCAATTCACGTCCTTGGCCCGGTTGGGCTATGAATACTGGGCCTTCGAAAAGAATGGCGTTGGCTCCGGGATCCTTCGAAAAGAGTGGCGTTGGCTCCCGAATTTACCAATTCTCGATGTGGGAATTGGGTTACCCGTGCGATTCGATATGTGGGTCGCACATGAGGGGGTGTGTTGAGGAATAGCAAGATCCCACATCGAAAAATATAAAAGAAAAATATGACTAAAAAGTAAGTGGTTCACCTCCAATATAACCGAGGTCTTTTGAGTTAAAAACGCCGCACCTACTGATAGGCGGTTAAGTCGGGGACAGTATCAGTGATGGTAGTGGACCACAGCTCAAATTCTACATGGTATCAAAGGAAAGTTCTATTCCAATTCACATCCTTGGCCCGGTTGGGCTATGAATACTAGGCCTTCGAAAAGAATGGCGTTGGCTCCGGGACCCTTCGAAAAGAGTGGCATTGGCTCCCGAATTTACCAATTCTCGATGTGGGATCTTGCTATTCCTCAACATGTTATATGAAAGAGAAATCATTATATTATTTGTTGTGTTATATGAAAGATCCCCATAATCATGGGATCATGTAGATCTTCGCAGATCTTGCCATATTTTCTGTCTTGCCTTTGATTCGGTTTCCTAGATTGTACCCTTTTACTTCTATATAATTATATAACTTTGGCTCTCAATTTATTAAGCCAAACCAATTACATTTTTCAACTGATCCTTATCAGATCTTCAGTGGGATGGATATCCTTCACCGATCAATGTTTTATTTCCTTTCCGTTCTGTTGAATATTCATTTTTATATGAAGAAATACCTTGTACAAAGTTTTGTATTCTTGCATTCTTCTAACAAAATCTTTTTTAAAAAGAAAAGCAAAAAACAATGGGTCTCACACTTTTGGGTAGGGAAAATGATTGATCTGAAGCTTTAGAAGTGCTAAATGAATAATCCAAAGCTGGGCTACTCGAGGTGCTCTTAGAGACATAGAATTGGGGAGACATGTGGTCCTTGGGGGAAAAAGGCATGAGTACCATATACTGAAAACTTTTTGGCAGATGCAAAAGTTACAAGGCAGCATCTCAAAATTTCAGGTTGTAACCCACAATGGCATAACAAGCCTGAGGCATGTTTGAGGCGTTTCTGCTGAAAGAGGCTAGGCGTCAGCCTCAACTAAAAAATAAAAGTATCACAGAAATTACCAAGAAAAAAAAACTAGTAAAATGACATGAATGTGTATCATCACAATATACCACAAAAGTAATACACCAATACATAGTACTACAAGTATGCAGTGTACTGCAACTGTTCAAGCCTCCACAAAGTAAGTTACATAATAAATTGTTGTGAAGGCACCTTATATAATGTTTACACACCTACATATTAAAAGTATGTATATATACCCAAAAATTGCAGAGCATATCTAGAAGTAATAAATATTGCCAAGTATATAGCAGAATATATTTCTCCAAAGTATAAGCATATATATGTAGTATCCAAAGTGCTCAGTTAAACACTATATATACTGGCTCTCGAGGAATATGTGCAGCACATTGATGCATATTAAGAGCTACTTTTTTTTGTAAAGAAGTCCACAAAAAAGATTTAGCAGAAAGATGTAGCGAGAAACATGTAGAATTTATTTTCAAATTGTTTGACTATGCAGGTACCTGATTGATAGCCATAATTGGAAAAGCTTAAATGTAATCTTTGTGGATAAATTTGGAGTGAAAAAATGTGAGAAAAATTAGTAATTTAATGGAAGAAAGAGTGCTGAGAGACAGAATTATTTCTAGTAAAAACCAGTAAAAAAATAGTCTTAAGCCTCAATTGAGAGAGGTGTAAGCTGTAAGCAGCAAATAATGACCTTGAGACTTAAGTCTTGAGGTTATATTCCAACGACTCACAGCGCCCGAGATGCTAGCCTCAATTGTTTTTAAAACATTGTAACCAATAAAACATATAATTTCAAATTTTCAGACAGGCTAGATACTCAAGCTGTTGGAAGCAACATGAAATCACATACTACAAGATGACAAAATGAGATCTTCCTATTTCAGTAATATACACCACTTTCGCTCCATTGCATGATACTCATGCTCAAGGATAGATCAGGAGACAGAGCAAGTCCATTGCTCCATATTCCGAAAATTCATCATCAATGTCTTGAAATAAGGTGCATTCTAAGATTTTCAAAGCTGTTAATCAGGACCAGCATTCTCTCCAATGAAACTCCAACAAGCCTGGCCTTTGGTTTATTAAGGACATGATCACTGGTGTTCAGTGAGTTGGCTACCTTGCAGCACTACAACTATTTGGTCAGATTACTCCTTTCTGAGAGCTACAGACATACAATTCCCAGACAGGAAGAAAGTACTCAAAGTTGCCTCACATCCACTTTAGGAGTGGTATAGTATCATCACCTGCACCAAAAACTTCTGAAGGAACACCCACTTGATCCTGATCAGTAAGCCGGTCTACTGACAGGCCAACTGGCCCAGGCAATCAGCATTCCCCTGACGATGAGCACAAAAAGAAAAAAGAAAGTTGCTAGTTCTCCATTCCAAATCTCATCCGTGGTTCACCAAACATAGCACCTTGAATATCCAAAATGGAAAATCTAGCCTGTTCATTGTCCCAATACAGCTAAAGAAATTCATTTCCTGAATATAAATGTTCTGAACCCCCTATATTCAGAAAGTCCTTCCAAAGCTTCCTAAAGAGTACCAATGGCACCTAAAAGCACGGATTCTTCTAAGAAGGCAGTATGTCCGTACTCTGTACTGAACACATGTCAAACACCGACACTTTACAAACGCATGCCAAACACTTGTAGTTTAAACATAAAATTCTTGTTTTGGACATGTGTTTGACATCTTGCTCATCTGTCCATGTCCAAAGTATCTAAATAGTTCTTTTTTACATACTAGTAGGACCATGGTTCCGCATGAATATAGAAAAATGATAATGGATATATAACACCTAGAAACAATCCTGGCAACAAAAGTGAATATATAGGCCACAATGTCACATCATATGTTAGAAAAGCCAACCTCTCCATCAGAACCTCGTATTGTGACACGGTATACCACAGTCACACTTCCATTATCAGAGAAAATTACATCACGTATTTCTCCACACCAACCTGCAAAAATTCATAAACGTCAAAGAGGATCTGAAAAATGGTGTTACAAGTAATTAGAAGTAAACAATATGAGAAGTGTATGACCATAGAAAACCACCAAATTGTTAGTAGGAGGCGTAAGTTTGTCCGCTATTGTTGTTTTGGGGGGGTGGGGTGTTGAACATGTGCATTCGAAGTATACAACCACCAAAACAACTATAGCCAGGCGTAAGTTTGTCCGCTATTGTTGCTTGTATTGATTGTCTTTAATTAATATAAGCTTTGTCTCTGATAAAAAAAAAAAAACCATAGTACAACTCCAAAAAGAAATCAAAGCCCTAGATGAATGGTCATCATCTATATTCAGAGTATTCACCAGCACAGAATATAAACAATTCTGAAAACCCCATTTGATCCAATTAATGGGTCCACCTTTGAGAGGAAACTAAATCTAAGACCAAAAACTGAAAGGAAGCCCAAAAACTCAGCACAGTTCTTGAAATTCTAAAACTATTTTTCTCAACAAGGGAATTCAAAACATTCTACGAAAAACAATACATTATATTGTTCTAGTAGAATTAGGCAATATTGGGGATTGCATTTCCTAATCCCTTATTTCATCCATTTATGCATACTCACTCACGCGCAAGTGCTTGTTTAGCACCTGTATATCTTGTGTGTTTGACTTTTGGATAAACGTTAGGTATTCTGATGCATCAAGAGGAGAGGAGAGGAAAAGATAGGGCCAGCAGAGAAAAGGGAAGAAAGCCACAAGATTGAGTGAGTTGGTCCTATTGAAGTTTCCCTTTAATGTGTAACACGAGCCTGAGACTATGAACAGTCACTACCGTTATAGTTGTTTAGCAAACTAATAAAGAGTAACCAAAGGATAGATAGATAGATATGAAAGCAGACCAGGCATCTATACATATATATATATAATAGTAAAAAGTGGAGGAGGAGGAGGAGGAGGTGCTGTTCGGGAAAAAATTGAAATTGTAAATGTATATGTATATATGTAGTAGAGAGAATAACAGTACTAGTACCTGGAGCGTAAAAACTCAACATCCGGTTGGCGTGGTACCTACACATAAAAAATTATTTCGATCATTAGATCAACCAAAAAAAAAAATTATAATAACGTATTAGAAGGCAGGGAGGAACAAATAATAAAGACAAGGAGAAGGAGAAGAAAACGAACGGTTGATTTAGAAATTAGTACCAGGGGATGAAGGTGGAATGACGATGATGATCATCATCAGCGGAAGCAGGAGGAGGATGATTAATAATAATGTTGTCGGGGATCCTCTTGTTGAGGTCTCGGAGGATCTCGGCGAGGGGGCGTGTGATGCAAGAGGAGGAAGAAGTGGAGAAGTCCAGAGGTACCACATAGTTAGCATCACCTCCGCTGCTGCTGTTCCGGCTGTTTAGGGCCAAAACGCTCACGCAACTTCTTGTTCTAGACCAACTGATCCTCGTCATCCTCCTCCTCCCCAGAGTTGTTGAAAGGGAGGAAGAGGATGTCGCCACCAGGAAGGAACACTCCATCACCGGATTCACCACCGCTGCCATATGGAAACTACTGACGGCCATTCAGTCAGTCGGAACCAGACGACGACTTTTCCCCAAGAACTTAATAATATAATAGATCGAAAAAGGTGGTAGGTTGGTAGGTTAGGTGAGAGTCGTGAGACGATCTTTCCTTTCCTCCCCCACGGCTAGAGGAATTACCTGCTCTCCATTAATCATTTTATTTTGTTCGGCGCCTATTTGCACTCTAATATTTACTTCATTTTAACGTTAAAAATGTTAAGCCTTGTTTACTTGCCACTTAATTTGCTACTTAAATTTAAAAATTTAAAATTTTTAAATTTAAGCGATTGTCAAAGTTGTTCACTAACTAAAAAAATTAAGTGGCCACTTAATTTTTACCACTTAAAACTTAAAATTTTCATCCAAAATTTTAAGGGACAAAATTACCACTTAAATCTGAAACTTAATTTTAAAAGGTACAAAAAGTCTACTTTACCCTCTCTCTTTTCTACTTTACCACTCCACCATAAACTCAACATATCACTTCGAGCCAACTCTTACATCCAACAACACCTTTTGTTTTCTTCTTCGCACACCCGAGTATGTTGGCCTTGCTCAGTGGAATACAGTCGAGTGGTGTGCCATTAATTGACAGGAGAAAACCGAGTAAAATGGGTTTAAAAATAGGGAAAAAATTGCTCACACTTCGTTCTACTCAATCAAGCACAATTTCGTATCTAGGCCTTTCTTGGCAACTTCAAACACAACAAAATACTCATATTTCAAGCAAATGAAACACTATTATAAATTTTATTGAGGAATTGGAACTAGTATATATATATATATATGAAACAAATTTAGGATTCTAGCACATCAAGTTTAAGGTTCTAAAGCAACCAAGCAAACAAACTTACTTGGGCAGTTGGAGTAGAGGATTGACGAGTAAGAGTGGAAGAAGAAAGTAGAAGATTGCCAAGCATTTGTTAGTGTAATACCCGTATCTCATTTCCTGTGTAAATTGTTCTTGGCATTCGGTTAAACTTAAATAGCCACTTTGGATAGTGAATTCTTGATTTGAATTCTTTTTGGATGATGTAAAACCTTTAGCATGTCCTAGTAGGCTTATAAAGTCTGTAAGATCAATCGTTTCGTTATTCGGGAGGCCCGAATCGAAATTGAGGTATAAATCGCAAGTTTTGATATTACGCGATTTCTAAATTTTTGATCAACTTTGTAAGGACATAACTTTTTCGTTTGATGTCCGAATGAGTCCCCGTTGGTGCCCAAAGTTCTGTATCGTTCCCCTCTACAACTTCCGTGTTTGGCCCGGAATGAGATTCCAGCATTTCGAGGGTCCAGGAAGCCAAATATCAGTTGATTTTAGTGCAGTGGTTCCAAGATCGATCTTGGGCTATCCTGGGAGGAAAATTTTTTGGCAGAGAGCTCCCAAGATCGATCTTGGACCCCCAAGATCGATCTTGGTGCCCTAGAGTCGAATTTTGACGAGTTTTGACCCGATTTTTCTCCCATTTAACCTCATTTCTTCTACCACTTCGACTCATATGCCTCCCTTGTGGTCTAAGGGTTCTAGAGAGGGGGAGATGAGGGATCTTAGTGTGTTCTTGTCAAATCTACTTCATGGTTCAAGATTAAAGCCTTGAATCAACACTTTCTCCACTATTCATCATCTTCTATCTTCATTCCTATCATTTGAGCACCAAAGGGCAAAGGTTTGTGGTGGTTCTGGATTGTGGCTTCAAGGGTTCAATACAAGCTTCCAATATTGTGCTTCTAACATCTTAGAGGTGGGGACAATATTACTAAAACTAATTTCTTAAAAGTTTATTGTTGTATTATTATCTTCCCCAAAATTATACAAACCCTAGGTGGGTTAAGCTTACAATTGGGCAAAGAGTTATAAAACTTTGATTAGCTTACTATTAATGCTTGATATCACTTGATTTTACTATATTTCAAGCATGTATGTCTCAATTTATTATGTTTTGCCCAAAACCCACCAAGATGGAGATGAAGCTTATAAATTTCTACATGAACTATACTTGTACTTATCTTGGTGGAATGATTGGTGATTTTATAACACTTGTACTTGAAGATGATGGGGAAAATATGTATAAGCTGCTTTGGAACCCAATGATTGTGTTGGCTACTTATGATTTTGGTATATATATACATACATGTGTTTTGTTGTTTATGATATTACCTCTTGTGGCACAATTATCTACATAGGTGTATATAGCATGGTTGTAGCCTTGCTTATGATTATTGGGTTGGAGCCCATATGTGCGGTTGGAGCCGCAGCGGTTGGAGCCGCTTGATTATCTTACGGGTTGGAGCCCGAGTACCGGTACTAGATGAGGGTTGGAGCCCTCTTGATATTATAAGGGTTATAGCCCTTCGGTTGCCTTCGAGATGACTATACCTAATGTAGGATAATTAGTGCCTTACAAAGCCAACACATTATATTTCCGTATTATTTTTAAACTTGTTTTCTATAATCACGTATGTGTTTAGATTATAACTTATATTTTCTTAAAGCAATTTAACTATATAGTTCCCACTGAGCCCGGTTGGCTCACCCCATTATTATTATTATTTTTATAGGTACTTCAGCAGGTACTAAGGGACGGGGACGAGGGAAGGACGTATCATCCTAGATTTGCCTCTGATGTTGATGAGAGTTTCTTATGAAGGAGAAACCTTGTTTTAACTTTTGTGTCGGCATGTATTATGTATTTCCTTTAGAATTCCTTATTGTATAATTATTAAACCTTATTACACCAATGAGTGATTTATATGTATGATAGTAAACCAAGCTATGTAAGAACATCTTTAAATGATGTATGGTTATTTCCTATGTTATGTTGGATTAATTATTTAAGGTTTTGATATTTTATGCACTTTTTGTTGTTGTTAGTGACGGCAACCCGTGATTGCCCACTTCTGAAGGTAGATGCCTTCATATGGAAATTAGGGCGTCACAAGTTGGTATCAGAGGCATAGGTTTTCTTTTCTTTCGCCGAAGAGTAGGTATACGAGGGTTCCTTCCTTTTAGTTTCGCGTATACGTGTATGTCATGATTGTTGGGATGCTTGGAATGAATGGAACAATAGTAAGCATAGGTGACTGCTGGGTTATATCATA
The DNA here is from genome assembly GCA_021464415.1 of Lonicera japonica. Taxonomy (NCBI): domain Eukaryota; kingdom Viridiplantae; phylum Streptophyta; class Magnoliopsida; order Dipsacales; family Caprifoliaceae; genus Lonicera; species Lonicera japonica. The sequence continues at coordinate 84,001,315 of CM038465.1, read as the reverse complement.
GTTAGCCGCCGGCCAACGGATAACTATCCTATAAATCATCAGTCTACTGTCGCTAACTAGAGTTGTAACTTAGTGACCGAGTTCCCAGATTACGTATTCCTCCCCTTATCATATCCTTCAATTTCGTCGATTTGTTTTTGGGTTATTTGTTGTGCTGAACACTTCTTTTGTTTTCATATAGCATGCCACCCAAGAAGAGGAATGCTAAGCGCACTGTCCACCTTGATGACATCCAAGGTGGTGATGGTCATGAGATAAATCCTAATGATCCTCAAGGTGGTATCCCTGAAGGGGGAAATAATACTGAACTTGTCTCAGCCATGAACAAAATGATGAAGGAATTTTTGGGAAGCCTTTCGGGAATCCTCAAAAATAATCATGGGTCAACTTCTGGGGGTGCCGAACCTAGCCGTCGAACTGGAAAGACTCCTATTGAGCTAGATACTCAGGAAGAAAATGAGGAGACACCTCAAGGAGGGGAGAACAAGGAGATGATCTATCTCCGTGAGTTTACCCGACTCCAGCCTCCTACCTTTGATGGGACAGGTGGACCCGAAGAAGCAGAAACGTGGCTTTATTTGGTTATGGAAAAACTGGAAGTTATTAAAACTCCAAAGAAGATGCGGGCTAAGTTCGTAGCCACAAAACTCACCGGGATTGCTCATCGTTGGTGGCGAACCCAGAATATGACAGAGGAAATCACTAGGTGGTCAAAATTCAAGGAGGCCTTCGAGGCCCAATTTGTTTCCGATGCGTTTCGGCGGGCAAGGATGGATGAACTCCGTACCCTTACACAGGGGGACAAGTTAATCGAAGAGTACCGACAAAGGTTTTAAGAGTTGTGTGTCTATATGGACAACCCCACCGACCGCGAGAAAAAGGAAATGTTTTTCTTGGGATTGAAGGATGACTATCGCCATAACATGGGATTTTACAACTTTCCTACTTACAAGGATGTGGTCGAAGCAGCGTTAAGACAAGATAGCCAATATGTACAACCTTCTCGTCATTCTTTTTCTAGCAATACGGGGAAGAAGAGAGGAAATGATGGCAATCGAAGAGGGAAGTGGGACAAGAGTAAGAAGTTCCAATCAAGTTCAGAGTCTTCTGGGGGAAAGTATACAAGTAGCGGCGGTAGCAGTGGAAGTTCGTTTGGGGTTTGTTTCAATTGCGGTGAGGCTGGGCATTATGCTAAGAGGTGCCCTCAAAACACAGATGCAACGCAAGGTGGCAGGAGTGGCTATGGACGTGGTGATAGGGGTCGAGGAAATGGCAGGGGTAGAAGTCGATCAGGTGGCCAATATTCTCAAAGCGTGAATCAAGGACAAAGTCAAACTCAGAGCAGGAGCCAATACCAATCAAACTATCTACCCCAACAGCAACAGTCAAGTTACCACCCAAACCCACCACAGGGTCAAGGATCCCAAGGAGGCCGCATATTCACACTTGCCCCCATACCGGATCAAGAGGACCACACTGTCATGGAAGGTAGTCTCGTTCTTTTCACTACTGGAGTTAAAGTTTTGTTCGATACCAGTACATCCCATTCATTCATTTCATCTGCATGTGCATCTAGTTTGGGGTTAAAAACTAGGAGCTTAGGTCAAAGAGTTACGATTGGGACTCCATTGGGAGGTGGCATTGTTCTTAGTAGATATCGTACTGCAATTATCACCCTTCACTGTGATTGTTATATGGAAGATAATTTTATCATCATGGACATGGCTCCATACGAACTCATTCTTGGAATGGATTGGTTGACCAAATACAAGGGCATAATTGATTGCTACGCTAAGAAAGTTTTCATCACCCAACCGTGGGGAGAAACAATCGTTTTCTTCGGAGAGAGGTACAATTTATATCCAATCACATATGCTACAAAGAAGGAGCAAAGGGACTATATGGGGTGGCTTGCCAGTATTATAGGTGATGAAACACCACTGTTAACGCCCTTTGATATCCCTATTATCAACGAATTTGTGGACGTCTTCCCCGAGGACTTACCTGGGTTACCCCCGCAGCGGGAAGTAGAATTCTCGATAGATCTTGTACCCGAAGCTTCTCCAATTTCTATTGCACCCTACCGGTTGGCACCGACCGAGCTAAAGGAGCTTAAGGCCCAATTGGAAGATCTATTGTCCAAGGAATTTATTCGTCATAGTTCATCACCGTGGGGAGCACCTGTTCTCTTTACCAAGAAGGCCGACGGATCTTTGCGACTCTGCATTGATTATCGCCAACTGAATAAGATGACAATCAAGAATAAGTGTCATCTTCCTCGTATAAATGACCTATTTGATCAATTGCGTGGGGCTCATTTCTTTTCAAAAATTGACCTTCGATCAGGATACCATCAGTTGAGAGTTCGAGATGAGGACATTCCTAAGACTGCTTTTCGCACCCGTTATGGGCACTTTGAGTTCTTGGTGATGCCATTCGGGTTAACTAATGCTCCTGCAGCATTTATGGACTTAATGCACCTTATTTTTCGTCCCTACCTTGATCATTTTGTCGTGGTCTTTGTTGATGACATCTTAATCTATTCCCGTTCTGAAGCCAAACATGTGAATCATCTCCGTATAGCCTTGCAGTTACTCAAAAATCATCAGTTATATGCAAAATTTTCCAAGTGTAGTTTTTGGAAGGAAGAGGTGAAATTTTTAGGCCACATAGTGACTCGTGGGGGAATATCTGTTGATCCAGCCAAAATCGAAGCCGTATTAATTTGACAGAGATTCGTAGTTTTCTGGGGTTAGCCGGCTATTACCGACGATTTGTTCAGGACTTTTCCCGAATAGCTGTTCCACTTACTCACCTTACACAAAAAGGTGTACCCTTTATTTGGGATGACCGCTGTGAAGAGGCATTCAACGAGCTAAAGCGTCGTCTCACCATCGCTCCTGTCCTAGCTTTACCGGAGAGAGGTATAGGATACGTTATCTATTGTGATGCTTCTCGTCTTGGTTTGGGTTGTGTCCTTATGCAACTTGACCATGTTATTGCTTATGCTTCCCGTCAATTAAAGACTCACGAGAAGAACTACCCGACTCATGACCTCGAATTAGCCGCAGTGGAATTTGCGTTAAAGATATGGAGGCACTATCTCTACGGAGAAAGATTTGAAGTATTCTCAGATCGTAAAAGTCTTAAGTATATTTTTACACAAAGGGGCCTCAATCAAAGGCAACGTCGTTGGGTAGAATATCTCGAGCATTATGACTTTACACTTCAGTATCACCCGGGTAAAGCAAATGTAGTTGCAGATGCACTTAGTCGAAAATCGCAAAGATCAATCTCTGCATTAAGATGTCGTGAGTGGAGGCTTTTGGAAGAACTCTAGCGGTATAATCTAATTGTGCGTCGTCAAGAGAATTTCGTTTTCTTATCTAATCTTATGGCAAGACCAGCGATGTTGAGCCGTGTAATTGAGAGCCAAGGATATGACCCTCACCTTAATGAATGCCGTACTAAAATCTTAGCGGGGGAAGTGATTGAGAATATCACTCTAGGTGCTGATGGTGGAATTAGATATATGGGTAAATTGATGGTTCCACAGTCAAATGGTGAGCTTAAGTAGGCAGTTTTGACTGAAGCTCATAATTCTGAATTTTTCGTACATCCCGGTAGCACCAAGATGTACCGAGATTTAAAACGTACTTATTGGTGGCCAGGTATAAAGCGAGATGTGGCCTTATTTGTCTCACGATGCCTATCATGTCAAAGGATTAAGATAGAACATCAAAGGCCTGCAGGGCAACTTCAACCCCTTCAAATTCCCGAATGGAAGTGGGAAAACATTACGATGGATTTCTTGATGGGTTTGCCCAGAACGCAACGTAAAAACAATGCAGTTTGGGTGATTGTTGACCGCCTCACAAAATCAGCGCATTTCTTGCCAATCCGAGAGAACGACTCTCTTGAGAAGCTAGCGAAACTATATATTAGTGAGATAGTTAAACTTCACGGGGTACCAGTGTCTATTGTTTCTGATCGTGATCCTCGTTTTACTTCACGTTTTTGGGAAGCTCTTCAGTGAGCCATGGGCACAAGATTAACTTTTAGTACCGCTTTCCACCCTCAAACGGATGGGCAGTCAGAAAGAACAATTCAGATTCTTGAGGATATGCTTAGAGCTTATGTTCTAGACTTCCGGGGGAATTGGGATGACTTTTTGCCATTTGCTGAGTTCGTCTATAATAATAGCTTTCAAGCTAGTATAGGCATGGCTCCGTATGAAGCCTTGTACGGTAGACCATGTAGGTCACCCGTATGTTGGGTCGAGGCCGGTGAAGCATCTGTGTTGGGACCACAGTTAGTGCAAGACACTACTGAAAAGATAAAGTTGATTAAGCAACGCTTGGCAACAGCCCAAAGTCGTCAAAAGAGTTATGCGGATAAAAGACGGCGACCCTTACAATTCGAAGTGGGTGACTACGTGTTCCTTAAAGTGAAACCTCGTCATGGTATCATCCGTTTTGGAAACAAGGGTAAGCTTACCCCTAGATATATTGGTCCGTATGAGATTATTAAGCGTGTGGGATCTGTTTCCTATCGCTTGGCCTTACCCTCATCACTTCAGCGTATTCACAACGTGTTTCATGTGTCCATGTTACGAAAGTATGTACCAGATCCATCTCATGTCATTCCAACTGAGGAGCTTGAGGTTAACGATGATGTTTCTTATGAGGTACGGCCGATAGCTGTGGTCGACCGTAAAGAGCAAGTCCTCCGAAATCGCATAATTCCATTGCTTAAAATAATTTGGCTTCATCATGATGTAGAAAAGCCACATGGGAGCTTGAGTAAGAAATTCAAGCCAAGTATCTGCATTTGCTCCAATGAGGTACTTCCGAACCTTTTTATTTATATTTCGAGGACAAAATATTTTAAGGAGGGGAGATTATAATACCCGTATCTCATTTCCTGTGTAAATTGTTCTTGGCATTCGGTTAAACTTAAATAGCCACTTTGGATAGTGAATTCTTGATTTGAATTCTTTTTGGATGATGTAAAACCTTTAGCATGTCCTAGTAGGCTTATAAAGTCTGTAAGATCAATCGTTTCGTTATTCGGGAGGCCCGAATCGAAATTGAGGTATAAATCGCAAGTTTTGATATTACGCGATTTCTAAATTTTTGATCAACTTTGTAAGGACATAACTTTTTCGTTTAATGTCCGAATGAGTCCCCGTTAGTGCCCAAAGTTCTGTATCGTTCCCCTCTACAACTTCCGTGTTTGGCCCGGAATGAGATTCCAGCATTTCGAGGGTCCAGGAAGCCAAATATCAGTTGATTTTAGTGCAGTGGTTCCAAGATCGATCTTGGGCTATCCTGGGAGGAAAATTTTTTGGCAGAGAGCTCCCAAGATCGATCTTGGACCCCCAAGATCGATCTTGGTGCCCTAGAGTCGAATTTTGACGAGTTTTGACCCGATTTTTCTCCCATTTAACCTCATTTCTTCTACCACTTCGACTCATATGCCTCCCTTGTGGTCTAAGGGTTCTAGAGAGAGGGAGATGAGGGATCTTAGTGTGTTCTTGTCAAATCTACTTCATGGTTCAAGATTAAAGCCTTGAATCAACACTTTCTCCACTATTCATCATCTTCTATCTTCATTCCTCTCATTTGAGCACCAAAGGGCAAAGGTTTGTGGTGGTTCTGGATTGTGGCTTCAAGGGTTCAATACAAGCTTCCAATATTGTGCTTCTAACATCTTAGAGGTGGGGACAATATTACTAAAACTAATTTCTTAAAAGTTTATTGTTGTATTATTATCTTCCCCAAAATTATACAAACCCTAGGTGGGTTAAGCTTACAATTGGGCAAAGAGTTATAAAACTTTGATTAGCTTACTATTAATGCTTGATATCACTTGATTTTACTATATTTCAAGCATGTATGTCTCAATTTATTATGTTTTGCCCAAAACCCACCAAGATGGAGATGAAGCTTATAAATTTCTACATGAACTATACTTGTACTTATCTTGGTGGAATGATTGGTGATTTTATAACACTTGTACTCGAAGATGATGGGGAAAATATGTATAAGCTGCTTTGGAACCCAATGATTGTGTTGGCTACTTATGATTTTGGTATATATATACATACAAGTGTTTTGTTGTTTATGATATTACCTCTTGTGACACAATTATCTACATAGGTGTATATAGCATGGTTGTAGCCTTGCTTATGATTATTGGGTTGGAGCCCATATGTGCGGTTGGAGCCGCAGCGGTTGGAGCCGCAGCGGTTGGAGCCGCTTGATTATCTTACGGGTTGGAGCCCGAGTACCGGTACTAGATGAGGGTTGGAGCCCTCTTGATATTATAAGGGTTATAGCCCTTCGGTTGCCTTCGAGATGACTATACATAATGTAGGATAATTGGTGCCTTACAAAGCCAACACATTATATTTCCGTATTATTTTTAAACTTGTTTTCTATAATCACGTATGTGTGCAGATTATAACTTATATTTTCTTAAAGCAATTTAACTATATAGTTCCCACTGAGCCCGGTTGGCTCACCCCATTATTATTGTTATTTTTATAGGTACTTCAGCAGGTACTAAGGGACGGGGACGAGGGAAGGATGTATCATCCTAAATTTGCCTCTGATGTTGATGAGAGTTTCTTATGAAGGAGAAACCTTGTTTTAACTTTTGTGTCGGCATGTATTATGTATTTCCTTTAGAATTCCTTATTGTATAATTATTAAACCTTATTACACCAATGAGTGATTTATATGTAGAGTAAATACTACAAATGGCCATCCAACTATTATAAAAGTTTTAAATTGGTTACCGAATTAAGATTGGTTCCAACTTAGCCACTCAACTATATAATTAGTTTTAAAATGGTCACTCGGTTAGATTTTGTTGTTAGATATTAACAGAGACGAGTCACATGACACACACATGCCAAACTCAAGGGCTTTTTTGTCTTTCTCACTCCTTTATTCCACTTCTTCTAACTCCTTTCTTCTTCTTCTACCCTCCGAAACCCTAACCCTAGTACCACCTATTCGCTGACAATGCCCTTTATCCCCATCAAAATCCACATTATCCATCGAATTAAGCAAACTCTGCTCCTTTAAAGGACTATCGGAATCGAAATCCCTAAATCCATCATCAATATCTTCATCACCGCTAAATTTCTTGTCCCATTCACCTTCGACCTTGGAGATCCAATTGGACCTCACTTGCTTCATAATCGAGGCCCTCCTCGTCCCCTTCATTTTCATAGGCTGTTTCCACTACTTGTTTCTCCGATTTAAGTGAGAATCGTAGTGTGGATATTCGATATCCCCTAATCGAACGCTGGGCCGACGTTGGCGTTTTGCTCCGACGTTCTCGGTGGAAATAGCTACCACTAGTGGTTCAATTCCGCCGTTAATCTGAGGCTCCGATGGCTGTAACTCCATCATTCCGGTGGTGGTGAGAACTGGACCTTTCTATTTTTAGGGTTTCGAGGGGTTGAAGAAGAAAGGGAAGAAAGGAGTGAGAAAGACAAAAAAGCCCTTGAGTTTGGCATGTGTGTGTCACGTGACTCGTCTCTGTTAATATCTAACAGTAAAATCTAACGGAGTGACCATTTTAAAACTAATTATATAGTTGAGTGGGTAAGTTGGAACCAATCTTAATTCGGTGACCAATTTAAAACTTTTATAATAGTTGGATGGCCATTTGTGGTATTTACTCTTATATGTATGATAGTAAACTAAGCTATGTAAGAACATCTTTAAATGATGTATGGTTATTTCCTATGTTATGTTGGATTAATTATTTAAGGTTTTGATATTTTATGCACTTTTTACTATTGTTAGTGACGGCAACCCGTGATTGCCCACTTTTGAAGGTAGATGCTTTCATATGGAAATTAGGGCGTCACAGTTTGTGCGGGAGAAATAGAAGCACAGAGAAAAGAGAAAAGAAAAAAGAAGGAACAATGTCTTCCTTCATTGCTTGATTGCTTTTGTTAGATGAATATGCTATATGGTTGTTGGGTTTAGTTGAATGTTCACCATTTCCAGTATTAATATTAGATGAGTATGCTTAGGGCAAAATGGGCATAATAAAAAAAAATTAGTTTTCAGATGTGTTATATTAAAACAAACAACATTTTTTCAGATACATTTTTCAGAAGTAAACAAACAGCTTTTTCAGTTTTTAGTTTTCAGTTTCAGTTTTCAGTTTCCAGTTTTCAGTTTTCAGTTTTCAGTTTTCAGTTTTCAGATTTCAGTTTTCAGTTTTTTTACTAAACGGCACCTTAGTGTCTATTTACACACAACTCTTTTTTCCTTTTATCCAATAGTTATTTATTTTAGAGTTAAAATTAACTTTTTTTAATTATATATTATTAATTTATAATTATCTTGTAAAATTCAAATAAAATTAAATACTCTTTCACGTCTGATTACTCCTCCAACTGATCAACCAAGCCAAACTCGCCGCGCTTTCTTTTCCTTCTCATCTTCTTGATTGAAATGCTTAAAAATTTCAATTGATTGAAAAAAATCAAGCACTAAAATAACACTTTATGAAAACAAGCAAGAAAACCTAGACCCATGAATAATAGTTTAGACACCATAAAGCTAAAGGGAAAGATAATGAAGAAGCTAAAGGTGATATATAAGAAAATGGTGATGAAAGAGAGGTATGCTTAGTGTTTTGTATGTCATTGTGTTTATTTTTTTCATATTTAAGCAATGAATACATACACAATACTTTAAACATTGAATAAAATATACATAACTGGAAATAATGTGACAGTTGCTTGCCATCGAGTGAAATATAATAGTTCATTCGTTGAAAATATAATGAAATAGGGTAATTTTGCTGTCATGTCCACTCGCTGGACATTAGTAGACAATCATAACCTATAACTCACACCATGATAAGCGAGTTTTAGAGATATAATCACTAAACATGTAGCGAGTAAGACCAATTTATTTATGGGTGTTCATCAACTTGAAAAAATTTTAGGTAATTGGTATTACAAGAGTTTTCATTGGTTAATAAATTAATCTTCAAGTAATTCCATTATTTCAAGATGTATATTGCCTTATCTCTAGCATTTGAAAAAATTGTCAATATATCAAAGAAATTGACTTCGGCCAATTTAAAGCAAAACCTCTCAATCCCGATTGCCTAGAATTAAAGACTTGTAATAGTGGTGAAGCAAGTGTCGATGGTGTGGATGACCAATCTTTAGAGGATATAATGGCTCTAGATACAATTTATTGTGGTGACTATAAGGTTGATATTGGTGACTATAAGATTGAAATAGCTTGCAACACCAATGACCACATCACTTAAAGAGTCAAAACATGTGGTTCCTAAGGGTAGACCTCGTGATAGCAAAAAACCGTTGAGTCAAAAGGAAATAAATAAGAGGAAGTATGAATTGTCGACTAAGCAAGATCCATCAGGTTTTGAGTATGCCAAGTTCTAAGAAGAACAAAAGTTGGCAGCATCTATTCTTGATAAATTGTCATAAGTTTGAAAGACTAAGAAGATGAATTATGCATACAAATCGTCGAAGAAAGAATTCAAAGATTATATCCCTTACATTCCAGAATTCATGCATCCTTTCATCGCTGATATAGAAGATGTTAAACATGATGGAAATTTTGGGTATTGGTGCGTTGCAGGACATTTGCAATTTTATGATAGTGGCAGGTGGTTATTGGTTAGAAAAGAGTTGATAGAGGATCTTGAAAGATTCAAAGAAAAATATGACGAAGTATGGGGTCTATGGTTTTACATTTATTGTAAATATGCACTTGAGTGTTTTAGTAGCCCGTGCAACCCAAACTTTTGGTCGATTATTGATTGAGCCTAGAAATTGCATTTCTAAACCCTTAAACAAGGCTTAATTATCTTCTAGTTATCATCTAAAATCGAAAATTGCATGTGAATTCAGTTTAAACATGAAAAGAAGGCATTGCATTGTATTTCTGTGTTACTAAGCCATTTTGCAGGCCTAAAGTGGTTAAGCAACTGAAGTTATATGCAAAATAGAAGGTTGGAAGCGAAAAAGTGCAAGAAGAAGTCCTAAAGAACAATTCAATACTCATTCCGAGGCCCGAAGCGAGAAAAACTCGGCAAATTAGAAGTTGTAGAGAATTAAATTACTTACACGTAGACGAAAGCGGAGCGTCAATCGGAGTTCGGAACAAAAAGTTATGAGCAAAAGAAGAAATAGCCAAAAGAAAAAAAATACATGAGGATCGATCCATATGTGAGGATCGATCCCCACTTTAATTTTTGGACCGTTTTCAATTTTTGGCTCTTTTTGACCCGTTTCTTCAAGGATTATTCAACCCACGACCCTAGACACTTGTGGGACATATAAAAGACCACACATATCATATTTTAGGATAACGCAACAGTCATATTACGATACAGCAGAGAGCTAAGAGTACCGTCACTTTTTGGGAGCTTTTGTGCTTGTCTGTCAATTGAATTTTGAGAGTTTTCTTTCTTCTTTCTTCAAAATAATTGTTAGTTTAGTTTGTTTATGGCATATTGAGGCTAGACCATTGGTGTAATCAATATTCAATTCATCATTATATCAAGTTTCAATTGCAATTGTTGTTCTTCATCCGGGTAAACCCTAGTTTTCTATTTTCTTTAATTTAATTGCTTTTAATGTTTTGTCTGCTTAGATATTCATGGATTATTTGTTAGGTTTCTTATATATTCTGGAATTAACCATAAATCCACGTTTTAGGGGATGGTTCTAAGGTTTATAGACTCGTTTTGTCGGTTTTTCGGTTTTTCATCAATTTATGCTTGTTTCTCGTTCTATATTCAAATAATTTATCGTTTTTCAATGCTATTCATATGTGGTTTATTGTTCATCTTATCGAATCTGATTTTCCATAATATTTAAGGTTTAAGTCAAAATTCTTCAGTTTATGTCCGTTTTCAGTTTGTTTATCGTTTTAAGCGTAAAATATTTGTTTTAAATCGGAATTGAGAAATTCCAAAGCCAAAAGTTTCAAATTTTATTTATTATGTTATTAGGTATGTGTCTAATATTTTTCATAATTTTAAATCTTATTTGCATGTTTAATTTGATTATGTCTAACTAAATCGTTAGTTAGGGGTCCATAGTGAAAAATGCAAACTTAATCCTTGAATGTAATCCAATTTAAGTTTCAATCTTATTTTTTCATTGGTTATAGATCACCTACTGAATGTATGAGTATTTTATTATCTTTGCATGCCTTAAAAACATGTTTTCATAAGTTAGCTCATAAATTCCATTTGATTAAGAACCGTAAGACGTCAATTCATGGATTTTCGCACCAAAATCCTAACGTGGATGATTTGAGGACGGTCTTTATCCTCTAATTAGTTGGGTTAGTTTCATAAGTCAATTGGCTGATTTAGCGCTATTTTGGCATTTATTCACGTAAGTGCCGAGAAAGTGCTAGTTTTGACTTTCGGCATTCTTTTTAAGATATATTTGATTTGAATCACGTTCAAACATATTCAAACCTTATAAGAGTGTTAGGCTACTGATTTTTGAGGAGTTTAATCAACTTAGATTATTTTTGTCACGCACTAGCAATACTAGGTCTTAAATTACACTTTATCAAAGTCAAAAAACTTCACTATCGAATTCTATTACTCAAAACTAGTCTATATGGTCTTTGTCACACATGGGCTATCATATACTTGTAGTAGCAATATAATTAGATGGTAAGAGAGTTTAGAAGCTGAAATTTAGTGAAAAATCCTATTTAAACTTAAATTTGGATTACTCGATTGGACTAGTTTCGTACTTTCTAATTACATATACCCCTAACGTTTGTCTCTTATTGGTTTAAGTTCATTTAATATTCTATTTTTCTTGGTTAGTACACTGTTTTTATTAATTTATTTATTTTTAGTTCAATTGCATGTTCCCCTAGTGCATTTAGCAAGTCTTTTAGGTAGATAACTTGCGCTTCTGGATTCCCTTTAATTTTGCACTCTGGGACTAGATTTGCCTTTAGTTTTAATTTAGTTAGTTAATAGTTTAATTTAGTTTCATTTTTCCTTCACTATTCCCTATTTCAATCATCTTTCATTTTCTTTTCCCTTCTTTCTCCTGAGAGAGATAACTAAAAGAAATAGGTTCCTTACCTTCCTTATGGTTCGACCTTGGACTTCCCAAGTATATTATAACTTGACCGCTTGCACTTGGGCGTAATATTTCACACTTTTTTAGTGTAGTCAAGCTATTTCTGGCGCCGTTACCGAGGAGGGTTAACGGTTTCTTTTGTCTCTTTCTAGTTTCTTTCTTTTCTTTTCCATCCTAGGTTCGTGGTCCTAATAATCGCATTTCAAGTAATCCTCTGTAAGAGTACCGTGTCATTCCTGACAAGTACAAGTCAGACGACGAACCATCTCCATTATCTGAGTCTTCTAGTTCCATCAATTCATTTCCACTTTATTTTTCTTCTGATTCTTCGAACGGTACTATCCTGTGGGCATCTGAACACCCAATGACCAATTAGCAAACTAAAGAACAAGCAACACAAGCAGTTAATAATGGAGTTAACCAAGCAGTTCAAAATCCTAATCTTACTTTGCGTGAACTCCTACTTCCTGGCAGAAATGATACACCTTCTTGCATTAATTTTTTAAATGATTCAAATAATTTTCATTTTCGCAATGGCATGATTCAACTTCTACCTACTTATCATGGGTTTGAAAGCGAATAAGCAAACCTTCATATTCGAGAATTTAAGGATGTTTGTGCCGCTTTCAGTGACCAGAACTGTCCTGGAAATACAATTAAGTTGAAGTTATTTCCTTTTTCCTCAAAGGATAAAGCTAAGACTTGGTTTATCTCTCTGCATCCGAGATCCATCAATTCATGGCAAGAACTCCAAGAACAATTTCTCAAAAAATTCTTTCCTTTACACCTTACTTCCAACTCAAAGAAGGCGATTCAAAACTTCTCCCAGAAGGATGATGAAACCTACTTCCAGTGTTGTGAGCTCTTCAAATATCTTTTTAATTCTTGTACTCATCATGGTTATCAAAAGTAGAGAATCATCAGCTTCTTTTATGATGGTCTAGTTCCTTCCACTCGTTAATTTGTTGAATCAATGTGCAATGGGAAATTCTTAGAAAAGAGTCCTACAGATGTTGAAGGATATCTCGAATGGCTTTCTAAAGTTTCTCAGGAATAAGAACCGAGTGCTAAGGTAAGTACAGCTAGAGCAAAGGTAGCACCAGCTGGTGTGTACCAACTAAAGGATAACGATGAAATCAGCGCTAAGCTAGCTACTATTTGCCGGAAACTTGAATATTTGGAAACAAAGAAAGGAGAATCAACTCCTAAGCAGTTTGTGGAGTAAGCTTGCAGTATTTACGATACACTTGGTCATCTCACCAGTGATTGTCCGACCATCCCAACTCTTAGAGAAGTGTTGAACACTGATATCATTGTTGTCATGTCAATTGGCAAATCCAATTCTTATGAGGATTAATATAGCCTATTTTGGAGAAACCAACCCAACCTCAGTTTGTCTTGTAACAACTACGAAGGTAACCCCATGAAACCTTCTCAACCATTTCAACAGCCCTAGTCGAATTTCCACCCACCACCACTTTAACCATTTTATTAGCAATCTCAACCGCTAGTTAGTTTCCAATCTCAACCTCAACAATATCAACAACTTCAAGGTTCGAATCCTAGTTCTTATATTCCACTGCATAAGAAAATCCTTGAGGAGAATTTGCAAGGCATGTTTCAGCAGATGCTGCAGACGATGAACCAGATGAAAGCTTTTATGGAGAAGATTGCTAGTCAGAATGATTCGAAGGGGAAGGCAGTTTTCCCAGCCCAACCTCAGCCTAATCCCAAAGCCACTGATAATTCTTCTTCATGCACTAAGCAATATTATGAGCAAGTCAAATCTGTCACTACTTTGAGGAGTGGTAGAGTTGTTGACTATCAGATAGAGCCACCTCCACCTGAATAAGTTCAAACAAGAGGGATGAAGGTAAAAAATGAAGAAGTTGAAACCGAGCAACATATTTCTACTGAAGCTTTGAGAGAAGCTGAGATAGCTAAGGAAGCTGAGGCAGAAGTCGAGAATGTGAATAATATTCCTGAAAAAGATAAAACTTCAATTCCTCACATTCATGTTCCTTTTCCTCAAAGGTTGCAGAAAACGACTAAGGATAATCGAAATTCTGATATTCTTGATCTTTTTAAGCAAGTGAAGATTAATATTCCTCTTTTGGATGCGATCAAGCAAGTTCCTTCTTATGCTAAGTTTCTTAAAGACTTGTGCACCATAAAGAGAAGAGTCTCTATTCAGAAAAAAGCATTTTTAGCTGATCAAGTGAGCTCGATCATTCAACACAACTTGCCAGCCAAGCACAAGAATCCTGGTTGTTTTACCATTTCTTGTTACATTAGTGATTAAAATATTGAACATGCTCTCCTAGATCTTGGTTCTAGTGTGAAATTACTCCCGTAATCTGTTTATCAGCAGTATTCACTTCGTGACCACTTTACAGCCCTTTGAGGAGGTTCAGGTAGGGTGGCTCTAATAACAAGTCAAAAATTCATTAGAAGGCATGGGATTCTATGTGTCTGCCTAAATCTAGTGGCGGGATGGAATTTAGAGATCTCAATGCTTTAAACCAAGTTCTTCTTGCTAAGTAATGATTGAGATCAATTATTAGCCCATCCTTGTTTTAGCATCTACTGATGCGCAGAAATTATTACAATCGTTTTTACCTAAGTGCAGGTAATCAAGTTATAGTATGGTCTCGATAAGTCTAAGTGTCGAGCCACATAGATGGGTGGAAAACGTATAGGTTATGTGTTTGTTTTTTAAAGTCTACATGGCTTGTATTTTGAAATGGTTGTTGAATGAAGAAACAATAATATAAAGGCCGGTTTACTCTTGCATTAAAGGTAGTTAAGGCATCGGGAATTCATTTGCTATGGTTGAAAATCATGCTTATTTATCCAAATGACAAGACTCTAATACATTAGTCAATGTGAAGAATATTTGTCACTATGTGAAAAAGCCTAGATGTTGGCTGTAAAAGATCCCAAGAGGATACCCACTATCAACTCCACTAGGCTCGTCTTATGAAGAAAAGCAACATACAATCGAGAATTTGTCACGTACCATTCAAAAGGCTTAGATGTAGGCGGTAAAAGATTTCGAGAAAATACAACCAAACCAATTCCACTAGGCCCTCTTCGTAAAGAAAGGCAACATCACAATTAGGAATATATATATACTCAATTAATGTAGTCTTGCGTACTAAAAGAAAGTATCCTTATAGACAAAAAGTATGCTTTAGTATGGTCGGTGACAATGAAATGTAAAACCGAACTTCACTACTTAACCACGAGACTTGACTTAAGGATTTTTGGCCGGCAGAAGAAAACAAATGGCTTCAGGCACCTAGTAAGATTCATCTTGGGAGCAAGATAGATCTTACTCCTTAAGATCTAAAACTTGGAACAAGGCAGCAACCAACTAATGGGGAACAGGGGAAGAGCAAGCTCGATCTTACTAGTAAGATCGATATTACTACTTCAAGAAAGCTGCCTGCCTTGTTTTTCTTCTAAAAATGCTTTGTTCTTTCATCATAAGCCTTTTCTTAGCGTCAAAATCCTTGCCATTCTTCTACATACCTTTGAACAACAAATATGGCTAACAAGAATACCTTAGAACTTTAATTTGCTATGGAATCAACAACTCGTAGATTGAGGTTTAAGTGGTGTGTTTAGCCACATAAGGGCACTATAATGCTTACGTTAGTGCATTTTCATATCCATTATAATGCACTTATCAGCTACCATTAAAAATATATGCTTCCTCGATGCTGATTTCTTGTCTTCTAAAAAATGGTAATATCCACCTTAGTCCTGGAGCATTTGCTTGAAGGGGGACGCTCCTTTTGAAAGGGGTGAGGTGGCAAGATGGTAACGGAGGATCGATCAAGATATAAGAGGACCCTTGAATTCCCTCTCTCTCAAACTTCAAGCTTGCTGATTGCTCTTTAGAGCTGGTTAACGACCTTATTGATTCAAGTTCAAAGACATGGAAAGCTCAACTTCTCTCTTCTTTACTTTCAGTCAAGGACAGAAAAGCTACTGAATCAATCCATGTGAGTATGATTGACATTCCTAATCGAAAGGTGTGCCACTTCACCCCTAATGGGAGTACTCAATTAAGTCAAGGTACATAGTTGCAATAAAAAATAGAAATAGTGCTTCGACGGCTTCCAACTTTGAATCCTCAGAGATCAGTTTGGAATCAAATTTAGAAAGTTAAATACCCCCCCCCCCCAAATCTTTCACTTTTAGTGAAAGATTTTGTCGTAACGAAAAAAATTGTTTTTTAGAAAATACACTCCCATCCAGTTTGCTCTATCTCCAAAAAAACAAAGTCGAGACTATTGAGTATGACAGCATGTGCTTTTTAGATGTGAATGGGTAGCATTGGTATGGGACAGACTTGCTTTGGACTCCCATTCCTCAATGAGGAGCACTACGTCTGCTTTATAGTGGTTCATGGATGTTATAGATTCTGGTAAAATGGACAGCTTGATTCTTTAAAGTATTCTCATTTACAGCCTGTTTATTTGTAAAGTCTTGAAACAAGTTTGTTTTTTCAGGGATCCCAGCCTCTTGCCCAGCAGGTTCAAATTCAAAGCAGCCACCTCGTCGATTTTGTTAACGCGTTGACAACCTGTTCCTCCTGAATACACTGATTCAAGGCCAAAGAATTGCCTGCAGCTACCATAGAGTATTCATCTTAAACAGGTGATAAATAAAGCATCAGTGCCCCTTTTAGATTCTCAGAAACTTCATAAAATGGGCTTTCTAGAGACTGCCTTTTCCAGGCAAGATCTCAGCCAAAGAAATGGGACCGGCTTAAAAAGATGGAGATTCTCTCTCTACTAGATGCCCTGCTCATAGAATGGATCGCCCAAGAAAAGAACTTTTCGAGCATAAGATAGCGAAGTTTTATACTCTCATAAGGGGATCACAGACAAAAGTATTCGTCTACTGTCGAAAAAATCAATATACTTCAACCGAGCTTATTTTTTCTCCTTAGATGGTCGATCAGTCTTTGCCTTCATGTTGGTCTCATCCTCCGTGTGATGTGTTCAAGTTCAACTGTGATGGGGCAGTTGATTCAAAGTTGAGTATATTTTGCATTATTGAGCTTCTTTAGGATTGATATGGTTCTCTCATAGATGGGTTTTCAGAAAATATTAAAGCATCCTCAGTTCTTGTTTATGAGGCTCTGACGTTAATAGAATCATGTTGCTTATCACTTGCTAAAGGTTATCGCAAAGTCATCTTTGAGTCTGACCAATTGATTCAGCTT
This sequence comes from Lonicera japonica, assembly GCA_021464415.1. NCBI lineage: Eukaryota > Viridiplantae > Streptophyta > Magnoliopsida > Dipsacales > Caprifoliaceae > Lonicera > Lonicera japonica. The sequence goes on along the minus strand of CM038465.1, from coordinate 83,983,943 downwards.
TATTGTGGCGAAAATGTTGCCCTTTGGAAGTGTAATGCTACCATTGGTGATATTAGACATATAGCTCGCAGCTCTAACTTCTTTAGTTTTGTGAGAAGATCAGGCAATGCAGGGGCTCGCTAGTTGGCTTCGAAAGGATGTGATTTTTCTTTGTTCCATCCCACTTCTCTAAGTAGTATTCTACGTAGCGATTTTCCGCATTAAGTGTTTTTGATTGTTTTCCTTGTTAAGAAAATGATAATAAAATTAAACTAAACATCTTGGATGGCATAACCTCTCATTCTTTGTCTATTCAATTTCTCAAGTCGCTCTTCCCATATTGATTCTTTTGCAATTGAAGATTTTTGCCCCAAATTTTATCTTTGCTAATGTTTATGTAATGAATAATGAACCACTTAGTCAATATAGATTACTTTAATTAAGGATATTGTATGATGTGCTGACTGTGTAAAAGTTGAGAAATATATAAAAATAGAAGACAGCCCGGGAGAATACGTGGTTAGCTTTGAGCCACTATTTCATCATTATAATGGTTGATTAATCATGCCAATTAACTAATCTTGCTTTTCTCTTCAATTCGGAGCATTAAATGCAAGTGGTATGCATTTGATACAAACATGATAGTCTACATACCAACTTGTCTCTTCTGCCGGTCTCTCGTACTTTCTCCACCTACTCTTAACACAAGCTTGCTCAATGATGCTTTAGCTTGGTGGCCCAGGTCTAAAAGGACCGGCTCTTTGGAAGAGATGTCATATTTATTAGGTAGGACCTAAGTAAGTTTCAAAAGAGGTTTGGTTCTGTAAGAGCTCCGACCTCAAATCTTGTTAAGACTTCTTGCATTGGTGTAATACTTGTCTACGTGAGCTTGCCACACGCATCCGCATGGGATAATTTACGATCTTACCCCCATCAAATAAGAATCTAGTCCATCTCACTATCCAATTTCAAAACATCTTAGAGCCTCTCTACTCCTTACAACAATAATTGAGAATTTGATCCAATTCTCTAAATCCGAATTCAAAACATTGTAGATTTGGTAACGCCTTCTTTGTCCAATTTATCCTTTTTGGCAATTTTTCAAAGCTACTATTATTTTTATGTTAGTGTTAAACTTACAGTCATCGACATTATTTTACTCTCCCAATAAAGTTATTTTTGGGTAACCATTAGTCAGAATCTACCTCGTTACTTCCTTTTTCTTGTTATATTTAGAGGCAATTTTAAAAAATCTCTTATCATATGAACCACAAATAAATAAAAATCCCCTATTATTAAAATTATTTTGAAATATGATCTGCACCAAACCAATTTTTTAATTAAGACTAAATTTAACTTGAACCCAAGTCAGTCAATAGGCCTACTGATTTCCTACATTACCCTCGGATACACACAATCACGAACAAACCAAATCATTCTCCCAATCACTCTAACCTTCTGAACTGCGATTCAACAATTCAACTGTAACAAAACCTCGGCGATTCCTCCAGCTAAAACCTTAACCAAACACCCATCAACTCGCCAACAACAGATCCATTAGAAGCACTTACTGAAACAACTACATCAAACTCCAAATCATTGAATCAAACCCTAAAAATCAAACTAAAGTTATGATACGCAAATTATTCTTTCAATCAATCATTTCAACTCGATTTTCATCAAAATTCTTACAAATTCTAGTCTAAAAATTGCATCAATGAAGCAACTCCCTCGGCGGTTCTAGTGGCTCATCTACATATAAATCATTTATTGGAAATGTAACATACCTATACCAAAAACTATTACAAGTACTAAAAGTGAATGAAACTGGAAGGAATAGGTGGAAATTGAATGTAACCAACTCCACATATCTCCCCCACAAAGCACAAATTCATATCGCAAAAATATCCTAATACATCTACAAAGAAAAAACTAAATAAATAACACAGTTATCAAAAATTTAACACATCAGGTCATTTCTTTCCCTTACAAAGGACAACTGCACACAGCGCCTGACTGGGGGGGGGAATTTTCAACGCAGGAAGGAAGGGAAATTTCTATTTATTTGAGATGTAATTGCATGCCAAAATAATATCACCAATGGATCCACGTGCAATTCTTTTTTTTCTTTTTCTTTTTTTTTTTCTGAGCTCTCGTCAGGGAGTTGAATAATAATGAACCGCCTTGTTGAGTGCAGATGACTGCTGTTTATATATAAAATCCAAAAATGCTAGGGAATTTTAACAATGTTCACACTCCCACAACATATAATGACTATCTACTAGCAACCACCCACCCAGGAGGTACAGTGTCTCTTAAGACCAACCTTCCATTCTATTCTATTCTATTCTTTTTCAGCCAAACACCGTCAATCAAATTCAAAAACCCAGGCAGTGAGAAACAAAACACCGTATTATCAGAATTAAGTTTATACACATAAAAGGTTAACGAGCCACACATCAGTGGGGGGTATTCATTGCAATCAATGTTCCAGTGTCATCTCCACAATGTGTGAATCATGTTGGAACCTCTATTACCTGCCACTTCCGAAATTTCATCCAAGTTTTATTAACATTGTCAAAAATAACAACTAATTGATACTCCAAAAAAATGTTACTTTATTTTGTTACCTCATTCAGCTTTCCAAGAAAAATGAGCTCCACTTCTCTCCTAAGGCTTTCCACATCCATTGCATATTCTCTATGACTCTCCTCTGTTATCAACTGCTGCAACCGTTGCCTTGTACTTTCCAATGCCCCGTCCAATCCACAGAAGTCCTTGAAAATCAGAGCTTCACTTGACCGGAGTTGTAAGAGGTTCTTAATTGCATGAAGGGCCTGCCAATATACATCAACAGAATTATTACACTTGCCATGGTACAGAAAAAGCACAGGGATTTCTCATTTTGTGCTCTTATGACAATTTTCTGGCATCCTCAAACTATCCATACCCAGCTATATCTATACTATATATAAAAGTACGAATAACTTAAGTGTTTTTCCCTTTTTTTGTGAAGACAAGTATGCCCCTTGATTTTAAACAAAAGATTTTAAAATTTACATTAAATAAACCAATATAACTCCATATATTTTTATATTAGTATTAGTATTCCAAATAAATTCAAACTCTACTCTATTTTGCTAATATAATTAAACAAATATTTTAAGATAGATTTACTTTAAATAAAATAGTATAAGACTATAAGTGTATAACTCCATATATTTTTATATTAGTATTAGTATTCCAAATAAATTTAAACTTTATTTTACTTAGCTAAAATAATTAGACAAGTTAGAATTTGTATTGAATTATGTGTTTTGTATAAGACTTCTATATAACTTCATAACAAACTTCCCAAGAAGGAAGTTATGTAATAGATTGTACCATATTAAAATTACAAGGCTTTTAGGTCGGTAAAAAGAAATCAAATGAATTTTACACTTGATACTATGTTTTGTTTATTTTTTATTATTTTTATTTCATATTAATTATTAAATTCTTAATATGTACATATTTATTAATGGACTTAATGACATTTGTCAAGCACTAAAACCACGTGCAACGCACGTGCACAAAAACTAGTATATATATATGTGTATGTATCAAAGTAGTAAGCTATGATGCTGATGCTAAACAAACACCTTCTCCTGTAGATCAAGGTCATCAGCTGATGCTGTCAGGTCAACCATAGACTTCAAGAAAACGCGATTGCTGAAAAAGGGTAGCTCTACTTTATCTCTTGTTTCTAGTTGACTTTCCGCCAGATCAGCAACAAGAAACACAGCTTTCTTTCTTAGTCTGATATCAATACTTAAGTTGATCAGAATGTCCTACAAGAAGACAAACAAGTTATTCTACCAGTTGGCCAAGACATATTTATCAATAAAGAACAAAATATTACTCCCTCCTCAAATAAATAGTCCTCCTTCATTTTTTGGAATGTCTCAAATCAGTAGTGTCATTTCCCCTTTGGACATAATCAATGTACTGAATCTCACAATACGGAAGTCAGTGGGACTATCAATTTGACACGGAGGGAATACATGAATTCGTCGAGTCACACCTGAAGCATCAAGCCTCCAGCTTCTGCACAGAATAATTCCTGCCCGACTAAATTGTTCCTAATCAAGGCTGAAATAGCATAGAATGCTTTGATACCTTCTTCTATACAACTAGATTTTACCATCATCATCAGCTTCTTCAGTGCCCCAAGTTCCAGTACCTGCAATCCTCAATTATCGTACATCAGCATATGCAACTCGCACTTAAAATCAAATGATGAATATCAGAATATACATTATATGTTCACAAAGACGCATGCTTTGCATACCTGCTTTTGAACAACAAGGTTATTTTGACTGGCTTTACCAAGAATCCACGCAGCAGTTGTCCTTATCCCTGGGTCAGGGTTACTAAGTTCTCCTATGACTGCTGCAATACCCCCAAGTTTGTGCAGATCTGACGCAAAATAATGTCATTAGCAGAAAAAGCGACTTACTATAAGCAGAACCCAAGAATAACTGTACAACCCAAATTGTTATGGCCGGATTTACTTAGTCAGGAGGGCAATTGCTAGAAGAAAAATATAATATTAAATGTCTCCTTTTTTTTTGGAAGAGGGAGGGGGGGAGTGTTGCAGAGAGAGAAATCAGGCCCAAGTTAAATTCTGTTCACCCCCATGGCTCCATCCCTCTCCCCAACTCTCTTTTCCTCTTGTATTGATGTGCAAGAGGATGTTTTTTTAAGAATTTCTTAAAAAATCCATAAGTGCATACATGTTCACACGAATGAAGCGAATAACAATTTCTGTCACGCCCCCAAACCCAGACCCACCCATTCTGACACATGGATCAACAATACTCCACTGACCCCCTGACAAGAAAAGACATCATCATGCCAATCTTATCAAGATAGTTGTCAATCAATATGTCAATCTGCTGCTTGAGTTTTGGATTGCAAGTTCAGGGCCTCTGGCCTGCATATGGCAGAGCGTCCGCCCTCCCCACATCTAATGACGGCCTAAGTCTCATTGAATGCACAAGCTCTATAGATATTGTATATTAGATATAAAGCATCAGTACTTAAGATCACCTGTATACAAGTTGTAGCTCCTATGGCAAGGAAAAGAAAATAATAATAAAAAAAAAATGCTGCTGTCATCGTCCTCGGCTGAAGGTTCCATGTTTTACTCAAAAAAAAAATATATATATCTATCAATAACACGGGTCTGCATGGCAAAGCTGCAGACCTCAGAGCTACCGCCCACACCCAACGCTCTTCACAGACAAATGATGGGAGCAAGTAGCAATACTATGGAGCAACAATGCAAGGACCATAGTAGGTATGCAAAACACCTTACTTGAATTTAATGCTTACCAACTTGCATTAAATGCCGGATTAAGAGGAAGGCAGTTAGCATGGCTAAATTCTGGACTTCTAATGATGAAAGAGTTGCTGATTGCCAACCATCACCATGGGCAAAGCTTGCCTCAAGCTTACTATAGATATGAAGCATTTACTTCTTCACAACGACCAGAGTTTAAGCATTCAATACAGTTGATCAAGCTAGAACAAAGTGATATACAAGAGAGAAGAACACTTAAAAGAGTTTTTATTGCCTTATTCAATAAGTCTGCCAAGTGCACGAGATCTTGTTATTATCTTATATAAAAGTATCTCTGAGCCAGTAGCTCATTCATAGAGGTGGATTAGGTCCTATCAAACAAGGCTGGACCTCCTCTATCACACTCTTGTCCAATTTATTGTTCCTTAAACCATTTGTTGTTATTGCTTCGTGTCACATCTGCAGCCAGCTCATCACACCTATATAAAAGTCATTAACACTTACTTGATTGGTTGTTAATTATCTAATCTAGATTTTGACACCATCAATATTAATTGCAATATGGACTAGACAATTCAACCATCAAGTTGGTGTAAGAAGCATCCCATATACCTAGGGACTACAGGGGATTGAGTATTATGTATTGACTTTCTTTGTATTTGTACCTGCTGCCCACAACCATATAAATATTCTGAAGATGTTTGAATGGGCCAGCATCTGCTATTCTTTTATACTTTCCTTACCAGTCAGTGTTTTGCCCCCAGGTTTGACTTTATTGTAAATTTGAGGGCATCTTGTCCTTTGGAAAGTGTACTTTTCCGTTTCATCTTCTAATAAAATTATCTCTCTTATGGGGAAAGAAAAAATAACTAATGCGAATTCTCACTGAGATATGATAATCTAACCATTGACAATATGATTATTCCAAAAATCTATGTACATATTTGCCACCAGGCCATACGGGTAAATATCGGCCGCCCCTGGTTATGCTGAGAATTGATCCGCCACCGCTATTGCGTGTTATAAGCTAAATCAAATTCATTGGATGATATTTGGAACTAATTTTAATCACATGAAACAAATTGCTTATGCACACAATAAATTGCATTGCTAGGAAGGCTTCAAGAAAAATGACAAAAGTTCGAACATACCAATTGCATTATCTATTGGCTCAACAAGAATCAAAAGTTCCTGTAATGCACGATGACGAACTTCGGAAGCCAAAGATGAATTGTTCAGGTCATCTATTGCAATTTGCATCAACTGTGCATCCGACGGCATTTTCAGCTTCTCCATCAGTTCCTTAACATTCCCAAAGAAGTATAGATTGCATTAGATGAGCATAAAAAAGGAGGAAAAAGCTTCAACGTAACTCCACATTTGTAAAATAGGATTGTCCATTTAATATCATAGAGGAAAATCACATGGATCAGTTCTTTATGAATACGCAATACGGATACGCTATATAGTATCCAAGCTTTTAAATAGATACACAATAATTTGTTAATGTTATATGAACAAGAAACAAACATCGGAGAATATCTTGAATGTTTAGTTACAAGTTATAATCATTTCTGGTACATAAACAGAAATACCACATATATGTCTACGAATTCATGCAGTTTTTGAGTTTTAACACATTTTCATGAGCATAAATATTCGTATCATTCTACTGATCTGTCTCCCCCAACATGGAACATCAACCCTTATTTAGTATAATCTTCTTTACCGCTTCTTTTTATTTCGGCATAATATTTTCTGTTAATAGTTGTACTTCTTTGGCACAGTAAAGGAAAAGTCCTGTCTCAATAAGCAAGTGTTCTTAGTTTACATGTTGGCAAGGGTTCAAGAGTGCTGATCAAATATCAAGAATTAAGAATGTAGTAACTAAATTATAGAAAAAAGAGACATAAATAAGTAATGGACATGTATCCAAGAGTATCTCTGAAGAAGCCAAAGCTAAGAACATCCTTACATGAAATTGTAAAAGTAAGTAGGAAAGGTATATTTTTATTTTTATTTTGATAGGCACTCGATATGGATACGTCCTCTCTGCACAGGTCTCCATACTTCTTAGTCTATGGAATTAGAATGGTCGAATTGATTCCTCTCACTATAAAAGAACCGGGTAAGTGTACATTATATTTGGGCAGTCAATGGTCAAGTTGAGCTTTGAAGCCGTGTATGCATTCTCATATCTAAAATTTCTAAACCAATACACACCCTACTTATAAGGGTCCTGTTATGAACAAACCAGGTTTCATCTTGTATTTTCATGTTAGTGTCATGTAAAACCGTGTCTGCATTGATCCATTGTTTAGAGTGAGTATTGGATCTGCCTATCAGTGATCCAAATCTGTGAAATCCACCATAACCCATTAGTTTCATGTTGATTCGGTGTTGTATTAATGCTCATGATGCCAACTCTAATTATTTAATACATATGTACATCTAGGTAACTTTTTCCTTCACTAATGAATATCTTTTCCAAGAAGATATATTTGTGTGCATATATCTCCAGTCCTCCCATCAGCTCCCGCTGATAAATTGGAATCTGAGCAACAGCAAATCGGGTTTGGGAAATTATTTGCCTATTTCTTTGTCTTTGGTAGGCTTTGATCCTACACTCTGTATGAAGATTCGGAACTTGTTAAGGTACGTATGGAGGGAGGGCTTCGTTATAAGGGACTTCTAAGCATGAGAAGCTGCGGACAAAGAAGAGATAGTTTTGTGGTTGAAGTCTAGTATGGGGCAATAGCAAATCCCATCGTCTACCTTATGAAGGAAATGAACAAGTATTTGTACTGTTCAAGAAAAGAGAGAAAATGGGAAGATGAATGAACCAAGGAGGACTATGTGGTAGGTACGATGGAGTTCTGGAAAATTTAGAGTGTCTAATAAAATTAGAATAGTGTAGTATAGCAGGTCTAGACAATACACCTAGCAGAATCACACATTATACGATAACACGACATAAAGTTATAAGTTAATGAGTGAACTCTTAACAAATTCAGGTGTTTATCGGGTGCACCCCTTCGACACGTAATGATAACGAATTGGTAAAGGTTTACCCTTAACAAATTCAACTGATCCGTTAACCTGTTAATTTTAAATATATATATATATGTATGTATGTATTAAATCAAGAAAGGGTTTGTATCTATTTTAGGATCTATTTTGTAATTTTAGCTCTTCACTCACCTTATTATAGTGCAAATTCTTTTATAGAAATATTTTTATTTTGTTCTAAAAAAATATTTCCTTAACAAGTACAATTGGGTGGTGTCATGTCACCCAATAACAAACTAAGTTGTATACGAATTTGGAAAACATCACCCCATAACTTATCAGGTCATGTTTGGGAGGAATCAAAAGTCTCCCGCATTGTTAAGACCTGACACAAAAACTCAGTGGCAGGTCTACTAAATGAAACTAAGCATTTTCTTCCTTGGAATTTAAGGGGGTTAAGGATAGTAAGACCAAGGTGATATCCTATTGGCACAGTCTTAAAACACAACCTAGAAGTCAAAAGTTAGCTGCTTAGTGCATGCGAATTGGAACGTGCAAGTGCACCCTTGGTAACTAGCCAAGTGCTCTAAAAGTTGATAGTTTGATAGTGAAATAGCAGTCAAGCTGTGGACTTAAGAGAGGTGAGTGATGTGTCCTCAGGAATGTGTCCAAAGTCCAAGAAGGTGAAACATAGTTTCTGGGGCAAAAGGTGGCTAATGAAGTTGTATGAAGGCAACTGGGCAATCAGGGGGCATCATGGAACAGTAGGCTGCTTGAGAGTGTGAATGGAATGCCTTGGGGTGTCTCTACCCCCTATCCTGCAACCAAAAGGAAGATAAATGTGCCCCACTAGAGAATGACAATTAGGAATTATCATTGTCACCAACAGGATATGTTGGGACATATAAAAATTTTCAATTAGGTCAGTAAAGGAGGGGAAAGATTTGGAAAAATAAACTCCAACTTTGAAGGTTTGGAGAGTTGATCTCCAACTTGGATGTTTGAAGAACAAATCTTCACTTTGGGATCTTGGGGAGCTGATCTTTAGTAACTCTGATCGGGTTCGGCATGAAGAATTTATCTCCAGTTCTCCATCCTTTTGTTTTTGGATTTATGCTTTTCCCTTTATTTTTTGTGTTTCCAGGAAAACCTTGCGCTCCTTTCTTGTAATTTCTATCTAAATAAACTTATTTTGGCGCCTTCTCCATCCCTGGTTATTACTGATCCTTATTTTTAAAAAATGGTCCTTGTAACTAATCTAAATCAGTATTTAACCTCCAAGACGGTAACATCCTCTACTAAATTAAAAGCCATACGAGTTTTTGCTACCATGCGACATCGTTACTTGCTTCTTGTACTTGCAATTTAAACATAAGTTCAAGCAATGCCTCTTATTGCAGCCCAGCACTAAATAATATACACATGGAGGTAGGAATAAGTCGATGTGCTAACCTTTGCAAAGATCACCTTTAGACGCTCGCAAAACTAATTTATTGTAGCCTCGTTCATAAAACAATTTTATTGCCAATGGAGTAGAGACACCAATCTACTATTCCCTAGCAAGCCCTGTCCTAAAATTTCCCGTTTCATAAAACCATGCATGGTATTATGAGAGAATAAATGCAATAAAATTGGTTTGTTCTGTGTGTTTTCCATAAAACCTCAAATTCTAACCTTTATCTCGATTTGACGTTTCTTTAGGTCGTCGGGGGAAAGACGTTGGACCTCTTGTGCTGTTTCCTGCAACTTTGTTGGGTCTGAATGGCCTAGGTTAGTTGTAAGAAAGAAAAACCTTTTGTTAATACAAGCATATAAGATATTCATGTACATATTTTTTTTAATAAACTACAAGTTTTGAAAAGTTATTCCCATCCCAGCAAAAAAAAAAAAAAAACACCACTAAAGAAGTTGCCCATAAATGTAAAGTAATGTGAATGAATCCAGAGAAATGGGAGAATAATCAACAGACAAAGTTGATATAAGTAATAGAGAGGCCCATCCTGCATTTTTACATCCAAGACCAATGAAACAAATCAAGAACTGCCTCTCTCCCTAGTCACTGACCTCGGGTGAGAGAGCCCACGCAATGGGCTATTGATGTTCTTCAAGCAGCACTTCTTCCTGTTTTCAAGTGATCATGTGCTAATTCAGAGAAAAAGCATACAGTTCCGTATGAGAATTGGATCTGCAGAGGCATATGTTCTTGGATATGGAGCTTCAGGGCTCCAATATGTTATTTATATTTCGCTCTAATTCTTTGAACTACTTATTCAAGGACAGCAAGAGTTTGTGGCATACACCTAAATGTCTAAAATACGCTTAACTGACTGTAAGAAAATGACTGATAAAATATAGAAAAGATTTAAATTTAAAACCATAACCTCTCAATTACAGGTGAACATCTTGACTGCCAAACCAAACTAACACTTGTGTATTATTGTTGTTAAAAAGACTTTGTAAGCCCTAGATTTTATCTAACAAATGACATGTAAATATCTTGGTCTCATACTTTACCTCTCCGAACATTTCAAACCATACTTTTGGCTTCTTCTTCTTTTTTTTGTTAAAATACACTTGCAATTTCCTTTTCCCTTCTTTCCTAAAACCCTCGGGGAAAAGGACGTGCCAGCCAACGCCCACACATGTTATAACCTACAGTTTTCTGTGGAGATACTCACACTACAAGTGCCATTTCAGTGACCTTTCAACTGAATCCACAACAATTACTTCTTCGTCGTTCTATTTCTGTCTACCTTAATTTTGTTTTGGTTGAAACAGCATCAGCTCAATCAACCCTAATTTGACGCCAATGTTGCCCTTCAAGGGAAATCGAATGCCACAAAGGCAAAAGATTCCTAATTCGTTGGGCGTGAATGTGGGATATCTAGTGATGATCCGATTGCCAAAAACAGTTGTAGCAATTAAGAGACAGATTACTTGCAGATAGGGTCCATAGAAACCAAAACTAAGGGAGGTGCAAGAATCCTCAGAGTAACTAAGGTTCATAGTGTGTGAGATCTTTATTGTGGATGTTTAAAAGTTAACCAAACCCGATTTGGAGAGCATCAATTCAATTAAATTGATTGGCAACTAGAAAATAAGGGTAATGAAGATGAACAGCAACGACCAATAATTAAACAATAGACAGAAGATAGAAAGAAGCCTAGATTTGTTTTAAGGGTAGGTTCCTCCGGTGGCTCTAATTCCCAATCTGAAAGTACATCCTCCCTGGTGTGTGTTGAATATATTAGTTTAACAGCTCAAAGAGATAATACAATTGCAGGGATTTGACTAGAGGAGCAAGAAGAATGTGTGGGAGTGAGTGTAGGGGAAGAATTAATTAATTAGCTATGAGGATAGGGTCACATTAGAGTTGATGGGATAAGGAAATTACTATAAAGGGAAAACTTGGGCAATACTCCAAGATAACCGTTGTCCTTAACAATATTTACACTTATATAAGTAGTTATTTCCCATCACTTATCCTCCAGCTCAGCTTTTTTCTGCCTTTTGGCCAACCAGAATTAGTCAATCGTTATTGAGATTACATATCCTGATCGGCTAGCTATGATAGCTAAATAGCGGTTGCCTGGCATATAAAAAAATCTTGCTCAGCTAGACAATTTCTCTTTTGTGGTGGAAATGGGCCTAAGGTGGGCCTGGCAGTCAAGCCCATGCACAATTTTTACCTCCGAACAATTATTATTATTATTATTATTATTATTATTATTATTATTCATTAAACTCACTAGAAAATTCTATGTGAAAAAATGTGCACTCAAATACCAAAAAATTTGGGAAGAACATGTATCCACCCAGAATTATAAATGCAATCAAACACCCTTACAAGCATTTTCTACGGGAATTGAATTGCCTAGAATTCAACACTTGCTGCTATGAAATAAATCCTTGGCGTGGTGTGCTTACACTAGTGATCGATGCTTATTATATATATTCTTTAACTTTAATCAAACAAAGAAAGTAAAATTACATTACAATTAGTAATAATAATGATATAATAGTGACGATGATGTACGCGTGTGTATATATATTATGTATGTAATGTATAATAATAATAATGATAATAATAAGATAAGATAAAGCAAAGGAGGTGTGAAGGGTTAAGTACCTATTGCCCACTGTAACATGCCATCGAGGGAAGAAAAGCCGCCATCCAATTCGTCGGCTTGGTTCAACTGCAGAGCGGCCGAGGAGGATTCATCGGAATCTGTCTTTGCCTTGCTAACTACTACTTGTTGTTGTTGTTGTTGTTGTAGATCTCCCTCTTCTTTTGCTGTAGACCAAAACAAACCTCCGGAAGCCGACTTATTTTTTACACCGTCTGCCTTCCCCCCGATCCCACCAATGGCCATCATCACCACTATTAATAAGATTATTGCAAGACTGCGTCCCATCCCGAAACAAAAGATCTCTCAAATCCCCTCACTCAAGCTGCTGCAGCTGCTTCTGCACACCTAGTCAAACGATAAAAATACCCCTCCTTAATATTACCGGAGACTTTTTTGGTTGAGACAAAAAAAAACATTGCATAGTTAATTTGGAATGTAATTATTTTAAAATGTTAAAAAAGTATTTATGAAGATAATAATTTGTAATATTAATTAATAAGCTAAAAAAAATTCTAAATTCAAGAAAAAATTCATAGTTACCAGTTTAGATATATATAAACATAAAATTTCAAGTGCGGATCGCTTCATACGAACCGATCCTTTTTATAAAAAATCACATCTCAACTTTTATGATGGAAAAAGGTCATTAAAAGCTCCGCTCCATACCAAAAACGGACTCGATATATATAAATATACTATTTTCTAATTTTAATGAAAGTTCGACGATTAATAGGATATTTATATCTTATTAGAGTATCTGCAATAATGGTCTTTATATTAAACAAAATTTAAAATATTATATAATTATTGTATTTATTTTTTATCTCAAGCAAACAAGTCCCATATATTTCCCATTAGGGGTATTTTGGATATTTTACTAGATTGACTAATGATTCCATCTAAAATGGGGGCCAAAGTTCAAAAAAGCATAGAGTACCAAATTTTATTATGTAATCTAAACATAACCGGAACCCAAATAATCCATTTATTTATTAAACAAGTACTTCTTTTTTTATATATTAAGATTGTGTTGTTGACACGAATCTTGCACAGATACATGACTGATATGTCAGGATATGTATCGAACTATCCATTATTTTTTAAATGTCGAATACGGGTGGGATACATGCGGGGTACAAAAGGAATACATGCAAGATACGGGAGGAATACATGCGGGATGCGGCGAGGTAAGTTTTGTAAAAAAAAGTTATTGGGATCGCTTTAAAAATAACAAATAAAAATAATTCATTTAACATATAAACTTCTAAAAGAGATTTAGGCTTTCATTTTACAACTCGATGAATAAGTTAACGCTTTTATCAGAAAATGAAACGATAGATTAAAACACTCTGTCCTTCGTTTACAATCATCGTTGTTTGATCTCTATCTTTCTTCTGGTATTCAAGTCAGAATATTATATTTACTTTTTAGTTATTATGCAATTAAATTGCTCAGTTGTTTGCTTTAGTTTTATGAATATTAATGATATTGTTAGTAAATTTATAAAATTCATATAGATGAATAATTATATATATATACATTATAATTATGTTTTATCATCCGTATCCAAGACATAACGTATCCTATATTTTTTTAAATTTGCCGTATCACTATAGCAGTGCAATGTCATATCTAATATACTTATCCGTATCCGTGCTTCACAGGTTATTGAGATTGTAAAATATTTTTGTATGATAGAGCCTTTGTCATAGGTTACAATTAGTTTATATTGTTGGTCCATGGATCCATACTCGCACCAATAACATCCCCAACTTAACCACCTTTAGTCCATAGGTACGTGTAAAGTTTTATCTTAAAAAATTTTGGTATAAATTAATAGTTCCACCTTTCCGATGTAGGACATGGTATTTGAGCCAACCATTCCTAACTATATCCACATTAGGCCACTATTTAACATCGATCCGTACAGCTTCCACCTTAGGCCAAGACCTCTTTACTGTAGTGCCATTGTTTCATCAAGAACCCACCTCACTCCATTGAGAGTCACCACCACTCCAACAATGGTCCACCTACTCTATTGAAAGCCACCTCGCTCCACCTAGTCTACTACTAACATTCGGTGTCATTGTTCAATCATATCAAAAGTTCACCTACTCTATCGAGAGCCACCGCGCTCTACTTGGTCTCTTTTTGGTACTATAGTGCCACTGCTCTATCGATAGCCACCGTTCCAAATTACGAATTTTCTCGTGCTTGAAGAATTATAAAACTTTATAGGGATCGTATTGACTAAGTTGATTTCAGAGTTTTTATCAACAATAGTTTTAGATTTGATAAGTGGAATTAAAACCCTAGGTCTAATAAAATTTTAATATTGTCGAAATCATGTGTTGTGTTTTAACAATTTATATCAAGCAAGTAATTACACAAAAGCAAATCCACAACACAAGAAATTTACGAAGTATCCCTAATTACGTAGGACTAATTATCGGGACTAATTAATAGTGCTTCACTATGATTAAAACGGAATTACAGACTTAATAACTTTTAAAAATTACTTCCCCACAATTTACGCAATAGTCCTGTCAAACCCTTAAACGTAGAATCCAACCACAGCTATCTTGGCGTAGAGCTTCCCACTTTTCTAGCTTACCCGTCGCCTCTTCCTAAGCACTTAATCACAATCCTTCACCCCCGTTTACGATATCCCTTATCGCAAGTTAGCCACTTAGCTCACCCCGTGTCCAATCGCAATCGAAAATACTCTCGCAGAACCGTGAACATTTAAAACCCTAGTTCTTAAAATTAAAGAACAATAGGATCTCTATAGCATGAAAACAAAAACTTAGGTGGTGTCTCCAAACTCTCAAAAAATTGATTATAGCGTTTGGATATTTCTTGCCTAAAAAAACTCTCTAGAATCATGTATTTTTTTTACCCTAAACAACGAGTTATATTTATAGAAACATATTGAGTCAAAGTCCTTTAATTTTTGGAATAAGTTAAAAATATATTTTTGCGATAAAAAACCGTGCCCAGAAATTTATACAACGAACCAGTACACCCCAATCATTAAGTCTACTTGTTGTTCAGCAAACCCTCATAAAGCAGTTTTATAATGTGTAGTTGAGTTCCGGACTCCAAGTGTACTTTTCGAGAACTCTTTAGGGGTTTTGCGGGATCAAGAATTGGGGTCTATATAACTTCTTCTAAGGAAACTTTTAAAGCAAAAGCTAAATATTCATGAGATTATTTTTGAGTGTCCGAATTTTTCACATCATCACTAAACGTGGCATGCATACATTTTTGCTATGCTCTTGCTCTAATCTCCTAATTCTAGTAGGGCATTCAAAACCTTTATGACCTCTAGTTTGAGATTCAAAGCAATTATCACTTGATTGGGGTATTGATGTGCTAAGAAATTGGTACATTTTAGGGCACTAATATATACTTTGAAGAGCATATACTATTACATTTATTGTGTTTTGGAGCTTTGCAGGTGTTTGGAATTAAATTGAGAAGTTTTTGATTAAAAAGAAAAAATGGCTGCGCGCAAGGCCTATGTTCAAGAAATTTCTGGCATTAATCCGTAAGGAATTTGAAGAAAACTCCAGAGATAAAAGTTTTAGACCTTTGAGTTAGCTACACGTGGACGAAAACTTTACGTCAATCGGAGTTTAGAACACAAAGTTATGTCCAATCCCACTTGCAGCCCATCTTACCTCAGAAGCTGGCCCAGCAAGCTACCCAATTCTCAAGCCTATAAGCCAAGTCCAAGCTCATTAATTAAATGATTTCCAGCCCATTTGATGAAAGCCTAAGCCATCATCTCCATTATAAATAGCAGCCGTAGCAATCAAAGTGAAGGTAGCCTTTACTTTTATTTTTTTCCCTTTCTTTTCTTTCTTACTTTTCGATAAACAGCAACAGCCGCAAGTTTTTATTTTTTTTCTTTTTCTTAGCACGGTTCTCGAGAGATCATTAGGAGCTAAATTTTATTTATTTTGAAGTGGATTTTTGTGGAGAATTACATTCAGATTTATTCTTCTTCTTTAATTTATTTGCGCGTACTAAGTAAGTATTTAATTTATTTAATTATGCATTATATAATTATATATTGTGTTTTAATTACAAGCATGCTAGGCTAGGTTATTTGTGCTAGGGTTGAGGATGAGTATATTTAATTGATTCCCTTGCACGTATTCATGCCAATTGACCCTACCAATTTAATGCTTTAATGTTAAAAATATTTTTCTCCTATTGAATGCCTATTTAATTGATAAAAATAAAATTGGATTCTCACTATTTTTTGTTGGATTCTCCTTATGATTTGTTAAGATCGGATATAGCGAGTGTTTTGACAGATATATCAAGTGTTTTGATTTTATATATTTATTTGGCTGTGGAAGAATTAACACTTGGATTTTATAATTTAACTGGGTTTAATTGAATTTATTTTTCACATTTAATGGAGTCGAGAGACTAAATTAGGGCGAAACAGATAGTAGAGTTTGCTGGGCATGAATACTAAGAACATGATATCAAATATATGACTCTGCCACCCTAGTATTTAATTAATTGGTTATTTCATTAGTTTTTTTTATTAGTTTATTATTTTATTCGTATTCTTAGTTAATAAATCATCCCAATCAATTTTTAAGCTAGATTAGGAATTAATTAAAATTAGTGAGAGAGATACGTACATTCCATCCATCAAGTCCCTGGGGTTCAACCTCGCTCTTGCCTAAGTTATACTAAATACCAATTCGTGCACTTGAGAGTAATTAAAACATTCACAACAGATATATCCTCAACATTCTCTTTCCCCAAATTCCTAAACTTTTGATCACCATTACCCAATTTCTGATTTAGCTTCATGAATTTATTGAAATTACGCGCAAATTAGCTATTTTTTGGAAATCAAACATATAACATTCATTAGATTCAATTATGTCTTCATCTTTAGCTCCAAATACAATGGTTTAATATGTATTTTTCTTTTAAATCTTGTATTTTAAAAGCCGGTTTAGATTTAAAAGTTTGAAGAAAGTCAATTAATTCGTTTTTTGTTAAGGAATCCAAATCTTTGTTTTTTTCAATGGTAGTAATTTTTGGAAGAAACATATCAGGAAAATATTGTATGATTTTCTTTACAACACAGGATTCAGAAATTATTTCACCAAAGTCGTAAAGAGAATTCATTATGTCTTATGAAAAGTATCAAATGACTTATCTT
This sequence comes from Lonicera japonica, assembly GCA_021464415.1. Classification (NCBI taxonomy): domain Eukaryota; kingdom Viridiplantae; phylum Streptophyta; class Magnoliopsida; order Dipsacales; family Caprifoliaceae; genus Lonicera; species Lonicera japonica. The sequence continues at coordinate 83,966,284 of CM038465.1, read as the reverse complement.
CTTTCATCGTTATAGTTTCAAAATATGTCATGAGCTTTTGAATTTTGGAACTTTTCATAGTTGTGATTCCTTCCAAAATTACTGTCAAAATATCCTAAGTCTATTTGTAAGTAGTACAGTTTAAAATCTTTTTGAACTCTTACTCAGAAACATGAGCCACAATTGCATTCAGACCTTGAGAATTAAATTTAACTGCTTTTAATTCCTTAGCAATCTAGAAGGTTACAGGTTTAGGTCTAGTGTTCCCATCTTTAGTTTTAGTGGGTCTAGTATAACCATCTAAAACGGTTTGCCAAATTCATTCGAGTAAAGAATGTAAATAAATAGTCATGCGAATTTTTTCAATAGATATAATTAAACCCAATAAGAATAGGAACCTTGAACTTAGACGAATCAATTTTGTATTTATGAAAAATAAATCAAATGATATAAAGCAAGGCAAACAAATCAAATAGCAACAAATAGGCACAAATCAACCTAGCTGCAAATCTTAGCAAATTAAGGAAATCTCCTCTGATACCAATTAAAGAATTATAAAACTTTATATGGATCGTATTGCCTAGGTTGATTTTAGGGTTTTTACCAAAAATAATTTTATATTTGATAAGCGAAATTATAACCCTATGTCTAATCATTTTTTAGTATTGTCAAAATCCTGTGTTGTATTTTCTAACAATTTATATCAAGCAAGTAATCACATAAAAGCAATCTACAACACAAGAAATTTACGAGGAATCCCTACTTGCATTGGACTAATTCTAAGAACTAATCGATGATGCTTTACTATAATTAAAATAGAATTACAGACTCGATGATTTACAAAAATTTATTCCCCACAATTTACGCAGCAGTCCTGTCAATCCCTTGAACGTAGAATCCAACCGCAACTAGCTTAGCCTAGCGCTTTCCGCTTTTTCGGCTTACCCATTGCCTCCTTCTATGTATTTGATCATAATCTTTCACCACCGTCTACGATTTTCATTATCCCAAGTTAGCCATTTCACTCACCCCGTCTCCAATCGCAATCGAAAACACTCTCGCAGTACTGTGAATGTTTGAAACCCTAACTCTTAAAATTGAAAACCAATAAGATCTCTATGACTTGTAAACAAAACCTAAATGGTATCTCAAAACTCTCAAAAAATTAATTCTAGCATTTTGATATTTTTTACCTAAAAAAATCTCTCTAAAATCATGTACTTTTGACCCTAAACAATGAGTTATATTTATATAAAAGTATTGAATCAAAATTATTTTTAAAATAGGTTAAAAATATTAAAAAAATAAATTTTAATGATAAAAATACGTGTCCAAAAATTTATACGCCGAACTAGTAGATCCCAAAATTTTGGAACATGTGCTGGACCGGTCCAAGTTTTTGTAACTTGTACCGGTCCACCCTAAAAAATTGCTGCTTTATTAAATTGCAAGACTACACGTGGCTTCGGCTTTGGAAATGGGGGGCTCGGCCCATTTAGATTTAAGGTTAAGGAAAGCAGTGAAGTTACACGTGGGTTTTAAAAAAAAAGAGCATCTTTGACTTTTCAAACTTAATAATTTTTTTTACAAAGATAACGGGTTATAAAACCTTATTACATAACGTTTTATAACTTTAAAAATAAACTTATGTTTAATAAAGAGAAAGAGTACTAATTTTATAATTTAGTTTTACAATAAAGATACTTTTCAAAATATTAATTTATTTTAAGAAAAATGATAAATGTTGATAGATAAAAATACCCCTAATATAAAACTCTCTTAAACCTTTTAAGCTTGTAATCACGGCCGTTTTAATTATGTTGACTAAGCAAGCCAGATATATTCCTCCACTACATGTATGCATTTTTGTTGCAGGCTCAGGGTTTGACAAGACACCATTTGCATATCACAAAAGGCGTTTTGATAAACGCCTTTGTTGATTTTAGCAGTTTCTTCATTTTTTTTCTTTGCTTCCAAACATAATTTGATCATCTCAAATTTCACAGAGAAAAGGAGGGAGTGCATCTCGATTCACATTGGTCATGCCGATATTCAAGTTAGTAACTGTAACATTTCGTATTTCGTTTCCGAGCCAATTCTCCTCTTCAGTCCGGTTAAGGCTTTATTACCGTTAGATTTTGAACATTGGGTTCCGAGCATCTTGTATTTTAAACTGACACTTCTAGCATGTCATATTAGATATATTAAATTTTTTAGATCAATCGTTTCATTATTCAGGTGGTCCGAATAAAAAACGGGAAGTAATCGCTTATTTTGAACTTTTTAGAAAAGTTAATTTTTGGCCAACTTTGGGAGGTCATAACTTCTTCGTTTGAGGTCCAAATAATTCTTCGTTTGCGGCCACGTCTTCATCTTAATCCCCTCTACAACATTTTTGTTTTGACCAAAAATCAAATCACACTCCTCAATGGTTAAATCAGCTTCCGAAGTAAGCCAATTGCTAAAATTTGGTTGTTTTATAACATTTCGGTAGAGCGCTGTCTTCGGTGAATTTTTGGAAATTATCCATCCATAATTTGAGGGCCTTCTTCTTAGGAAGTTGTAGATCTTTGAATTACCTTTTCGTTGACACAAAGAGAGCTCGATTATAAAGGCAAAACATAGCTCATTTCGTCCATAACATATACACCAATTTAGAAAGCTCCAAGGGGACGATTGGCAGGCTATTTTGGGAGCTTTTCAGAGGATTTTATCACCCCTACATATGATTCATCATTTGAATCATCATTATCATCATCTTCCTCCTCAATTCCTTTCCTCCATTAATGAGGGTTTCAAGCTCTACTTTGGGGATTTTTTAATTTCGCGGACTACGGCTCGATCCACCGCTCTTAAACTTGAAGATCTTCTTGATTGAGGTGGGAACATTAGTATTAAAGTTTATTTTCAAAGATTATGCTTTCAATCACCATTTTTAAATAATTGGGGGTTTTTCTATGTAAAACGGATTTTTACGCATTCGTGGGTTTTGGGTATGAAATTTATGATTATAATTGTTGGTTATCGCTTATTATTGTTAATATTTCATGATTCTAAAACAAAATCTCATAATTCATTAATTCATCACAAACCCGTGTTATTGGGCACCAGCGCGCAAGTGCGTATAAGCTGACCGTGAACAATAAAGCGTAGATACATGTTAGATTTGAAATGTTAAGCATGATGCGAGTTATACTATGCAATATTTTGGCATTTCTAACTCTTATGTAGTTTGTTAAGATTACATTAGGATTTATACTAAAAGCGACCAATATTATGCTTATATATGAACTTGGGAACTATATATAATTGTCCCTACTTGTATTATTGAGTTGTTAAGGGGCTTTGGGACGAGTAATCTTAGTTGGTGAGATGGGGTTGTGTATATGTATTGTGTTACTTGATGTAGAGAATATACGCGTGTCATTAATTTTCTAATATCATTACTCTGGTGAAGAACTACTATTTTGGCAACAGTTTTCTTATGTTTCTGACTTTTTAATACCTTTGGATAAATTGAGAATTTGTACATAATTCATCTTTTAAACACCCTAATGATTATGTCCATAATGTTCAAACGAGACAAGAAATTATTTAAAATAGACGACTAACTAACTCATTAGAGTTTTTCAAGTATTGCATAGATATAATCATGTGATGTTATTAGTCTTTTTAATGGCATATGTATATTAGATACATCATGAGATCTATCTAGCTATTACGTACACATGATTAGTGGTTTATATAGTTTGAATGAGGATTAGACGATGTGTATCTGGAGAGACTAGATGCGCCCTTGGTAGGCAGAGCCATTACGAGGACACGAATTAAAGAGATGTATATATATATATATGTAACGCCCCGCACTTGGGGGCGATAAGAAATGAATAAATAGATACAAATTATCCATTAATCACAATGGAATTCCAAAATACAACGGAATTAAATTCTACAACCTCTAAACTATAATAATCTCTAGAGTCCTCCTACGAGCTCACACCATCCCATCTCGCATTCTCACCGCGAGTACCTGTAGATGAAAAACATGTATGGGAAAGTAAACCGTATACAGAGGATAAAATAAAATCCGTGAAATTAATTCAACAACAATCGTTACACATACATATACATAATCATATCAAATATCAAACACGGCCTCATACCCGGCTCTCTCTTGGCCACATGCCAAGTACCACCAATTCATGCCTCACTTCACCCACGCCCTCTCCGCGGATGTTGCAAACCATGCTATTGGATCTTAGCAAACCCCCAGTAGGTGCATTTAAACATGTACTAATCAATTACTAAAGTATTTAAGCCAAACACATCATATATACTAATCAATACCAACAAACATATCACAGAGCCAATGAATACGCAATTCAAGATAAATACAAGAATTAGAATAACAAGAAATGCTCTAGAGCGAAATGGAATGCATACGAAATATTTTCCATACCTCAATCCATAGAAATTATGCCATAACCGAAGCTGCAGTCATCGAGACATCAAATTTCCTACATCAACACATCCCTCTCGATCCGTAGATCAATCTTCCCTAAAGGCAAAACATGATCCGAAAGCATTCCAAAGGCAAAAATGTAGAGAGAATGTGGAGAGAATAATGAAAGAAAACCATTTCTCTCAAACCAAGTAACATATATATATAAAGGAAGAGAGAAGGCTCTAGATTTCTCAAGAAAACTCACCAAACGACCTATAACAATCGCCTGTTTTTCCCTAACAGGCGCCTGTTGAATTACGAAAGGATTTGGCCCCGAAAATCTCCCAACAGGTGCCTGTTAGGTGCTGAAGATGACTAAAAAATATATATCAAAATAAAGATCATTATCTAACATATGGCTTTGGATTTACTTAAAAATGAGTTAAAATGAATTTTTGGTGAATTTCGCAAGTTTGGTGGACGAAATCGGTTTCTATGCGGGAATGCTAAAAATTTTGCTAGTAAACTCGAATTTTGTGATATGATTCGGACTCGAACTCTATATATATAACACGAGGTGTTACAATATATATGTCTGTATGTATATGTATGTGTACTATGTATAAATATATTTTTGGGAGAATACTTTTGATTGGTTTCTCTGTTGTAAGGCGCTAATGGTCCACGGGGTTGACCTAGCCTTGGTGGCTACATACCGTGGTCTATAACAAATAAATAAAGAGATTGAGTAAGAAAGATTGAACCAATTTGAAGTCGAAGATTTTTTGTCCACATGATTCGGCTTGTTCCCCTTACTCCGCGCTCGGTTAATTCTCCGAGAATTTTTACTATAACCGATCTCCTTCCGGGTGAAGATTAAACCTCTACAAGTGTATACTTATCACACACTCTCACAAGTATTGAAAACACCTTCAATACTCTCACAAGAAATCCCTCTTGCTAATCTATGAGATACACCTCTCACAAAAATGATTTGAACAAGTTTTGGTGACAAACACCAATGTACAATAGCTCTCGTGTATAGTAAATTACAAATGAAGCTCACACTAAGAGATATCAAAATTGATCAATGAATATAAGCTTAAACAATGAAAAGATTGATCAATGCCTTAGCTTTCAAACTTGAATAATGTGAATATATGAAATATGGGATTGTATGATCATTCAAGTGATTTAAAATGAGTCTTAGAACTCATATATATAGGTAGCAAAAGTTTGTATCCGTTTGTAGTGGAGAAATAATTTAATGGGACAAAAATGCACTTTTGAAAAAGTTCCAACGGCTAGTTTGAACAAGGTAGTCGACTACATGCTTCTGGAGTGGGGAGGTTTTGTGCATTTTTCGACTTTTGCGTTTTGACTCCGAAATTGATTTAACTGCATGGAGAATGTCAAAAATAGTTTTCTAAGACTTCTAAAATAGTTTTTGTATCAAAATTCATTCATATGAATTTATAGTGAATTTTTCAAGACGACTAGTTTTCGGTAAAAATACGTTTTTAAGAACATAACTAGTTTTGATCAATCTTGACATGGTTAAACCATTTCATGAGCTATATAATTGAGCAATGATATCTTTTACATAAAATCTAAGCACTCACTTAATTTAAAGATGCTTCGAGTCTTCGTGATGCTTGATTTTCTTGTGCGTATCTTCACTTGATTAAAGTTCTTGATCATTTATTGGTTTTGATGACTTGTAGAACATATGAAGATCATTCTTGTGCATATCTTCATTTTCTTGATGATCTTGATCTTTTCTTGTCCTTGTATAGCACATTTATATCACTTGAGTTCATTTCTTGTGAGTGGATGTGATTGTAGAGCTTGTGTGAGATTTTGATTGCTTCAGTTTGAAGTTACATTTGGTTGGAAGGTGTATCGGTTAAAGTGGCTATCATCATTGAACAACCGAGTTAAATAACACTATATTAACTTATTGTAATTATCAAAATAATATTAATTGACTTTAAGGTCAACATGTACTTTTATATTAAAATGCATCAGTATAATTTAAGAGAACCATATTTCTTATTAATCTCATATTGAACTTCTACACTTTCAATGTGAGACATGGCATTTAAGCCAACCATTCCCAACATATATAATAAAGTGCAAAGGGTTTTTGAATTCTGAAAATAAATAAAATATTGTATTGTTAAGATTGTGAAATGATGTTTCAAGGGTTAGCGTGGGTTTGGTGGTTAGGTTGTTTAGTTTTCTTTTATTGCAAGTTCAAACTTCCATCGACTTGTTTTTCTTTGAAGTAATGTAGATTATTAGTTAAGAAAATCACCTTTTTAAACTTAAGGCATTTTAGAGACTTTAAATACACGCAGCTAGACTTTACTCAAGTTTAACATATATTTAATTCAATAATGGGAGATGATATTGTTAATGCAATAGTTCTTTATTAGAGCAATCCACCTCATCTTTGGTACTTTTAATACGAAATTAAATTACTCTAGCAGAAAACTATTGATGTAGTAATATATAGTATAGATGGAAGATTATTACTTAAATAAAACATCTACTTCCTTCTTTTTTTTAATCGAACACATACATTTCCTTTTAAATAATAGTTTATTTTAGTAGATCATATATAAGCAAAATCATTATAGATATTGTTAACTAGTGCCTAAGAGACCTATGAGCCACATTTATTATAAAACCATTTAATTCTTAGAGAATCATGAAAAGCTCAGTTACACTATTCAAATAAAAAATGAACACCCGAAGCATTAGAAAACTAGCAATAAGTTGTGCTCTCGTGTTGACCTGTATATTACTGTTTAACCTAGTTATTTTATCCTACTATAAAAGGAGCCATCTTTGTGGATGATATTTGTGTTTTCCTTCATGTTTTATGGCGCAGTCCACCTAACTTTACGGGCATATATCTCCATCATACTCATTTTCATTACCTGAGCTCCTGTAGATATTTAGAATTCAATTCTACACTGTAAAATGGTCTTTGTTATCTTGACCGGACTTCTTTAATCTTATTGAGTTGGAATCGTTTAACCATTATCTTGGAGCATTTGTGTATTTAAGAAAAAACCAAGACGGGGAGTTTGATGTTTTCCCAAGTCCCACATGGGAGAAAGAAAAAACCTTTGATGAGTTTTTATAAGTGAGTTTTTGGTTAAGACTTGAGCCCTTTGGGCATTACACTTTTGTGCTATTGAGTGAGGACTTGGATGAATGTGGTTTTCCACGTGCGCCGACCGACCTGGTCTTAGGCTTTGGGCTTGTTTTGTGTAAAGTATAATCTTTTTATTTTATAAAATAAATAAAATTTATTTTTGAATTGAAGTAGTGATAACCACTTCCTAAAACGCTCCCACGATTTCCTCAATGTTGGCGGAATTCCCTCAACGTATTTTTATTTTCGTTCAATTTTTTTTCTTTAATTATCGAATCAATTTTTTTTAATCATTTATCATCTTCACCAAACACGATTTCCTTTCTTTCATTTTCGTTTCTGCTGTTCTTATTTTCAACATTTTTAAGACGTTGCTATCTGCTATTCCTTTGTATTTACTGTTATGGATACTATCGAGAATCAATTTGCTACTTCTGACAATTTGAATCAACACTTCAAATTTGAGGGTTTGCACTTTAGGAGGTGGAAACAAAAACTGTTTTTCTATTTAACTCTTAAGAAGGTGGATTCTGCTTGTGTTTCTGAAAAACCCACATTTCCTGATCCGATTTCTAAGGCAGATCAAAAGACTCTTAAAACCTAGGACAATTATTATACCTGCAAAAATCTGATCTTGAATGCTCTTTGTAATGCGCTTTATGATGTTTACCTCCCATGCAAATCTGTAAAAGTAATATGGGACTCGCTTCAAAAGAAGTATGACACTAAAGAGGCTGGGGCTAAGAAATATGATGTCAGTCGTTATATGAAATTTCAGATGACGGACGACAAGCCTATTGTTACTCAATCCCACGAACTTCAGAAAATTACACATGAAATCATCTTTAAAGGGATGAATATTAATGAGCAATTTCAAGTGGCAGTTCTAATCAATAAGTTACCCCCTGGCTGGAAAGATTTTAAACATAATATGCGTCACAAATCTAAAGAGTTTTCACTGGGAAGTTTGATTACAAAATTCAGGATTGAAGAGGAGAACCGTAAGCAAGATCGGAATGATGAGGTTCTGGTTGTTTTCAACAAAAATTAGAACTGTAATCAAAATCAGAATTGCTCGAACAATACCCCTGCAGCTCTAAGGCCGAACTGAAAAAATATGAAAAATCAGAACGCTGAAAATAATGCGAACCGGAACAGGAACCAGAATAGGAACAACCAAATTCATAACCAAAACAGAAATGGCCAGGCTAATAATAATAATAATAACAGTGTGTTCTCATGCTATCACTGTGGAAAGCCTGGTTATATGGCAAGAAATTGTCGAAACAAACACCGAACTCCTCAGGCAAATATTACTAAAGAAGAGCCCTTAGTGGCTATGATAACAAAAATTAATCTGGTATCGGTTCTGAAGGCTGGTGGGTGGATACTGGCGCCTCTCGCCATGTCTGTTATGATCGTGCTTTGTTTAAAACCTATTCTGATGCTGTTGATAAGAAAGTGCTGTTGAGTGATTCCCACACCATTAATGTTGCTGGCTCGGGTAATGTCGAGTTAAAGTTTACTTCTGGAAAGACTGTCATCCTTAAGGATGTTCTGCATACTCCAGAAATAAGGAAGAATCTTGTTTCAGGTTACCTTCTTAATAAAGCTGGTTTTGTTCAAACTATTGGGGCATATTTGTTTACTCTTACTAAGAATGGTGTATTTGTGGGGAAGGGTTATGCTTGTGATGGAATGTTTAAGTTGAACGTTGATGATAATAAAATTGCTTCTACTTACATGCTATGTTCTTTAATTTTAATATTTGGCATGCTAGATTTTTTCATGTGAATAAACGTTTGATTAAGAACATGAACAATATATGACTAATTCCACTACTACCATTTGATGACTTCAAAAAATGTGAATTATGTAGCCAAGCTAAAATTATGAAAATGCCACATAAATTTGTCACTAGAGAATTGGAACTGTTTGATTTGATTCATTATGATATATGCAAATTTGATGGTGTTTTAACTCGTAATGGAAAATGGTACTTCATTACCTTTATTGATGATAGCTCAGATTACACATATGTTTATCTCATGAAAAATAAAAGTGAAGTGATTAACATATTTAAAGTGTTCATATATGAAGTTGAAAATCAGTTTAGTATGAAAATAAAGAGATTACGTAGTGATAGAGGCACTGAATATGACTCAACTGATTTTATTAATCTGTATGCTCACCATGGAATTATTCATGAGACCACTGCTCCCTATTCTCCTGAAATAAATGGAAAAGCTGAAAAGAAAAATATGACTTTTGCTGAATTAATAGTTACCACTTTGTTGAATTTAGGAGCTGTTATTCATTGGTGGGAAGAAATATTATTGACTGTTTGCCATATCCTTAATCGTGTTCCTAAGACTAAATTGAATGTATCCCCTTGTAAAATTCTGAAAAATAAGAAACCTAATATTTCCCATTTACGTGTATGGGGCTGTCTTGCTTATGTGCGTATACCTGATCCTAAGAGGTCTAAACTTGCTAGTTGTACCTATGAATGTGTTTTTATTGGTTATGCAGTTAATAGTAAGGCATATAAATTTTATGACATAAAAAATTAGGTTGTTATTGAATCTAATGATGTAGATTTTTATGAAAATAAATTCCCTTTTAAATTGAAGAATAGTGGGGGTAGCTCATTACCTTCTAACTCTACCTTTCCTGCCAATACCGTGCACAATGATACATCCATTGAACCTAGAAAAAGTAAAAAATCTAGAACCACTAAAGATTTTGGGCTTGATTTTTATGCATACACTTTAGAAGATGATCCATCCACTATTCAAGAAGTCTTGTCTTCTTTAGATGCTGACCTTTGGCAAAAAGCCATTAACGATAAAATGAATTTCTTAGAATCGAATAAAACTTGGCATCTAATAGACCTTCCTCCTGGTTGTAAAACCATAGGTTGTAAGTGGATACTTAAAAAGAAATTGAAACCTGATGGCATTGTTGATAAATACAAAGCACGTTTAGTTGCCAAAGGTTATAGACAATGTGAAAATGTAGATTTCTTTGATACTTATTCTCCTATGACTAGAATAGCATCTATACGTGTATTGATTGCCCTGGTTGCCTTGCATGATCTTGTTGTGCGTCAAATGGATGTTAAAACTGCTTTCCTAAATAGGGAATTAGAAGAGGAAATTTACATGGAACAACCTGAAAGGTTCATTGTTACAGGCCAACAATAAAAGGTATGCAAATTAGATAAACCCCTTTATGATTTGAAACATGCTCCTAAGCAATGGCTTAAAAAATTTGATAAATTGCTTATATCGAATGGATTTAGAATTAATAAAAGTGATAAATGCATTTATCATAAGGCTGAGAATAATGCATGCACTATTATATGCTTATATGTTGATGACTTGCTTATTTTTAGTTATAATATTCATGTTGTTAATAATGTGAAATCCATGCTATATGCAAATTTTGATATAAATGATTTGGGAGAAGCCAATGTAATTTTGGGGATTAAAATTACTAAGACGAAAAATGGACTTTCTTTGGATCAATCTTAACACATTGAGAAGATTCTGAAGAAATATAATTACTTAGACTGTAAACCAGCATGTACTCTATATGATCCTAGTGTGAAGTTGTTCAAGAACACTAGAAACAGTGTTAAACAAACTGAGTATGCGAGCATCGTTGGTATCCTTCGATACGCTATTGATTGCACTAAGCCTGATATTGCATTTGCAGTGGGTGTACTATGTAAGTTTACTAGCAGTCCTAGTATGGGGCATTGGCATGCTGTCCTAGAAGGATATAGCGACGCTGACTGGAATACCTTGTCAGAAGATTCCAAGGCCACTAGTGGATACATCTTCAGCATTGCTGGAGGTGCAGTCTCTTGAAAATTCAAGAAACATACCATTTTGGCCCAGTCTACGATAGAGTATGAGATAATAGTACTAATTGTTGCTAGTGAAGAAGCAAGCTAGCTGAGAAGCTTTCTTGCAGATACCCTTATATGAGAGAGACCGATATTAGTTGTCCTTATCCACTGCGATAGTACTGCAGCTATTGCAAAAGTTCAAAACCGTTACTATAACAGTAAGAGACAATAAATTCGTCGTAAACATAGCACGGTTAGAGAGTTATTCTCCAATGGTGTTGTAAGAGTGGATTATGTTAGGTCTGAGGAAAACTGGGCTGATCCTTTGACGAAAGGACTAACAAGAAAGAATGTGTTTAACACCTCAAAAGGGATGGAGTTAACGCCTGATAAGAATTGAGTCACTGTAATGGTAATCAACCTATAGATTGGAGATCCCAAGAAATAAGTTTAAAGGGTAAAAAACAAGTGAGAAGTGATATTTTATAATCATGCAATATTATCTCATCCCTATGGAGCATGATATCCTGAAGCGACGAAAAGGTTGAGCCTTTGCTCTTAATGAGTCCTATAGCACTATGTGGAGTGGGGTACCAATGCTACAGGATTACTCTTAATAGACTCACCTATGTGAACGTGGAAGAGAGATCGCTTCCTATGGAATTTTGGGCAAATTCTCTAGAGCATTTACTAACCGGGATATAAGCACATCGCCATAACATGCTGGCTTTTGGAAAACACTCTTGGGGGCAGTGTGTATTGTGATTGTCAGAGATATAGTTCAAAACTACGAGTTACTCTAGTATATTTTGAAACAAAAACACTAAGTAAATGTTCAATCTGAAAAACCTTTACTTATGCACTATCCTATATAATATGCTCGATGAAAATATTTTTCCTAAAATACAAGTGGGGGATTGTTGGAGCATTTGTGTATTTAAGAAAAAACCAAGACAAGGAGTTTGATGTTTTCCTAAGTCCCATATAGTAAAAAAGAAAAAACCTTTGATTGGTTTTTATAAGGGAGTTTTTGGTTAAAGGCTTGAGCCCTTTGGGCATTACACTTTTGTGCTATTGGGTGAGGACTTGGATGAATGTGGTTCTCCACACACGCGGTCCGACCGACTTGACCCGGTCCGATCCAATCCGGTCCGGTCTCGGGCTTTGGGCTTGTCTTGTGTAAAGTATAATATTTTTATACAAAATAGTTTTAGAAAATTTCATTTTATAAAATAAATAAAATTTATTTTTGAATTGAAGTAATGATAACAACTTCTTAAAACGCTCCCACGATTTCCTCAACGTATTTTTATTTTCGTTCATTTTTTTTCTCTTTAATTATCGAATCAAATTTTTTTTTTGAATCACTTATCATCTTCACCAAACAACGAATGGGAACAAAATTGAACCCTAAAAAATTTCGAGCTTCTGGCAGGAATTTTTTTTGGCTTTGGCGGTAAAAGGTTTACCGATTCCAAGTATCTATTTAAGGGTTTTTTTTCGAACGATCAATAGTAATACATGTCGATCGTACAGTAGAGTATCTGGATTGTTTCATCCTGGGACGGTGTGGCAAGAACAGAACTGCTAGCACAATTCCGAGCAGAGCCGCGAAACGTCTTAAGAAGTGCGACCTAGTCCGCGAATCAACCCGGTGTACTCTCTTCCTTTCTTTCATTTTCGTTTTTGTAGTTCTTATTTTCAACACATTCTCAAGCCGCAACCATCAGGAAAAAAATGGGATGAGGGACAATTCTCGAAACTTTTGCCGTTAAGGTTTCGTTTCCACCTCTCCAGAAACCTCAGGTTCAATCTCAATAAATAATGATTTGAGAGGCTGGAAAGGGAGAATGTGAATGCTGCTTCAAAATGTGGGTTTGGATTGGCAATTTCGTAGGGGGAGACATGTTAAGGAGGCAAGGTTTTCACAGTATGATCTTGATTGTCCATGTTTGAGGGGGAGGTATAATCCTGGATCCAATATTAATTTGGCTCAAAATTAGGTGGACATTGTTGCTCAAAATAGGATTAAATGCTGGTACACGCCGTACAATGTGCAACCTTTGTTTGTAGATGGTAAGAAAATGGTTGCATTCATTGAAGAAGAAGTTGCATATGAGGTTTCAAAGTGGTAAAATGCAGTTTTTGTGTACGTACTAGGTACAAATCCGTCTTATCATGTTTTAAAACAATTCCTTGATAGAAAATGTAGCAAGTTTGGGGTAATGATTATGTGTTTGTTGAAGTTTGGGTAATACTTTTTAGTAGTTGAATTAAAAAAATAATTAAAAATAGTCATTTGTGGAGAACATGACTATTTTATGTTAACTTCAACGGCCAAAGTGCTAAAGTGGAAAGAAAGGGCAAAGTTAAACTTGCTCAATAATTTATGTGGTTAAATGGCTTCTTTTAGAGTTGGGGCCTAAAGTAAAACTGGTCCTATAGTTTAAGGACTATTTTTGTAGTTTACAATTGTGTGGTTCAAATCAAAAATATTTTTGAATGGTTGTCGTACCTTTGACAGGAGCTGCAACATAGTGTATATATATATTGATAATCTTTCTTTCTTGCTTCTACTCGATCCAGTTGAAATTTGTAAAGTTGCATTGACATCACTTGCTATTTGACACTTTATAGCGTGTAGTAGAAATCTCAATTTCTTACTCAATTTCTCGTCAAATGTAAGGCCGTCATTCCCAATAGTAATTTCTATTTTTTTATTTGTATCTTATGTGTTAATGTCATTTTAGAATATTTTTATGTCACAAACCTTTTATATTATTAGAAAAGTATAAAAAAATTGGTCTTCAATGGTGTTTCATTTCTTTTTTACTTGTCATTTGTTAATGGAGAGAATTAGTGTGTTTGATATATCAAATGAGAATGCGATAAATCATATAATAAATTTCTATCTCCATTTTTACACGTAGAAATTCCTCGTGTTTATAGAAAATCTGATTAGAATATATTTTTTATATATCTCATTTCTATCCAACAAAATTTAAGTGGATAGAAAGCATTATAGGAGAAGGCCTAAAGATAAACTACTGTAGACAGCTTACTATTATTATTATTGTGTAAGCGTGGACAACGGAATTTAATAGGGAACGATAATGATAATAATAAATATAATTATGATAATCGAATAGAGAACTGGAGTACAAGTGGAACAATAATGAACGTGGGGATATTTGGGTTACACGAATTAAATTTATGAAAGTGAAAGATCCGATGATCTGTTGTTGTAGTTGCTAAGGTAGTAACTGGGGGAGGTGGGGTGCATGCTCCTCCGCAATCAGCTCAAAGTGCGAGGTGAGGTAGTAAGTTCCTGCGGCGGCGGTGCTAAATTCATACAAGGAAAAGGAAGTAATAATAATAATAATAATAATAATAATAATAATAAGATGGTTTATTTCTAGACATCACTGTCTCGCTTGCATTCGGGGGACATGGAGGGGTATCTTTTGCGATCGGTGCAGTAGTTGTAGATGGTGTATTTCTGGCGGACCCAGCGGAGACGGCGGTACTGAAGGGAGTCTAGATCACGGAAGGCCTGCTGGTCCCACCAACGCTTGCCCTGGGTGGCGCAGAACTTGGCCTCGACGGAAGTCTCACAACCGTCAATGTGAAAGCTCCTGTAGGAGGCAATGAACGGAGCCTTGGACCAGTCCGTCTTCTCCAGCCCACCCCGAGTGGCCCAGTCGTCGGCGTTCCACAGGCTCGAGTATATCTTCATGGGTTGGTTGAATGGGAATCTGACCCCCAAATCTTTGCTATTCTTGAACACCCTTATTGGCACGTCGTCAACGAAGAATCTGCCAGGCCGGGACCCCAGACAAGACAAGACAAAACAAAAAAAAAAACAAAAGTTGCCAAACTTAAAAAAACAAATACATAGATAGGAAAAGTAAAAGTGCTGAACATAAAAAAAAAAAATGAGGAGGAGAGGAAGGGAGGGGATTGATTCCCTGGCTATCATAATTAATGTTTTTAGAAAATGGAAAGTTACCGTCCCCGTCAATCAATGGAATTAAAATAAGTAAGGTAGGGCACAAAGGGCAATCACTCCACGTGAAAGGCAAAAGCAATTCTATTTATTAGATACTAAAATACAAGAGCAGCAGGAGGAGGAGAGTGCAACGAGTGAGTGAGTTGCACATGCACATGTGCCAGATAAGTCCAAAAAAAAAAAGAAAAGAAAAAGGGTTCGATAGAAAGAACTTTTGCCGAGATTGGCTCTTCTTTTCAGAGAGACTTTCTTTTGTTTTGAAAATGCTTTAATATCTTTGCATACATATGTATTGTAGATCTGATATGAAGTTTGAACAGTACGCATATATATATATAGAGACGGGGGAGAAGAAGTAGTAGTAGTAGTAGTAGTAGTAGTAGTAGAAGAAGAATAGTACAGTACTATAAGAACATACACAATCTGGTAGAGATTCCACAAGACGGAGTAGGAGTGGAAGGCGGCGGTTGGGTCAAACCAGAGGAAGATGCGCTGCTCGCGGTCACCCTTGCCTCCGGTGAATACATTGGTCTGCAATATGTAGGGCTGCCCCGTCCTGTTCCCCAAGAATTCAAAGTCTATCTCATCATGCTCCGAGTTTTGTGATGATAGCTGTTTTTCATTAATCAACGTCATAAAAAAAATGGAAATTAATTTATTCATTGTAAATAGAGAGAGAGATTGCTGGGCATACATAGAAAGCAGTAACAGTGCCAGCAGAATCTCCAGGAACCATCTTTATATCCATGCTGAAGTGTCCGAATAGGTAAGACCCCTTCGATTGGAATCCAGTACCTTCACATTTCAAACATATTCATTCAATTCAATCAAAACAAGAAAGAAGAAGATTCAGTAAGTTAAAAAAAAAAAATAGAAAAAATGGAATACGCATTACCAGTGTACTTGTCAAGAGAGAGCTGGATATTGGAGCCCCCATTGAAGTACTTAATGTGATCGAAAGCCCATGTGGGAACATAGTTCCTACCGAACGGCACACTGACGGGCTTCCTCGGTGCTGCCCCCATTGCTCCCCATACCATTACCATTAACACCACCAAAGCCATCACACCAACTGATGATGATGATGCCATCTCTCTCTCTCTCTCTCTCTCTGCGCTACCTGCCTGCAATTAATCCTACCGACATATGTTGTAATGCTTTGGATTAGATAAAATAGATAGATTAGACGTGGCAATTAATAGGCCGTGTCTTTTTTTTTTTCCTACCAATATAAAAAATTAAAAGAAAAGGACAGATGATGATGAAGAAGAATACGGTACCGAAATCGTCTTCTAAATTTTCAGAGCATTTCCGCCTGTCTCCCGGGGGCTGAGAGGTCAGGAGAGATGTGGAGAGAAGCAGCACTCCAAAGGCCCTTTAAGTAGGCGTAAGGGGGGAATCCTCCAAGTCTGGTCCATCAGATTTAACCAACAACGACTTGGATGATGACGAATATATGTAAGTAAATTTTATTTTATTTTTTATTTTTATTTTGAATAAAAAAAAAACCTTATAGTCTAGTCTGCCCCCAAACCTTTTAATTTTCAACTTCGAGGTCACTTGCTGTTACCCACAACCCTAATCAAGACGACAACAATAATTTTATATCATCTACCACCTATAAACTCCAACTGTCAAATTTGTTGCCAATTAATTGAATAGCTGGTTTCAAATAAATATTACGCGACTGCCCTTTGTTTTTTTTCATTTTTAACTGAATAAATGGTTTGATGTATGCAATCTACCTATAATATTTTTTATTAAAAAAATTAAAAATTATTCCACCTATGACTTGAATAATTCTAGGAGTCAATTTCTATGATATGACATGAGTAAATATTTTGGTTGAACCACGAATACTCATTTTTATAACTTACTAATTGATTATGTATAAATATTACATCATTTAAATCAATTACAATCTTATTTCTCTTTAAATTTATTAATTTGACGAGGTAGAAGAATAAGAGCAAATATTGCATATAAATGCAAGTATTCTAATGAATCATTTTTAATTTAACTTGGGAGATTTAATTTAATTTCAAAAATATGCCAACAATATCACACGAGTTAGTCGAATTATAATTAATTTAGTAAGGGGTTTAAATTTTATTTAGATAATTAATTTTTTTTTTCATCCATCAATTTGTTTCCACGTTTGACCTAATTTAATTTTACATTTTTCTTAATTGTTTTGAAAGGGAAGTTTAAAAGCTTTCTTTGAAAATATTACAAATTTTATTAATGGATGAAACCCACAACCTATGAATATAAAAAAAGTATCTTTTATACAATACTTTTATTTTTCAATTGCCAAATATTTTTTGGTAGTAATATTAACACTTCAAATAATTATTTTAATAATCTGAAATCATTTTTAATAACTATTATATGATGCTAATATTATTTTTCTAATTTTTTATTTTTATTTTACTAGAAATAATAGGTAATGATAAACAAAGACACGTGCATTCTTGAGGGGTTGAGCGACATTTTGGTTTTTTTAGGACGATGAGATGACCACCGGTAATGGGTCATTTTTTCTCCGCGTCGGTCAAAAAGCTCGAATCCAACTGGTTGGGGCGGGGGGCACCTCTGTGTTCTCTTTATTTTTGTTCGTTTGTTTATTTGGCTTTTATTGGGTACCCTACTTACTCTACTATACTGTCATATTGGGGCGGCAAAAAAATCAAACTCGGTGGGTTCTCAACCCAATTCGATCCAGTTGGGGCGGATTTGAGGTAGGTGTTTCTTAGGATGGGGCAGGGCGGGTTTAGATTTTGGAAAAAAAATTCAGACTGGATTTGGGGTGGGTTTGGATTTTTCCATTAAAAACCTAACCAAACCCGCCCCATATATGTATATATAAATATATTTTTAATTTAATATAGATATTATATATGTCTTTAAGTTAAAATCTAGGTCAATTCAACTCAATTCGGGGCGGGCAGCGCGGGTTTGGGTTTTAGAAAATTAATGTGAAATGGGTTTGGGCATCATAAAAAAACCCGTCTCAAGTTCGGGACGGGGTTATTTATGGACAAGTTAGGTTTGGCCAAACCCGCCCCAAACCTGATCCGTTGCCATTCCTACTGTCACACCTATTAACAACTCGAGTTTTAATTTATGTAGAAAATATTAATGGATAACTTGTAATTTTAAGAAGCATAATTTTAATACTCCATCCATCTCAAATTGCTGGTCCCTCTTTTCATTTTTAGATGTCCCAAAATAAATGTCCACTTTTTATAAAAGATAAATACATACATATTTTGCCCTTTTGTACTTTCACTTTTCAAGAAAAAGTTTTGAATAAAGAAAAGGATAAAAAAGGAAAGTCAATGTAAATTAAACAAAAAGTACAATAATGATGTTGTGTCCTTAATAAGTTAGATTTTCCAAAAGGGACCAGCAATTTGGGATGGAGAGAGTATATAATAGGGTAAAATATTAATTTATTTCATTTGGATAAACCAAGAATATACGTAAATGTACACCATGATGTAGCAAGAGACCTCAATCAAATTTGATAATCGAATCTCGTTTGGGATACCTAAATCGAATCTCGTTTGATAATCGAATCAAATTTGGAATACCTAAATGAATCCTAATTAATGTAACAAGAAAACTTTGTCCTACGGACCTATACTAAAGAGCTAAATGCAACTCTAAACACAGCTACATTAGAGCAAGTAAGAAAAGCATGGACAACTGGCAGACGGGACAGAAATGGTTGCACAAAACACCTCAACTGCATTAAATGTTTGCCAACCACATTTAACGCTCCGGATTAAAGGAGGAACTAGGTCAGAGGTGGACACGTCTGCCTAACCACTACAATGATGATTGGAGTTCTGTACTAACTTTTTCAATTCCATAAACCTGACATATCCTCTATTATATATACAAAGCATTTACTCCATTATAACCTTGAAGTTCTGAGCATTGAATACTCATACTCCAATCAATAACCATCTTGACTTCTTGACTCTACATGTTTTTCTACTTAAATTCTATAAGTCTTATAAGCAGCTCATATACTTAATTAGTAATAGTTAATATATAAGAGAAAATATTCCAACACCCATTGTAATGGTTAAAATAACTTGGAGCATTGATTCCTTTGTAGTCAAAACTTTGCTCTACTCTATTACTATCTATAAAGACACTCAGAGCTCTTTTGCAAAGGAAAAATAGGCCATATCACAGAAAAGGTCGAACCTCATCTATAATTTCTCTAGCCTATTGCGTTGGTTATTTAAGTTGTTTATCGCCATGTTGAAATGTCACTTACACTGCTAGCTCCTTATAATCTCCCATTGTTAAAATTATCATCATTGACTGCTTTGCTAATTATATGTTCTAGATTTTTACACTAATAGTTTGGCGTCGTATATGGGAAAGACAATATTCCCAAGTCAAACTTTCTTAAATACAATAGTTCAACCTCAAACATTCATTATGTCGTTTGACAATTAATCATTTGATCAGTATAATAGCATATCAAGCTACTTTACAGGTTCAGATTGAGAGGCTCATAACTCAAAGGTCCACACCCCCACCTAACTCAAGGAACGAATCAGCCTTGTTTTTGCCTCTGTGGAAACTTGCATTTTCGACGCCAGCCCTCGTGGGCAGCGATTCCTCTGGTTTCTCAGTTTATTTGGAAAATGGTCCATTTTAATTTGAGAAAATATGATAGTTTGTAAAGGAAATTAGAATCGCCAGTTTGTTTCACTAAAGAAAAAAAAGGTGTGTGTGAAATAAGACAATTTATGGATTAAACGGCCTCTTAAACACAATTAATGCAAAACTAGTTAATTCGAATATTCGTGAATTAAAATTTGAATCGAGAAGGTGTTAGGCACCCCAATTTGGATTTTCGATTTATAAGTAGGATATGCGTGTAATTATAATAAAAAATTTGCATGCTTATTGATATTATTACGTATTAATCCAAAGTTTTAGAAAAACGGGATTTTGGGGTGGGAATAGAAAGCATGTACATCGTAATTTGCCCATTTGATTTTAAAACTTAGTGTGTGTGATTTGCAAAGGTGGGGTCTTGATAATGATAGATAGCAAAATAAGTGTTTTCGGTAAAGCTTAGGGTTTTTCGAAAGTTAATTCGATTTAGAACCAGGTATCCGGTAATCCTCGAGATTCGTTCGTCAATAGTATACAGTTTAATGATTAAACCTACATTGATGAATATGATACTCTCATATTGGATATTTACATAAGCACCGCGATTTTAAATCGAGTTCGAATGCTTAATAATTCCTTCGTAAATCGAGATTTATAAAATTGAGATTTTGCAAAATTAATAGATAAAAATATATTTTAAAATGGTTGCACCTCGTTTCACGTCTTTGATTTTGAAAATAGGTTTAAAATATGAAATTTGGATTGATTTTGAGATAGCAATAACCCTGCAATTGATTGATTGTAATTGGAAAACGGAAGATAGATAAATAAATAAAGCCATACCGAGTTAAAAAAATAAATGAGAGCTTTAAGGAATAATATTTTAGAATACTATTCCCAAAGTTCAAAATCTATTTGAAAGGGGTTCTGGGGCTGAAATAGGGGGCCTTTATCGTGTGGACAAAGGGTTAGAAACCTTTGTCTACGCGATATTCACTATTCACCCTTTTCAGTATTTGTTGTATTGGCCAAATAGAATATCGGATTGATTTAATTTTTTGGTATGTTGTTCTCCATGATAAGATCTATCTACTTACTAAATTCGAGCTCATTTAGACTTCAAAAAGGCCTTTCGAAGTGAACTTCCAGTTTTACCAATTCCTAAAGATTCTGTTATTGGATCGAGCTGATTTTTGAGTATGTTACTCCTGATGCCAATGTTTAAAACCCCCCAAAGTTTGAGGATGATCAGAATAAAAAAAGACTTCCTTTCAAAGATTTTACAAGATTGACAATTTTTGATTTTTAGCAGCTTCCGGTTATTTTCGTAACTTCTTGTCCAGTAATCGTTTTTGCTTCCATCTTTAATTTATATGACATGTGCATAGTATATATGCATGTATAAATGATTTTGCGTGCATGCATGCGTGCTTATTGTGTAGAAGATTAGATTTTCTCGTCGTAAAATAAGGTGTTCATTTGCTCCATCTAGTGCATGTATTCTAGCAATCAATAGGCTAGGAAATTGATTGAGCCCAGAAATTTCATTTATAATCTCTTAAACAAGGTTCAATTAGCTTCTAGCTACTGCCTAAAATCAAAAATTGCATATAAATTCAGTTTAAGCGTGAAAAGAAGGCATTGCATTGTATTATTGTATTAGTAAGCTATTTTGCAGGCCTAAAGTGGTTAATCAACTAAAGTTGAATGCAAGAAAAAATGTTGAATAGAGAAAAGTACAAGAAAAAGGCCCGAAGAATAAGTCAAGATCCATTTTGAGGCCCGAGGCGAGAAAAACTCATCAAACTACCTTCAAAGTACTAGTACTAAGAGAATAAGCGAGTCCTTAAGCATGAATAAAGTGAATGCAAGTGTCTAAGAATGATTCAAAAAGAAAAGAAACTCAATTGATTATTTAATTTTTCGGTTCCGAGCCCTGTGTACTTGACCTAATACCTCTAGCATGTCATGAGGGACAAATTAAATTTGTCGAAACAATCATTTCAATATTCGGGTGGTTCAAACTGAAATTAAAGTGAAAGTCGTATGTTTCGACTTTTCATGATTCATCGATTTCTGGCCAACTTTGAGATGTCATAAATTCTTCATCCGATGTCTAAATGACTCCTCGTTCATGGCCACGTCTTTATTTCGAGGTCCATTTCGAGCTTAAAAAGTCAAACATTATTGCATTAACCTCCATGATCGATCAGAAATCGACACAAGAGACCTTAAAGAAACCATGGTGAATGTTGTTAGGCTTTCTCTCCTACCTCTTCCTCCTAGAGATCCATAAGTGAATGTTGTAAGTTAATAACGATCTAGAGCCTCAGTCCTTGATAGAGTTGGAGAGCAAGGTGTCAAACCTCCCATATGTTATGATCAATGAGTAGTAGTCAGACTTTAACAGTTTGTCTTCGACATAATTTCAAAGAAAGACTCTGTGAAAGAAGTGGAAAAGAGATTTAGGTCTAAAATGAGGATCCAACTGGCTAAAGCGCTAAAGATGATTGGCCATTCAGGGAGCAGCTCTACCGCAACCTTGGTGAAAGACTCAGAATCCTCATTTGCAGAACACATATAAACCTTCTCCTGTTCCAGAAATATTTAAACTCCCAACCCTATAGTCGTATGATGGCTTAACAGACCTCATGGATCACTAGCAGTAGTATGGGAACATGATTAGCCTTTAAAATGACCCTGAAGACATCATATGTAGAGCCTTTATTGACTACGTGCAAAAAGTGAGAAGTATTAACCCAAGTGCAGGCGGTCAAGTTATAGTATACTTGGGGAAGTATAAGGTTGAACTATAGGGAAGGTAATGAATCTATTTCTTTTAGGTATCTCCCTAAGATGAAGAATGAAAAACAAAATAAAAAAATGATTGAAATGGCGAATAAGGAAGGAAATAAAAATTAAATAAAAATACTAATTAACTAAGCTAAAACTAAAGGCAAATCTAGTCATAGGGTGCAAAAGTAAAGGGAATCCATAAACGTAAGTTATCTATCTAAAAGGCTTCCTAAATGCAATTGGGGAAGATGCAAATGAACTAAAAATAAATAAAGTAAATAAAATAGTGCACTAATTAAATAAATTAGAATATTAAATGAACTTAACTCAACAAGAAACAAACGTTAGGGATATCCATAATTAGGGAGTACGAAACTAGTCCAATCGGATAATTCAAATTTAAGTTTAAATAATATTTTTTTCTCTAATATTTAGCCCCTAGACCTTCCAACCATCTAATTATATTTCTACTACAAGTATATGATAGCCCATGCGTGACAAATACTATATAGACTAGCGTTGAGTAATAGAATTCGATAATGAAACTTTTGATTTTGAAAAAGTGTAATTTGAAACATAATATTGCTAGTGCGTGACAAAAATAATCCAAGTTGGTTAAACTTCTCAAAAATTAGTATCTTAACACTCCTATAAGGTTTTAATATGTTTGAACGTGATTCAAATCAAATCCGTCTTAAAAAGAATGCCAAAAGTCAAAACTAACACTTTTTCGGCACTTACGTGAATAAATACCGAAACAGTGCCAAATCATACAATTCACTTAAGAAACTAACTCCTCTAATTAGAATATAAAGACCTTCCTCAAATCATCCACGTTAGGATTTTGGTGCAAAAATCCGTGAATCGACGTTTTACGATTCTTAATCAAATTGAATTTTTGAGCTAATTTATGGAAACATATTTTTAACGCATGCAAAGATAATAAAATACTCATACATTTAGTAGGTGATCTATAACCAACGGAAAAATCAGATTCAAACTTAGCTTGGATTACATTCAAGGATTAATTACGCATCTTTTACTACGGACCCCTAACAAGCGATTTAGCTAGACATATTCAAATTAAACAAGAAAATAAGCTTATAAATCATGAAAAACATTAGAAAAATACCTCATAATATAGAAAATCAAATTTGAAAACTTTTGACTTTGGAATTTCTCAATGCCGATTTAAAACGAAGATTTTATGCTTAAAACAGTAAACAAACTTAAAACTGACATAAACTGAAAAAATTCAACTAAAACCCAAAAATTCTGGAAAATCAGATTACTAATGATGAACAATGAATCACATATGATAGCATTGAAAAATGATAAACTAGTTAAATATAAAGCCAGAATCATGCATAAATCAACGTAAAATCGACAAAACAAATATATGAACCCTAGAACCAGCCCCTAAAATGAGGGTTTAGGGTTGATTCCAGAATATATATGAACTCAA
The DNA here is from genome assembly GCA_021464415.1 of Lonicera japonica. Taxonomy (NCBI): domain Eukaryota; kingdom Viridiplantae; phylum Streptophyta; class Magnoliopsida; order Dipsacales; family Caprifoliaceae; genus Lonicera; species Lonicera japonica. The sequence continues at coordinate 83,941,922 of CM038465.1, read as the reverse complement.
TAAACTAATATATGAATATCAAAGTAAACTAACAATCAAAAGTAATTAAATTGAAAGAAAAAATAAAACAAGGGTTTACCCGGTACGCGATTGAGACTTAAATTGAAAACTGAATTGAACGATGAATTAATGTTGAATATACTGATGTTCCAGCCTTAAAATATAATAAATAAACTAACTTGACAATTTTTTTGAAGAAAGAAAAGAAAAATCACTCAAATTCGATTGTCACATGCAGCGCAAAATCTTCCAAGAATGTTACGGTGCTCTCTGTCTCACTACTAATCAATTCTAAATTATTGAGTACCCTAAAATATGAGGTATATGACTTTTTATCTAGTACGCGAGTGTCTTAAATCATGATTTTAGTAATCCTTGAAGAAACGAGCCGAAACATGGCTTAAAATTGGATTTGGTCTTAAATTGGGTCCATTTTCTTTATGATGCCTTCTTTTTTTGCTCATAACTTTCTGTTCCGAACTCCGATTGATGCACCATTTTTTTCTACACATATAAAATTCAAATCTATATAGCTTTTATTTCTGGATATTTCTTTAAATTCTTAATGGAGAAATTTTTTGATCAATTACAATTTTGGGCTTCTGACGACAGTTCTTAGTTTTTTTCAGAAACTTCAGGAATCAATTCAATTAAGCTTATTTTATTTTGAAATCACTCTTGGACACTTGCATTCACTTCATTAATGCTTGGGGACTTTATTTTCTCTTCTTGCTAGCGCTTTGGGGCTAGTTTAAGGAGTTTTTCTATCATCGGTCTTCGAGATGGATACTGACTTCTTTTTGGGCCTTCTTCTTGCACTTTTCTGCTTTCAACTTTTTATCTTGCTTACAACCTCAGTTTCTTAACCACTTTAGGCCTGCAAAATGGCTTAGTAACATAAAAATACAATGCAGTGCATTCTTTTCATGCTTAAACTGAATTTACATGCAATTTTCGGTTTTAGACGGTAACTAGAAGCTAATTGAGCCTTGTTTAAGGGATTAAAAATTCAATTTTTGGACTCAATCATTTATCACAACTCTCTAAAGGGAAGCTCATATGTGATGTAACAACCTCCCTCCCAGTTCCATTCAGAGCTCCCAAGAGTTCGACATCACATTCATGTCCCATTTCCTTGCGACCAGGAAGCAATCAAAACCATCTACTTACATCTTCACTATCAAAGAAAGGTCAATAGAAAACTTAAAGGACTACGCTTTTCGTTTTAATTAAAAGAGTCCTATGCTCAGCAATCTGAATGAGGGTGTTGTTGTTACTGCCTTTATAGAGGGATTAGTTCTCTTTATTGCCTGATGACCTTAGCCAAAATGGCCCCACAGAGACATCATCACTTGGTACATCAGTCCTTTTTAGCCTATTTGAAAGAGGCATGCCCTTGAGAATAGCATTATTCCTCTTGGTGGCCTTATCAGAATTCATATTAAATGCCAGCTCTGAGAAATGGAGGTAGAAGAAAATTAGCAAAGGCTGAAGAAAGTTAGTGAAAAAGGAAGAAAAACGGTAAGATAAAAAAAATCAAAGTAGAAAACTCATTCCTCTTAGTCACCATTAGGACTTATTGAAGGGAGCTGCTACGAGCCTGTTTGGGACTCCTCATCTGCATGCTTCCTTCATCAGCCTTTGTGTTTTTTAAGACCTCTGGCTACTAGAGGCCTTAATTTTTTAACCTTTTCTTAATGGCCCCGAAGGCCTTGAGTGTTGGGTCATTATACTCAAAAGGATTCAACACGTCTAAAGGCTAGAGGTCATCCACTATTAGGACATTAGGGTCCATGTCAGAAGGCTTAGGACCTAGGCTGCATATCTACAATATCTCTGGAGCAACTATCTCAGCATAATGCTTAAGGAAGAAATCCTTAGCATCTTATATCCAAGCTAACTCCACCAGCTCAGGCCTTTTCTCCTTTACTGAGATATCAATATAAAAAGAATATCAGGCCAACTTTTTCCAAGAAAATAAAGTAAGGGACAAGTATATACATATGGAATAGCTTTCAAAACTTACTTATGGACTTTGACTTTACGAACTAGTGCTTGAGGTTGTAGACATTGAAATATCTCAAATTGTACTCCCAATCTTCACTAGAGACATATAATAAGCTTTTCTTCTAGTCCTGAATACTGTTAGGGATACTTTGAATGATTTTGGGAGCTCCTAGCCTAGATGGGCAACTAAGTACCCCTTTGGCTTTACCACCACTATCATTTAGTTGGAAGAGGGTTATGAACTCCACTATTATGATTTTGCTATAAATGAGGTAAAAGGTTTTATGTGATAATGTTTTTCGCAAAAAAACCAATGAATAATATTTTTTAGAAATAAGAGCCTATATACCGTTATCATTCTAAAATAAGGGCTTGTTTGTCAATTGTGCTTTAAAATAAGGTCTTTGACTGAGTGTAAACTTAACTTTGCATAACTCAGAAAAATTATTATTTTCATTTTATTAATAAATAGGTTTTGAATATGTAATTTGTTAAAATTATTCTAAAGCACAATTAAACACTTATTTATAATAATATGCTAAAAACATGTAGTGCAAATTTAATATTGCATGATTCTATAAAAAAAAATACAATTTAAAATCTATTGCAAAGTTAACTTTGCACTCCTTTTAGAGTTAGTCAAATATAGGTCTTTAATTTACAAAAATACTATTCACTAGTTCTTTCGTAGAATTTTTTTTCATACAAGTCCTATTTCAATATCCTGATGTTTTTGTGACTACTAACAGATATAATGCAGAAGATCAACAAAGCCTCAATCAAGCATGAGCACATGTTTGGTGAGACATGGGCTGGGGCGAGGTCCATGGTCACTAGAAGCCCCCTGAGATGGTCATCAATAGGGAACCTGAGCCCGTGCTCAAAAGACGATTCAAAGAAATAGACCTCCTTTGGCCGATGGTAACAAGCCATCTCCTTAGGGCCAGGAGACCTAATCCTCACTAAACCAAGGATTTGGTACTTCCGCCTCATAACTGATATATTAAGGGGGAGAAAATGGTTTTGAAACAAAAGGCTCTAAGAATACTTCTCAATATCTCCCTCGATGCTCTGCACTAAAGGAGGCAAGTAAACCATGACTATATGACCATTGATTAAGCCAAAATATTGCATTTTTATATGTATTTAGGTGGCTTAATATGCATGAATTTGATTTTAATTATCCTAAATTGATAAGAATTGAGCTTTAATCATGAAATAGGATAGTATGTTTGTTTCTAGTGCATTATAACCTTTTTACAGGTTAAAAGTGAACAAGAACGAATCTAGAAGCAAATTCCCCCAAAATTAGTCATTGCCAGTCAAATTTGTAGCTGAATTAAGTTCAAGAAGTTAACCAAAAATAAATTCCAAGCTCAGGCATGAAGGAAGTTGATGGAAGAGACTAAGAGAAGCCAATAGAATAGTCCCAAGCAAAGAAGAGTCATTTGAATCAAACCGAGAAATTTTTGAATGAAGAAGAGATTCACTGTGTGCATTGCCTCTGTTCCGGTAATTTCTGGTATTTATCCGTGCAGAATTTAAAGAAAACTCCAAAAATAGAAGTTGTAGAGCTTTGAGTTATCTACGCGTAGGCGAAAACCTTGCATCAATCGGAGTTTGAAGTACAAAGTTATGGCAGAAATACGATCAGTGCACCAGTGGATTGAGTTTGAGCGCGAAAGAATACCTAAATTTATGATGCAGATATTTATCGAATGGGGTCCTTAGCCTAGATGGAAAGTGACCAGCTCTCTACTCATGCTTAGTCCAGTGTTCGAATCCCGTGGCCAACAAGTGAGTCAACGACTTGATAGACGACAAAGCTAAAAATAGCTTTTGGATTATTATCTTTATTATTATTTATTTTATTTTATTAATTAGTTTAATTTTTGAATTTTGAAAAAAAAAATAATGTCGCCATTCTTGTTCTTCAATAATTCCAAATTTCCTTGCGTAACTAAAGAGAGATTTTTATTTAATTTTTGGCTTGTATTGAACAACCTATAATTCTATTTCAATTTGAGTTTGAGCGAATCCTATTACAGTTCTTCAATAACTGCGTAACTGTAAGTTTTCTTTTCTTTCAATTTTATTTTTAATTTATTTCAATTAATGCTAATTAATGCTTAGATTGTTAGTTAATTATGTGTTTTGAATGTGATTGATGATTGAAATCCATGCATAATTTATAATTTTTATTAGATTTTTTTTGTAGAATCCCGCGTAGAACCCTAAAAATATGTGTTTTCTTATTTTAATCATAACTTGCTCGTTTCTTGGCCGATTTTGATGATCCACCTATCAAAACGACCGCGATCAAATTTTCTACAAAACCTTACTGTTTTGGGGATCTAAATTCCGAAATTTCCTGAGGACAGTAGGCGATTTTCGTAACTGCCAGTGTGCTATTTTTTCAAAATTTGTTTAAACCATTTTTATTTATTTATTAATCGATCCTTAGTTTTAATTGCTGTGAAATTTTGCATGCTTATTCAATTATATTTCAAAAATATGTTTGGTCAATTTTTGATTGAATTTATCATGTTTTGCTTAATTTTTATCAACATGCTAGCGTAATTTAGTAGTTAGGGGTCCGTAGCGAAAGCATGACGGACTAGTGTGAGTATATGATTCAATTGTGATTGTGGCTTGAATTTCTCATTGGTTATAGGTCAATTAATAAATCTGAAAAATATAGTAACATTTCATGCGTTAAAAACATGAATTTTTAAGATTATTTCTTGATTATTCGACAAAAGAACCGAAAAACCTCAAATTACGAATTTTTGTACTAAAACTCTAACAAGGCTGAATAGAGGACGGTCCTTATCCCTTATTGAGCTGAGATAGTTATCCGAATAATTTGGGAGCTTTGAACGCTGTTTTGGTGTCATTTCGGAATTGATACCGAAATAGTGCCAATTTTAGCTTTTAATGACTTTTTAAAAACGGTTTTGACGTACGTCAGGCATACGCATAATCAAACCTTAGAAATGAGTTAAGCTTTTGATACTTACTAAAATTGATTAAATTTAGTTTGTTTTTGTCACGCACTAGCATTACTAAGTGAAAATCAATTTTTGTAAAAAAATAAATTATAAGTTCCACTACTGAAAACTAAATTTCCATGCAGCTTATATGAGTCTTGTCATGCACTTCTCATGATATGCTCGTGAACTTTAGTATTTAATAATTGGTAAGCTAAGAACATTCATTGTTAAAAGGAAACTCAGGTCCACAGTCATCTCTTGAATCGGTTGGTCGTATTATCTGTAATGTCGTAGTTATGGATACCCCTAACGCTCTTTTCTCATTTTATTAGACACTTGTTTTAGTTACTGCTTATTTTATCCTTGCTTTATTTATTTATTTTATTTATATTTATTTTTATTTATTTATTTTTCTTTTAAGTTTTAAATTTAATTTATTATTCTATTCTTTCCCATTCTAAAAAAATTATTATCTTTTCTTTATTTTATTTTTCTTTTCTTCTTTCTCCCTGTTGAAAGTTTAGCTAGAATAATAAGATTACCATCCTTCCATGTGGTTCGACCTTGGACTTTCAAGTAAATATATTATAACTTGACCACTTGCACTTTGGTGTATTAATTACGCGTTTCTGAGCGTAGTCAGCCATCAATGTTGAAAATTTAGATTGACCTCACATCGGAGGAGAGCGCAGAAGTGGTTCCCACCGAAAGACCAACTTCTTCACGCATGGGTACCTTAGTGGGGTTTGGGTTTTGGGGTTAGCCTGTGTAATGCACCATTAATATCGAGATAGTAAATAGAGGAGTTGTGGGGGCAAATAAGTGAACTCTTTGAAAGAAAACTGGTAAGGGGACAATGGAAAACCTTTAAAAGGCGTTTTATAAAGGACATATGTAAGCCAGGGGAAATGGAAAAAGAAATGCTAAATCTGTGTAAGCTATTAGGAAGCTTAGTGTTGAAAAGAAAAAATGAAATTTTTTGTCCAAGGCAAAGTGGATTTTATAAAACTTATAGAGGAAGCCAACAATCTCTCAACTGTAAAAAAATGTCTTCTATTAATCAACCGCATGTTCGCACGACTTCTAAGAAAATGGCACCTAGTGCGCACAATCTCCGACAAAATAACAGAACTCTTGAAAAAGCTATGATAAATAGCTATAAGCCATGAGAGAGGTCTGGAATTTAAATGCCCTAATCATCTGCTAAAAATTGAGGGAATGAGCTATGCCTGCCTAACCACTACAATGATGATACTACGTATTCTAGTTCCACAGACCTGCTATTTCCCCTGTTATATATACAAAGCATTTACTTCATTACAGCCCCAAAGTTCTGAGTATTGAATACTCATACTCCAATCAAGAACCAAAGAGACTTCCGAACTCTATATATTTTTCCACTTAAATTCTACAGGTCTGATAAGCATATAAGAGGAAATATTCAAACTTCCCATTGTAATAGTTAGACTAACCTGGAGTGTTGTTCCTTTGTAATATAAGATTTGCTCTACATTATTACTATCTATAAAGACGCTCAGAGCTCTTTTATAGAGGAGGAGTATGTCTTATCACAAAAAGAGTCGAACCTCTTTTATAATCTCTCTAGCCTATTATGTTGGTTACTTGAGCTGTTTATCGCCTTACTGACGTGTCACTCAGATTGCAAGCTCCTCGTAATTTCCTTTCATTAAACTGATCATCATTGACTACGTGGTTAATTATTTGTTCTAGATTTTTATACCAACTGTTGACCTTAAAGTCAATTAATCTTATTTTGATAATTACAATAAGTTAATAAATTGTTATTTAACTCGGTTGTTCCAATGATGATAGCCATTTTAACCGATATATCTTCCGACCAAGTGTAGCTTCAAACCGAAGCAATCAAAATCTCACACAAACTTTACAAACGCCTCTACTCACAAGAATGATCTCCACATGTTCTACAAGTTATCAAAACCAAGAAAAGATCAAGAACATCAAACAAGTGAAGATACGCACAAGAAAATCAAGCATCACGAAGACTCGAATTATCATTAAATGGAGTGAGTGTTTAGATTTTATGTAAAGATACTTTATTGATCAAATCCTTATAACTCAAACATATTCATGCATCTTTTAAAGATTGATTCAAACTAGCTTGAAATTGAATTTATTTAAAAAAACATCATTTTACAAAAACCGAGTTTCAAAATAAATTCATATTAATTTTAAATGATCATATTTTAAGCTATAATAAAAATAGGTATCTTAGAAACATATCTTTGAGGTTCAAAAATCATTAGAATCTTATTTGGAACTAAATTGTTAAATTGCAAAAATATTTTTTATTTTACATTTAAAATTCGCTCAATTTTTGCCTAGTTTTGATCTAACGGTAAGATGGAGGCCTTGCCGAACTCCGATCATTTTTGAAATTTTTACAGTAGTTAGACAACATCTCCTGCCAATTTTGAGTAAAATTTGAGCATGATCCAACAATCAAAGTGGGAGAAATTAACAAAACAAATTTGAATTTTTTTGTCAAAACTAGCTGTTGGGAAATTTGAAAATGTATACCTTGGAGCCAAAACCTATCTTAATCATCCCCAACGGCCATATGGTTTTGCAAGCTATAAATATGAGGTTGTAGACTTGTTTTAACACACCTTGAATCATTCTAATACTCTATTATTCATATATTCAAAGATACAAAGATTCAAGAACACATTTTGATCAATCTTTCATTTTTGAGCTATATACTTTGATCAATTTTGATATCTCTTAGTGTGAGCTTCATTTGTATTTTGTCATATACAAGAGAGATATTGTACATTGGTGTTTGTCACCAAAACTCATTTTGAATCATAATTGTGAGAGGCGTATATCTCTTAGATTAGCAAGAGGGATTTTTTGTGAAAGTATTGAAGGTGTTTTCAATACTTGTGAGAGTGTGTGATAAGAATACACTTGTAGATGTTTGATCTTCACCCGGAAAGAGATCGGTTATAGTGGAAATTCTCGGGGAACTAACCGAGCGCGGAGTAGGGGAACAAGCAGAACCGTGTGGACAAAAAATCTTTGACTTCGATCGGTTCAATCTTTCTATCTCTCGCTCTATTATATTGTGTTATTTATTAATTGTGTTTGGAATTAACTTTGTTCTTGATTGCTTGATAAATATAGACATCAAATATTTTTAAATCATTTTTAAAAAGCCGATTAAGTTTTTAAAAAACCCTATTCACCCCCCCTGTAGGGTATTTTCCGACCTACACCAACAATATATAATAATATTATACAAAGTGCTAACAAATGTCTTAAAGACGCGTATATTATATACACACACACACACACACACTAAGTTTTAACCCATGTTATATGTATTATCAACCATTCAAAAAGTATTTTAAATTTTAATCACATAATTTTTTATTCCTTAAACATTTTTAAGATTCAAAAATCATAATATCTTATTATATAGATACAATCAGGGTCCAGAAAGGTTTATTTCTTTTTACTAAAAAAAAGAACTTCTCATTTCGAGGGTGTAATTGCCTGAGTTTTATGTTAAAATTAGTGTAGACGATCTCCATGATGATTAGATCAACTTCACAAAATTTCATTTAAAAAATCAATTGAAAAGTGGTTAAACTAAAATTTGGTATACATGTATACACTTCTAGTTGTTGAATTATTATTTTATTTTATTTTTATAAAATTTGGTAGAATTAATATACTTATATTTGATATCATTTCTATCAAATTTTAATAAAAATTTCACCATTAAGCTTTCAAAAGAGAAGTTCCTTATTTAATTAAAAAAATTCATAATATATAATAAACTAGGGTATACCCGTGCCATCCGGCACGATTAAATTAAAAAAAAATATATGATAATAGGATAAAAAAATTAACGCGTAACAAATTTAAATTGACAAAATCAATTAGTCTATTTTAAGTTTATTTTTAGTCTAATCTAACGTTGTGAATAACTGAAACATAAGTTCAATATATCTTTATGCTGAAAAACTAAAAGTACGTATACCAGATTGAACCAAGTTGTTTTTAATTTTTTAAATAGTCTTTCAATCATAATCCAATCACGTAAGGTACGTCCTAAAAATGACAGATTGAAATGACAAATAATGTACGAACGCATAAGGTAAATCCTTAAATGTTATACAATAATTTTTCTTGATTTTTTTTTGCATAATTATATAGTCATGATGGATCTTGTTTTATTGATCTTGATTAGTAGATTTTAAATATTAAATTTTTATTAAATTTTGAATTTTTTATTTTAAGTTATGGCATTTTTAATGTAGACAAAATTATTAGTACGTGAGAGTTTATTGTGCGTATATTATTGGTGTGAGTGTTTTAACTTTGATGTGACATCTTGATGTGTGTATAAAACCCATCCAATGGTATAAAACTAATGCATACCATAATATGTGTATTTTTAACCATTAGATTATTATACTTTTTAGGAAAAAATTTGGTCAAAAATGGTGTTTTATAATATAGATTAGGTATAAATTCTTATACAAAATATTATTTTTTATTTAAAATACACTTGAAACATACTTTTGGAAGTTTAGGTGATGTTTGGTTAATGTTTTGAGTTGAGTTTTTAAGTTAAGTTTTTAAAATACGGTGTTTGGTAGAATTTGGAAAGTATGTTGAAAAATAAATTTAGTTTTTATTTGAGTTTTTTTCAACTAACTAAAAATTTTCAAATTTTTTTTTCAAAAAATAGTCACAATGGATCTTATTTTATATATCTCGACAAGTAGGTTTTAAATATATATTTTTTTTATCTAATTTTGATTTTTGGATTTAAAGTTATAGTGTTTTAAAAAAAAATTAGAGAGAGAAAGTAAAGTGAAATAAATTTTGAGAAGTGTAAAAGTAGAGTTGATTTTTTAAAATTAAAAAAAAAAAAACATTCACCAAACATGCCCTTACATTTTTCAATAATTATTTTAAGGGGGGCAGCAAATCCTTGGTTCCAGCTTTGCCCCGTCTTTGTTGTAAAAAAAAAATAAAAAAAATAAAAACTGCAACGCTGCTGACGATGGCTCCCAGCTGCCGCCTCCGACCCTTGCTGCAATTTTTTGTTTCTTTCCCCTTTCCCTCACTTTTTGGGGGCAATGCATTTTGGTTGCGAGCTGGCAATACTATGTACGTTTGTATAATTTTCTTAAGAAAAGAAATATTATTTTAATAATATAACTATCTTATTTAGAGTTTAATGATATTGACATTTTTAATATTTTTTAAAAATACATTTTTTATTTAATTCTTAATAACTAAGTAAGATGTATGCTACTTTATTTAAACTAGAAATTAGGTAGAATGTCTTACTACACATTAATTTTTACCAAAACTCCAATGAATAATATTTTTTTGAATGAAGGGCCTATTTTTAATTGGAAATTAGTGTAAGATGCCTATTTTATTTTATATTTTAAATGAAGGTATTTGAATAAATTTAAATATCAGTTAATTAATAAAAACATGTTATATATTACCTAAATTACCCCCTCTTTATGAAATTTGCATAAAAAATATGAATATTGCAGTGAAATATGGACTGCAATATGAACTTTGCACTAGAAATATGGACTGCAAAGTTCATATTGCAGTAAAATATGAACTGCAATATGAACTTTGCACAAAAAATATGTACTGCAAAGTTCATATTACAGTAAAATATGGACTGCAAAGTTCATATTGCAATAAAAAATGGACTGCAAAGTTCATATTGCAGTGAAATATAGACTGTAAAGTTCATATTGCAATCCATATTTTAATACATATTGGTATTTTTTAATTTATTTTAAGGGTTGGGATGTCATTTTATAATGAAAAAAAACACATGTCATATTATTAATAAAATAAAAAATAGGCCCTTTATTTACAAAAAAATTATTCATTGGCTTTAATGTGAAAGTCTTTCTCTAATAAGACTTTTTTTTAATTGTCCCTATTGTAAAAGACATTATTTAGTTCTTAATAATATTTTATTCGATTGTGAAAGAATGACTATATAAGTTTATAGTCTATCTTCAAAAATCAATAACGGACACTTTATTCAATTGCAAATGATTGAATGAAAGTGAAAATATTATTAAGTATTTTTAGATACCAATATCTCTATCTTAATTCTATGTAAAAAATTAAATTTGTAATTATATGTAACCTTTCCCCTCTTTTTGTGTTTGAACTGTTGACGGTCTTCTTGTTGACTATACACTACTGGTTAAAAAAGGAACATCTGTTTGTCCATTACATGCCTATTACAGTCGGGCCGGGTCACCGTTCCATCATTTTTATGGCCTCACTTACAGGGGGTAGGAAATCCATCAAGTTTGGTGATTTTTACGCCACGCGCGTTTAATCTGATTTAATATTTATTTTAAAATTTGGCAACCAATTTAATTTAAAATGACTTACCAATCCGATCCAATTGAATACGTAAAATATAATCTTGGCAATATTCTTATTGGAAATTTTTTAATTTCTCAATATTTTCAAATTGACAAATATAACAAATTGACAAAATTAAAACAAATACTTTGTAGTCAAATTTCAAAAAAAGAGTAGTATAATAAATAAACTACTATGGCCACCAATAACACAAATACATATGGCACTTTAAGAAGAAAAAAAAAATATTAATTGGGTCAGTTTACACACACCCTTTGAATCCGAAACTGACCAAATATTTTTTGATTTTCAAAAGTGAATTCAATCCGATTCAATCAATCTTAATTCAAAAAAATTGGATTGAATTGGATTTTGCCCACCCTTATTACATACGGCCCTAGATGACATTTGATGAAGATAACAAGGAAGGTGGAAGGACACTAAAGATATTTTATTTGACCTAAAAGTGAGCAAATTCGACTTCCCTCCAGTATACATCACGTCCAATTTCCCTCTGTGCATAGCTATATGGCTTATACGTGTCCACTTAAAATGGTCAAGATCTTGTCAAAATATAAGAGTTCTAAATTATAGTTGAGATATCCGCCTACTCTTTTTCTCCAGAATCATAACCGACCCTTCTTCTCTTTGTGCCATATGCACCATGAATAAACAATGAGTAAGATAACTCTAAATATCAGGATGGAAATTAATACAATGGACATCATAGCTGTTCAAATCCCTACATCTTAAAATACCTGTAATGAAGGTGAGTTTTGATTTGACGAAGTCAATGGTTAAATATATCACGAGAAAGCCTGCATAGAAGATATATATGGCTGCCTGGCTGGTGGTCCCACGCCAATATCTCTTTGAACTAGGGTTGCAGTTGCACGTAGTCCTCTGCCACAATGGGTGAGACTCATGCTTGGCACTTGAGTTTTACTTGATCTTCACTCTAACCACTTTACCATGATTGTTGAATTGCATTTAATGCTAATATGGTGTTCTACTAGCAGTTGGCGAATTCTGTTGTCAGAAAACACAGTTGAATCGACCTGTTTTGCCACGTGACCAAATAATAGTCTCTTGTCCCTTTGAATAGCCGGAGTTCGGATCGATCTTTCAATATTTCTTTCGTTCCTATCTTGCACTTTAGAGCTCTCTCTGGGGCATCTTTTTAATATAAGTACATTCATGTTTTAGCTCCCGAATCTGGAGATCCCGATTCTCGAATGAGATTACTTAATTGAGGAATATAATAGGTTGTTCTGTCTTATCGCTACGCCCCTTCTTCAATCACCAAAAGCTAGCTTCTTTTTAGGATGACCCTCCTAATATTTACTTGTTGGCAAGGGGGAGGAGTTCGATGGCAACAAAATAACTAAGCATCTATTGTAGATAGTCAAAAGGAGAGCAATAGAGAGCCCTTATTAAGAGTTTAAAAGAGAGAAATAATATCTCAAGAATATTTAGCAGGCAAGCCTGTAGGGAATATTGAATCAGGCATTCAATATTCCACATTCCCCTCATTTTTTCTAGTTCAATACTTGTATAGATTAGTTGAGTTATTGTATTTACTTCCGATTGTTATACTATTATAATACCAAGGTCCTTCCGAGCTCATTTAAAAAGGGTGGAGCAGGACCTCTAAGAGGGCTGAACCACCTCTATACTCTGTGTTGTTACTAATTGTCTCTCAAATGTCAATGCCATATTCCACATAGATCAATCACTATCAGATAAAGTTAAATGAATGGTTAAATAAGTCTAGCGAAACTTATACCATCAACCCGTAAAGGCTTAACCCATCAAATTTCAAGTTCATCCCAATAATCTAATTTAAATCAATTGATTGACGCCTAAACATGGATTTAACCTGGGAATGCTGGTGGAATGAATTATTACCGTTGAATAAAGGAAATCACTAGACATGGTGGATTGTGACAGTGACGAATTTAAGGTTAGACATGGAAGTGGATTGTTGATGGGGATTTGGGTGTATATACACTTAATGAGATGATATGAGAGAGGACTAGAATGTAGGTTTATTTGGATAGTCATACATAATGATGCTGGCAATAATTCTAGTGAGAAAAAGGAGTCGGTGGTGATCGTGGAAGGTTGGAACGCAATTAAATATTTTAACCGTGTTTAAACTCTTCTAGCTATGTAGCAAGAGAAATTGGATAAGATGCATATCGAAGGAGAGCCGAATCCAAAGTAAGCAGTCTTGCACTAATTACAAACACCCTCCCTCCCCAAGGAGCCAAATAATACTCACTAAGGGTGGGAATCGATTAATTTGGTTCGGCAAATAATACTCACTAAGGGTGGGAATTGATTAATTTGGTTCGGTAATTGGTCTATCTCAAAACCAAAACTATAATGTTCGAAAATTTTGACTTTTGGTTTCAGCTTTTCAAAACACAAAACCAAAACCACACCATGCAGTTTTTCAGAATTTTCGGTTTTTTTCGGCATTTTTTTTTTGGTATTACTTAGTATATTTTCGATATGTACCTATATCAGTTTTTCGATATATATAGTTAATTTTATTTCTAGCATGTTTTTTCTCAATGCAAAGAATATGAATATATCATTTCATATCTCTATGTATGGATTATAATGATTTTACTAACATACGAGTATTAGAATAATAATATATACATTGTCATAAAATAAAATAATCGATCTAATATAATTAAACCTATTATTTGCCTTTATTTTTGGTACTTTTGATTTAGGTATTCTAAATTTTTGTATTTTCAGTATTTCGATTTTTGAAACATAAAAAAAAAAGAAAAGAAAAAACAACCTAACTCGAAAAAGTTGGCATTCTTGAATCTTGATTACAGTATTTCCAAAATTTAAATACGTGAAACATAAACTAATTTTTTTAGCTAACTCCCACCCTTAATACTCACTCACTCTTATTCCTATCCTTATCCCTATAGCACCAATCCACTGCAGTCCATGTGCAACGTACTCTACTTCATAACCAACAACACCCCCACCCCCACCCCCGCGCAGAATAGTTATTTTTTTCATTATTTTTTAATATATTTCAAATTCATAAAAGCTAAAAAGATCGCACTTATATATATCCCATATATATGGGAAAAGATCTTAAGTGAACCAACTTTTTGATATTTAAATGTGGACTTGTTATTTTGAGGGGCTAAACGGATAATTTTTTTGATGAAACTTAGTGAAAACGATTTTCATGATTAATAGATCACTTCCGGCAATTTTCATTGAAAAATTAAATCAGGAAGTGAGTTAACTATAAGATATTTAGTTAACTCACTTTCCGGTTGAATTTTTCAATGAAAATTGGCAGAGATGATCTACTAATCATAGAGATCATCTTCACCAAGTTTCATAAAAATATTCATCCGTTTACCTCCTTAAAATGATTGATCCATATTTAAAGACAAAAAAATTGTACTCTTTAGATCTTTTCCTTATATGTATATAACTGTTTTTCCAACAACATTATCTGTTTATATATATAGTATGAAAAAATAATTTGTGGGATTATATTCAATTCTCTTTTCTTCTTTTTTTCTCTTTTATGTTTTAGTAAACTAACGATGATGAGAACTTTTGAACAGTGGAAGAGTTTTTTACGCACAAAGTGTGCGGGAATGGAATGGCTGTTTCCGAAATTAAGTACGGAAGAGGAAACTTGTATTTTAAAAGGGAAAATAAAAATAAAATAGGAGGATTGAGATATGACAAAATCACATGACACGTGCAAGTGCTTGAACGTAATACTGACAAACAGAAATAAAGAAAGTTAGGCGGACTGATTTTGGGTTTTACTTAAATAATTTTATCAATCAATTAACGAGCAAGGGAAGGCATGGTTTGGCAATGAGTTCACATGACATGTGCCTCGTCTGCCAACAATGACAACCTGAGCACATGCATCTACAACAACCAAACAGACCCCTTTCCCTCTCTCAACCATTTTTCCTTTTTCAAAAGATATTAGGGTGCGTTTGATTGCAAGTATGAAATTTACATGAAAGAAAATAAGTTTCAGGTAATTGAATTGCCTAGAATTGAGTTGCATGGAAAATGTAATTAAATGTGTTTGATTGCCTTAATTTTCTACCCGGAAAATATTGGTTGTATTGTGACATTTTTAATGTAGAAAAAATTATGGGTATTTTTTTTTACATAATTTTATAGTCATGATGGATCTTGTTTAATTGATCTTGATGAGTAGATTTTAAATATAAAATTTTTATTAAATTTTGAATTTTGTAGTTTAAGTTATAGCATTTTTAGTGTAGAAAATTGGTAAAATGTTGTCTCGAAAACCGTGCAATTGCCTGGAAAAATAAAAACTAGCTCCCCCAAAGAAAATATTTTCCTTGTTTACATGGAAAATGTAAGTGTGTGAGCCAAAAGTGGCAATTGAATTGCCTGGAAAAAAAAGCCAATCAAACACCTTAAGTTGTCAAATCAAGTGGAAAATGGGTATTTTCCATGAAAAATACTCCCAATCAAACACACCCTTATGTTAATTAATTTTTGTCAGGTTTAATCAAAAATAAATAAATAAATTATTTTTGTCAGGGGATCAAACCTTATTATTATTATTTACATTTTATAAGAATCTAAATTTATCTGACTATTTTTAAGTAAGCATTAATTAACATGATTCTATTTTAATTGGCAAATATATTAAAATAATAAATAAATAATTGTCGTGAATCTCTTTTATATATATTAATGCATCCACCAAATAAAATTAAAGTGACATTAACCTTCACTCGAGAAAGACTAATAATTCGCAACTCCATTTTATTAATACATATATATATATATATGCGCAATCAAAATCATTCATCAATAAGATATGATGCATGGAAAGAAGAGATAAGACCCTCTCCTCCCCCCTGGAATAATCTGCTGGCGTGGGCTCCTCCCTTTCTACGGCTTTTGGATTGATTTATGGCTACAGCTGCTCGTCCTGGCCTACTCCTATTTTAATCCCCGCCACCCCCCCCCCCCCCCCCCCCCCCCCCCCTTCTCTCATCTTCCTCGACTTTCACACCACCTCTTCTATTTTTGGAAGGGGCCGAAAAGAGACTTAGAATATTCAAATCGTGGCGAGGTGAACATTATTAGAACAAATCAACCCTTTCGTAACTTAACTGCCCCGGAAGATTTTATTTTCTATATAACATATTTGAAAGAAAATAAGCATGCATAACAGTAAAATTCAGAAACAATAAATTAAAGGGGGGCCGGTATATATAGGCACTTTGGGCTATTATTTTAAGCACCTTTTTCGTAAATAAAAAGTACTAAATTATTAAGTGTGAATTTTAAAGGCACTTTTGTTGCACTAGACTCTGTGTTTGTCCTTCAACCTCATTGAGTAAGAATTAAGATAATCACTTTTACAATACATTTGCTCAAAAGTGCTCATTATAGTAAGAAAATCAAAGGCGAATCTATGTGTTTGAGAAGGGGGGCCATCGTCCCCCCAATTCTTTTTTAATATATATAAAAAAAAAAATGTATGAAATTTCTATTGTGGTCTTTCAAATAATAATAAAAAAATAGTAGAGAGAGAGCGTGCATTCACGGCTATGAGTATTATTAAATCCAAATTTTGAAGTAAAATGGAAGATGAATTTCTTATAATTCTTTCACTATCTTCATTAAAAGGGAAATTGCAAGAAAGATGTGTATTTTGCAATGTAATTTTATATTTTTTATATTTTGTAATGCAGCTTTACATTTTTATATTAAGTATATTACATTGTTGAAAATCGTATAGTCCCCCCCAATTTTTTTTCTAAATCTACCCCTGAAGAAGATAACCACTTTTACAATATATTTGCTCAACAGTGCAAGCTTCCTATCATTAATATATGAAATTTAAACAAACCATTCTCTACCCTAATAAATGCATTATTCTGACACATTATGTGGGTGAGGTGCTTATTATTGCAATTATTCATAGTTTTGTCTCAAATAATTTAGTTGAATGTGATTGGGATCTACTTTTAGAACTTAAAATTTACACAATTTGTCATTAAATCTAAGCCTTTAATACTTCTAGGTCTTCAAATTTTGAGTTAGATCCTTTATATCCATGAATTGTACCGGATAAAGTGTTGACAATATCATACAGAACCCATATTTGATTACTGTACGCTAAAAATATTTCAACATATATGTTTAGTTTTATGTTTTCTTATTAGGGTGCTTTCGCATATTAAGGGTGCTCTTTTAAAATTAAAATTTTAATATGGGTGCTTAAAGAAAGAGTATCAATACTAAAATTTAAAAGTGATTTTACTAGCACCATAAGACCATCTCCAGCAGTAGTGTATAATTTTGTTTTGTGTAAAATTTACACAAATTGTAAAAAATTTAATTTCCAACGGTCTTTTAAAAATGTGTTGTGTAAAATAAACCCTTAATTTACAATGTCACATTAGCTTTCTCACAATTTAATTTTTTTTATAAACCTTTAAAATGTAATAACTTTTAATACAAAATATAAATTTTAATATAAATTATATATTTGAAATATGCTAATCAAAACCTACAAATCAAAATCCACTGTGATTATAATATTATGTATATATAATTTCGAGAAAAAATTGTATAAAATGACATCTAACATTTGTTTGTATTTTATTAGTTCTTTTCAATTTTACACAAAAGTTTACAAAATTCCCATTGGAGCATATATTTTTTAGATTTCAAGTTTTGTGTAAAAGTTATTTGACACATAAAATGTACATATTAATTTTTACACAACCATTGGAGATGTTCTAAATTAAAATATGTTTCATTCACATTATCTTCCCTATCTTTATGAAAATAAATAAATTCGTGCATGTCTAACTAGAAAAATATCCACTGAAATTTCAAGATATCCTTGTATTACCAAATTATTATTTATCACCAAATTAGTTAGGGGTATATATATATATATAAAAACAACTGAACGGACTTTTCCTTTTAAATGGATAAATGATTAGACTCCACCAAATTTTATTAAAAATTCAATTAGAAATTGGGTGAACTAAAAATTGATACATATGCGTACATTTCAACCAATGAAGTCTTAAATTTTTAGATCACCCACTTCTCGATTGAATTTTTTTAATAAAATTTGGTAGAATTGATCTACATTGTCAAGATCATTCCCACCAAACTTCGCCAATTTTTTTTTATTATTTACCAAATCAAAAGAGAAAGTTCACTTTTTAATTAAAAGAAGAAAGCTCCTTTTGATATATATAATTATAGACATATTTCGATTAGCAAAAAAAAAAAAGTTGAAAATGTGACTAATACAATATTGACCCCAATAATTAAAAGTCACTATTATCAGGAAAATACAAGTTCTAATATAATTAATGGTCAAGATAAAAATTGATAAAATATTTGTGGGTTAGTACATTGGTTCAAATCTTGAAAATTCTAGTTTATTTTCCCTCCACCCAAGGCCGTAAATTGGGTCTATTGGTTACTATCATATCACCTAGATATTCCGTATACTTCCCACTATCACAAATTAAGATTCTTTTTTTAATAAATGTTTATTTTGTGCTCAACTATTAAGCCGCACTTATTTGATATTCAATTATTGGGTCTAGAGTATTACAATGTGATTTTTCAAGAACACTGAACATAACGTGCTATGCATACCAGGCGCTACCTCCAAATTAAACACACACTGCACATATCTATACATAAACTGAATGTCCATTTTTTTCTTCTTATTTTCTTTATACTCCTTTTGCTTAGCTTGGGACCTTGTGCAAAATTTAGTATATGTATTAAATATCTAGCTAATATCCTGTAATGATTCTACAATACTGCTAGGAATTATTTTGTACTTACAAGTTAAAATAGTTTGAGGTCCACACAAAAATCTGGTCCAAAGTAGTTTTAGAGGAGCTCTATACACAACTTCTTAGTTGTAAATCTCCATATATACACAATACACACCACAAGGTCAATTCAAAGCATGCTTCTGCGATACCTCGCTCACATTCAAAAAAAAATCCAAGATTCACTAGGTCCAAATTTCTCCAATTATCGTCGGTAAGCTTTTACTCTTTGGGAAGTTTGAACTATTGTGCCCAAGACTAGGTGAAAGTCCACTATATAATATAATTTGTTTGAAAAAAAAAAAATAAGACAACAAAGACAACAACAACTATAAATGGGAGTAACCCTCCTCTCTCAACCGCCCTAATGGAGATAACATGAAATGTCCCTCATAGGAGTTTATATTGCCCCTGATTACGTCACTCTAACCTAAATTGTCCCCTGAGGGATTTTAACTACTCCTAAAGGGGTTTGCTCTAACTAAAACTATTCCTTCAAAGATTACTATCAATATAATTCATTTTTAAAATAATATATATCATATTTGCTTATTTGGATCTAACTAAAACTAACACAACATTCCTTCAAGGGATTTTAAACTATCCATTTTGGTTAACTAAACAAATACTCACAATTGTTACTTTAAATAAAATATTCAACTTTAATTTTAAACTATCCATTTTGGGTTTAAATCTGCATCCCCATCGCTCTCGATCCCTCTATGAAGACTTATTTCACTTTGGATCCAACAATCTTTTTCAATCACATGGTCAAGCTTGCCTCAGCAGTTTCAAACACACAACTGGTCGCTAAAGAGAGAAGTGCATTTACCATTGAGTTACAAGCTGATGTCCAAATACCTACTATCTAAGAGCACGGTTACCGCTATGCAAAAGGGATATGCCGCCAACAATATTATATATGTATACTGGTACATAAACATAATGACCGCATTGTACGTAGAAGTGCAATAAAGTTGTGAGAAATAGTTGTGCAAATTGACAATTAAATAATTAATGGTTTAAAAATTACAAATTAACCTCCAAACATATCCCAAGTGTATCCCCATGTATCGTAAACACGTCCTCACATATCAGGATAAATAAATGCATATTCAATACTAATTCGACTTGATTTGATAAGCATGTTTTTATCTTGACTTGCTACAACTGCAGTGAGTGGGCCATTATATACTTCTACCTTTTCAAATTACAAGTCTCATTTTCATTTTCAAGATGCCTCAAATTAAGAATCATATTTCTTTTTCAAGACATAATCAATGTACCGTATCTCACAATAGCAAACAAGTTTTATTTTTGTCCATTCATCATAATTGGGTCAAATTAGTGTGTTATTGAAAAATACTAAAGACAAAGTGAGACTCTTAATTTAAGACAGTATTAGAAGCAGCCCATATTACTAAATCTGTTTCTTAGGAAGACTACTAAAAAGAAAACACTTGATATCATTCCTTACACAGACTACCAGGGAGAGCAATTTTAAAGTCACAACACATTGTACATTTGTGTCAACCCAAGGTTTATTTTATTGAATTTTCTTAGTAGGGTCAGGCAAGGTTTGAGCAGAATCAACAGCAGAATCACGTATAGAGTCACCAATATTATTACCACTGGCAGCAGCAGAGATACCGGTGGAGTATTTTTTGACCCTGAAGGAAATAAGGATGCTCGATAAAATCCCAAGCAGAGGAAAGATGTATGACCATACCCTTGATTTCTCTGCTGAGGTTGAAGAAGAAACAGCAGCACCAGCAAGGCTGCCGATGGATGCGTTCTGCAAGATCATAGGCATGCAGCCTATTACTGTGGGAAGCAGGAAATCCACAAAGAACCCAACCCTTGTAGCAGCCAAGCCATAATTAATGATATAGGAGGGTATAGGTGAGAAGCGCGCAAGTAAAACAAATCGCCAACCATCTCTTTCAACTCCCCTTGAAAGTATATGAAAGTATCTATTTCTCTGCATCCACTTTGTTGCTGAACTAGAACTCCTGAAAACAATCCTGGACGAAAAACAGTGTCGTAATAATGCAGATATAGATGTATATACAGAAAGTATCTTTTTTCTTTTTCCTTAATCACTTGAAATGTAATAGCTTCTCTAACAAAATTGACTTCTGAAAGTGTGGTAAGCCCAGTGAAGTCCTTACAAAACCATGGTCATACCAAAGCATAGTTGTAAAAAGCTCAAGGCGCACCGAGGTGTCAAGGTTGCTGGAGCTTAGGCACAAGGCGCAGGTGCACACCTTTTCGAAGTGAGGTGCACCCCCATACAAAAACATGAAATATATTATTCTAGTCATAATTTGCACCAACTACTCTAACGTCATACAATCTAAAGCCAAATAAATCATCAAATTAAGATCTAAATAACAAACAAGTCCTCATGGATCAAAGTCATTAACATAATAACATCTAAATAACATAATATAATAACAAGTCATCAAGTCCCATAATTTAATAATTCTGGAAAAATTATGTATTACTTATAATTTAATAATTCTGAAAAATTATGTATCTCACTTATAATTTAATAATTCTGAAAAAATTAAGCATATCACTTATAATTTAATAATTCTGGAAAATTTATGTACTCCCTCCGTCAATATTTTAAAAGGCGCGAGGCGGGTTTGAGGTGTTTAGCCCGGGCGAGGCGAGGCAAGGCGTAGGCCTCAAGGCGCATTGAGGCGTAAGCCTCACTTTTTTAAAAAAAAAAATTCCTAAAAAATTACGAAACTATCATAATATTGATAATCATTACTAAAAGTGCAAATAACACCACAAATACAATAACAATGTCAAATAATCACACCAAAATAACAAATAACAATGTCACACCATAATAGAAGTCAAATTCTATGGGGGCAGTGAGATTAAAATTCTGTGGGGGCAGCCACATCCAAATTCGGTCGAGTATTTCCAGAAATAACATGCTGTCCAAAGCTTTATTAATATATATCACATATTAATATAAGGCAAATAATAATAGAACTCAAATTCTGTGGGGGCAGTGGGGTGAAAATTCTGTGGGGGCAGTGAGGTTAAAATTCTGTCGAGTGTTTCCAGAAAATACATGCTGTCCAAAGCTTTATTTTATGAGCATGGTATTGAATACATGTACATATATATATATATATATATATGTATGTATATATATAACTATTAAATACATATATATATAGTTATATACATATGTAACTATTATATATATAGAGAGAGAATAAAGAAGAAGAAGAAGAAGAAGAAGAAATAAATATATAGAGAATAAATGTTAAAAAACTTACAAAGAGTGAAGAAGAATGAAGTATTTCAGATTTTAGGGTTTGGGATGATGTTGTATACGATGCTGCAACTCTCTCCCTCTCGTCGTGCGCAGCTCTCCTCTCTGTCGATCGTTTTGCTCAACGTTGTGGGGCTAGGGTTTGATTGTAATTACTTAAAAAAAAAAAGAGTGCAAAACTACGTAGTTTGATAAGTTACGCCTCTCCCGCCTTGAGGCCTACACCTCAAGTACGCCTCACAGTGAAGAGGCGTAAGCCTCAAAAATTACCCAAAAATCACGCCTCAGGAGCGTTTTCCCTTCGCCTCGCCTCGAGGCGCACGCCTCAAACACCTCTTAAAACATTGCCCTCCGTCCCAATTTAATTGTCCACTATTCCATTTATAGATGTCCCAAAATAGTTGTCCACTTTCTACATTTAATATGTCATTAATTATAACAATTTTTTTATTTCCAATATTACCCTTTAAGCTCCCCACACATTTTCTATTTTGGGTCCCGCCACCTTTTTTATGAGAAGAAAAGTAAAGGACATTTTTGGAAATAAGTATTTTCTCTTGGAGTAATCATTATATCTCCTTAATTTTTAGTTTCTGAAAGTGTAACATTTTTTTTTTTATAGGAAACAGAACTTTGTTAAAAACCCAAAAAGTACAAAGACAACAAGAAGAAAAAGCACAGAGGACAAGATATCCACCGAAAGCTCTAACAGCCTGAGCAAGAACAAACAGAGACATACAAAGAAAAAGAAAAAACATATCGATCAACCCCCTATGGCACTAGAACAGTCTAAAGAAAACAAAAACCGATTTGAAATATCAAAAATCCCCAATGCCTTTGCCCATTGCCCAACCAGAAAACATGTAAGCTCCCAAATATCCACCGGATTTCTACTTCTATCTTCGAAAATCCTCCTGTTGCGTTCAGACCATATCATCCACGCTACAGCCAAAATAAAAAATCTCCACAATTGCTTGGTTTTCTTGCTATTCTGCTTGAAACACCACTTAATAATAAGGAAAGCACTCCATTTCATCGGGAAAACTCCCATAAAACCAAACAATTCAAGTATTCTTGACCAAATAACTTTAACAAACTCACAGTGTAACAAGATATGATCAATACTCTCATATGTGCTCCTACACAAGGCACACCACGAAGGACATAGAGACATAAAAGGCCTCCTAATTTGAACCATGTCACATGTGCTCACTTTCCCCAACAAGGCCAGCCATACAAACACTTTGATTTTGGTCGGGACTCCTTGTTTCCAAATAATGCTGAACTGAGGGAGAGTGGAGGATGAAGAAGGACGAGAAAGAATATCAAAAAATGATTTACAAGAAAATTCCTCCGATGAATGCCACATCCACAATTGTTACAAGAAAGTGTAACAATTAAATTGGGACGGAGAGAGTATATCACTTATAATTTAATAATTCTGGACAAATTATATATATATATATCACTTATAATTTAATAATTCTGGACAAATTATATATATATATATCACTTATAATTTAATAATTCTGGACAAATTATATAAGAAATAAACTTGCTCTATTCTTCCGAGAAAAAGAAAAAGAAGAAAGGAAAAAAAATTGCAGCATAACAGCGCGAGTCGAACTGGAGAAGAACGAAGAACGAGGAAGAAGAAAGAAGGAGAAGTACATGTTGAAGATCGATAGACGGAACGAGGAAGAGAAGCTGCGTGAGAGTGAGACGGCGTTGAAGGTGCGTATTAGGGTTTTTTACGCTTTATTTCAATTGGGTTTAAGTCCCAATCGGTAAAACACATCGTTTGGAGTAAAAAAAAGGGTCAAAACATTTAAAAAAAATGCCTACCTTCATAAATCCCTCGCCTTGATGCGCCCTCACCTAGAGCCTAGGCGCCAAAATCCTACGCCTTTTTGAACGGGATGCACCTTCTAGTAGGCGAGGCGCTACCCCTGCGCCTGGAGCCTAGGCGCTCTTTTGACAACTATATACCAAAGTACATAAAATACTAGAGTATCTATCATTGCATAACAAGTTTGGTAAAGTTATGGTCATTCTATTGTCACTGTTCAGAGCAGCCAGCAGAGGAGCTGTTGGACTCTTGGTTCAGGCCATATTTTGATTGTTTCTATTTTAAGTCTAATTTTAACTTATCTAATTTATAGTTTAAACCTAATTAAATATTATTCTGTCATTAATATACATAATGGCATGTTTATCTAAAATTTGCCATAAACTGCCATGTAATTTATTAAAAAAGAAACATTTCAATGTAGTTCAAATCATACATTTTTTAACATCTAACATAATAAGTTTCTAACAAATATATCAGTACTGCAATTTGTGGATTAAGATCTCTAGCATTATAGTTATACAACGTTATTGGTTAATTCAAATATTTTTTAACCTAGTCACATATATAATGAGAGCATTTCCCAAAAGGACCAAGTTTTAAGGACCATTTCCTAAGGATTGGGGCCTTTGAGGGGGTAAGCGCGGGGGGGGGGGGGGGGGGGGGGGGGGGGAGGTGCCCCCCTGTTGGTTTTGAAATCTTTTTACTAGATATGGGGTCCTTTTTGGGAAAATAAAATATATATATATATAGGGACTTAAGTGCATAAAAATAACTTCAAAATTATATAGAAGATGTGAGGTATAATGATTGAAAGGGAATTGGTGAGCTTGCTCAAAAAATGGTTGAAACCGACAAGCATATTGGTTATCCATTGGTCTATTTGCTCGTCAAGTTGGCCTACTCTTACTAGTTGCAACAACAAGTGTTAAACGAGCTTTCTCTACAATGAATATCATAAAGAGCGCACTACGCAACCGAATGGGAGATGAATTTATGAATGATTGTTTGGTGACATACATTGAACAAGATATTTTCAATAACATTAACAAAGAGTAAGTGCTGCAATACTTCCAAAATATGAAAAACCGTAAAATGTTATTGTAATTTATCGTAATTGTTATTATTAATACTATTGTGTTTGCGTTAAAATTTTAAAGCTTTAAATATAATTTAGTGTGTTTTGAATTTCAACCAAATTTTGCCCCTCGTTAGTCCAATTCCTGGCTTTGCCATTGGGGGTAAGTATGATTTTTTTTATGAAACTTGGTGGAGACGATCTTCATGATTTGTAGATCATCCCCACCAAATTTCATCAAAGAATTCAACTGAGAAGTAGGTTAAGTAAAGAGTTGATATATATATATATGTATGTACATACATGCACTTCCCAATCAATTTTTTTTATGAAATTTGGTGGAGATGATTGACTAATCATGTAGATCATCTCCACCAAGTTCCATTATAAAACTCATTCGTTTACCCGCTCAAAGCCCCCCTCCCTCACTAGTGGGTGAATGTTACCCGTCTCTCCCCTAGGGAGGGTGACATTCACCCTTCTCTCACAATTTTAGCTTTTCCCATAGTGGAACCCTCCCACTAAATTTAGCAATTTAGCCTAATTTAGACACTACCCATAAGGCTTTCTCCAATGCACAAGGCATTATGCCATTTTTAGCCTATTTGTTCATCCAGCCAATTAGGTATAGTGTAATATGTTAGGCTAAAAAGGTAGTGAAATGGTAAAATTAGCTAGTGGATACCATATGTATCCCACGATGGACACCCAGTCCAATCAACAAAAGGCACAACATACAGAATGTCTTGTGATGGCTAATGAGGCAACTGCCACGATACAATATATATCGCGTGACCCATTTTCCCCATTTTTTACCATACGCGCTGTAACTTAACCCACTTTGTAATAGTTAAATTTGATTATTTAGCCTACATATTTAACATATACTTTGCAGATGGCCTAATGGGTGATCTTATGGGCCATATATAACTGTAGTAAGTTGTATTTTGTTACTTAATTTCATAAAAGTTGTTTCAAATCGTTTAATCTAATATCATAATCTAGTATTGTAATGAGCCACATCCCACTTGATAGAGTCGATGTTTTAAAAATTCCAAGGCTTATCCGAAGCATTTTCCTAGAAGCAGAACGAGGCATGAGTCTCATTTTTAGAAAAAAAAAATCATAGAAAATCATAAAATAATAAATTAACAAAATCAAAACTATAATACATCATTATCACAAATAATATACCATCAAAGTCATCACACAAGAAAATAAAAACCAATAATAGAAAAATAAATAAATTAGAAAGCTGTGCAATACTCGCCAAATAGAGTAGAACGCCTTCCGCGATGTGTAAGCCTCAGCTAGCCATTCCACCGCCACGTCTTGAGGCATAGGCCTCGAGCGATTTTGATGTAGGTTTGATGAACCATTGAACCAACAATAAAACTTGGGCTAACCATTTTGGGTCAAAACTTGGTTTGTTACAAATAGTAGAACACTAAAACTTATTAAATAATATCTTCAATGAATAGAATATATTGGATGGATGACTTCTCGAGACATGGAGCTTACTACCTAAAGATTAGCTTGGTTGGATGAAGGTACCACTGAACACGCCGAAAAATAGGCATACGTAGACATGTTATCAGCCTTATGCTACCCACAGGCAATACAAGTGAGATTAAAAAAAATATATGTAACTCATAATCAGCTGAGACAATGGCTTTTGCCCTAGTTCCACTTTATCATGATAGTGGCCGTGGATAATATATTTGCTAGACTAGAACGTGGTGTAAATCGCTCAGTCCAAGCAGGGAGTAACAAAGTAGTCTGAACTACCCACGAAAAGGAGTATGCAAATGATGCCCCACTCAGTCACTCCCGTGGGATGGGACTATGAATTCCTTTTTAACTTTGACTCGTACTGCGCAGGATATGTAAGGCTGGCGGCCCAAATCGATAAAGTAGTCCTTGGGAACTTGAGGGAGAGGGAGAGGGAGTTGGAGTTAGGTCTGGAGGGTGGGAAGTATGGCATCCCTAAGTAAGTACAAGAGGAGAGTACAGAAAAAGAATGCAGCTTTACTCTCGACAAGGATCCCCAATTCTCCATCAACAAATTGATAGAAAAAGCAAGCAAGATGCAGAGAGAGAGAGAGAATAAGTCAAAGTAAACTGTAGAAGTAAAAAGTACCTGCCAATGAAGAAGGAGAGGGAGGCGCCAAGGAGCTTGGCGGAGAAGACGCAGAGAAGAGCGGGAAAGAAGCCGAAGAGGAGAGAAGCAGCAGCCTCAAAGAAGACTGCGTAGGGAAGGCATAGTGCCAAGGTTAGGGTATGCAAACCCACGTACGCAGGGATCGCCCAGTACCCCATCCTATCCTTCATTTCCCTCAACCACTCTATCGCTCCGTCTTTGTCCCCCTTCTTCATCATCATCATCATCATCATCATCGACACCACCACCACCACCACCACTGCCACCGTCCCCCACCGTCTCCATCTTCCCATCACCCCTCGTCGCCCTAATTTTTTTTCCCCTTACCTCTTTTCTCCTCTTCCCTTCTCGGTGACTCCCAGTTTAGGTCACGTATCCCAACTCCAACTCAATTTACTTTACTTTGATTTAAGCTATAATGCTGCCTCCGACGGTCCGACTTTAACGAATTTTTAAACTTCCCCCCAGGCCTTGTAGCAACCAGTCGGGGACTTTGGAAGGGTTTCGCCAAATCAAAACTCGACCCTTCAATCCAATTTGACCTCACCCAGATTTTATGTTTAAAAAAAATATATATTTAAAAGGGTAAATTGATAAATTATTTTTTAAAATTTTATAGAGATAATTTATATTATGAATAGATTATTTTTATTAATATTTTTAAAAAAATTTAATGTAAAAGTAGGTGAAATGATCATCAAATATTTTAACGGCCTACAATGTGCATATATATCAATTTTTCAATACACTTCTAGATTAAGTTTTTTTATGAAATTTGATAAAGTTGATATACTCTCTATATGGATCATCTCTGCAAAATTTCAAGTAAAAATTCATCTATTTACCTATTTAAATATGCATCCCTTCTTTAATATAAAGTGAGAAATCATTTTTTATAACCTAAGGTATTCAAAAGAATAAAATATTCCCAAATAAATATATTTAACATGTACATGTTTTACTCAGAAAATTCTAAATCCACACAAGTTTAAATAAGTGCCTTTTTATTCAGGTCGGATCGTTTTAAAGTACTGCCAAGTTGAATCATTTTGTCATCCTTAACAACACTAAAGATTTTTTGTTTTGAAGATCCAAAATTTAGATTTAAGGAAAGAGTTGTTAGGATTATTTTTATTGGCTTTATTCTCTCGACAAAATCACATTTTTATTTTGTAAATATTTTGTTCATATTCACACTTGATGGAGCATAAAAATCTAGAAGCCGCACTCTCAAGATCATGTTCGCATTAGCGTGGGAAAGGTGTGAGATCTTTTATCATAGGTGGTGGATTTTCATTGGTTCTTAAAAAGGTTTTCTAAAAGTTTTCTTTGAAAATTCAAAGGAGAAATCCAAATTGGATTTCTCTTCCTTTTTAAATCAAATCTTTTTTGTAAAATCCATGCATTAAATCAAATACAATGTATGTAGTCATTTTTCAAACCAACTTTAATTGTTGTGGATTCTTCTAATCAAGTACAAAACTCAACAAATTAAAGAAAATCATTTTTGCAAATTACGAACCAGTATGCCCAAAAGCCAATACCGGTCCGGCATTTAAGTTTGGCTGGATTCTGCAATTGCGAACCAGTATGCTGTTTTTCCAGACCAGTCCAGCGTATAAAAATTTTCTATTTTTTCAACTACGAACCGGTATGCTGATTTGCCAATACCGGTCCGGCGTGTAAATTTTTGCTGAATTGTCTTTTTCATCCACTTGTCCACTTGCCTTTCTTTGTCCAACTTGTATCACAATTTTCAAGGCATGAAATACATTGAACCAAGGCACTTTTTTCAGATATTTTCAAGCAAGTTGCATAGCCTTTTAAACCTGGAATCTTCTATATATACAAGGCTATGCTACATCATTTTTACAAGTTTTTCCTTTGAAGAAAAATTCCATATTTCATATTTTTGAAAAGCAAAAATCCTCCACCACCTAGGATTTGATTTTACATGCCAATCTTTTGAGTTTTTCATCAAAAGAACAACAAATCCTAAATTGTGTAACGGTGTAATACTGTGACGAGTGATTCGTTGTGAGGTTATTCGTGTGATTCGAATAGAAGGACTATAAGCGCCGGAGGTGGGGACTACAGTTATTCTTGTGTGACTCAAGTTTGTAAGTCTGAATTTGTGATTAATTTGTCTATAAACTCTTGTGTTTTATAGTGTAAAGTTCTTGAGGATTAGTCCTACGTAAGTAGGGATACCTCGTTAATTCTGGTGTTGTTTGATTGATTTTTGTGTGAATGATTTGTGCATGCTAGACAAGATCAAACAATCTTTTCAGAATTAAAATTAGTAGAAATTGAGAGTTTATTTTTACAGTTTTTATTTGGCAATCAATTTTATTCATGTAACCAGAAAATAACATATCTAGGTAATTTTCGTTTCCGCACGCTCTAGCCTACTAGCTTCCTTTTTCATTTGGTATCAGAGCAAGTCCCTTAAGTTATTATGGAGATCCTATCCTAGATTTTTCTAGTCTTCATGGGTAAAAATGAGATGTCTTCCACTCCTATTCTCAATGGTTCCAATTATCCATACTAGAAAGCCAGGATGCAAGTTTTTCTAAAATCCAAAGATGAACGTGTCTGGCTTGCAATAGTGAATGGTTGGAAAGCACCCACTATAACTACCACGGTTAAGAATGATACGTCGACTAATCTCAAACCTTCTGAAACATGGAGTTCTAGTGAATTAGAATCGGCAAAATATAACTCTAAAGGCCTAAACGCCATCCAATGTCATGTGACGGAGGATGAATTTAAAAAGATTGCCACATGCGAAACTTCTAAAGAAGCCTGGAAAATCTTAGAGGTGGTTTATGAAGGCACAAACACTATCAAAAATTCTAAAATACAACCTTTAACTTCTGATTTTGAAACAATTAGAATGAAAGACGGTGAAACCATCACAGAATTCCACAGTAGGATAAAAGATATAATTAATTCTCTTTACAACCTGAATGAAATAATTCCCGAACATAGAGTTGTAAAAAAAATTCTAAGATCTTTGCCAGGCCGATTCGTTCCCAAAATTACTACTATTGACGAGAGTAAAAATCTTAATATTTTTTTAAAAAATGAACTTTTGGGTTCTCTTCAAACTTTTGAAGCAGATATGCTTTCGAAATCCTCATCACAAAAGAAGGATTCAAATATTGCATTCAAAGCTAAATTTTTTCAAAATTATGATGATGAGGATGGGGACCTTGATCTCAATGAAGAAGAAATGGCCAATCTTGTTGAAAATCTCAAAAAATTCCTTAGGTTGAACAAAAATTTGAAAAATCATTCTAAAGCTAATGGAAACAAAAACAATGATTGGTCATCAAATCATAGAGGCAATCAAGGATTTCAAAAGCAATATGGGAATAATGGTGCTAAGGGCGATGAATGTTTTGAATGTCATGGGAAAGGTCATCAAGCTTGGGAATTTGCCACTAAATTTAACAAGCTTAGGAAAGTGAATCAAAATAATTGATCCATGCATGCTACACTTAGTGATAATGAGGATGATTCGCAAACTCATGATGAGTCGTGTCTAACCTTAATTGCCAGTTACACTTCTCACGAATCCACCTCAGTTTCTAAGGAAGAAGAGAACATTGAGTCTAGTTCATCTCACGAGTTAAATGATGCTTCCGATGAGAAAACTGAAGAACTTGATCTTCAAATAGCTTATGACAAGCTGTGTGAAGAATTGATTAAGACCAAAAAGAGAAACATCAAACTTAATCATAAGTTGCAAGTTTTTGATGAAAAAATGATTCTCTTACAAAAGTGCGAAGGTTTAATTGAAAATCTTAAAGCTGAAAAAGACGCACTCTTGGTCAAAATATCTGAATTTGAATTCTCAAGGCAATCTCTCCTTAATGAGAATGAGAAGTTAAAAGATAACCTTACCTCTTTAGGTAAAGACAACAATATCTTTAAACTTAAAGTTACGCAACTCGAAAGAGAACTTGATAAGGCTAAAGTTGTCAAAGTTGATCTTCAGAATAGGTCCGAAAAACTCACTCACATGCTTACAAGCCCTATCCGCTTCTCGAATAACAAAAGTGGGTTAGGTTTTGATAAATTTGCTCCATCCACATCGAATTCTAAAAAGAAACCAACTTTTGTCAAGGCAGACATTGAAAAGAACTTCTTAAAAAGAAAACCTGTTAAGAAAGTTCAAGCTATTAGAATTCCTAAACATGTTTCCCATTCACAAGAAGAGGTTTCTTAAGTGGTCCATTTCAAAACATTTGAGCATACATTACCACAACCTTTTTGGTGTGAGTTTTGTAAACACAAGGGTCACTTAAAAGATTTTTGTTGGCAAAATAAGAAAAAGTTGTCAAAAGCTATCCCCAATAGACCTAAACCTAATACTAGATTTGTGAGTTTTGAGGATAAGGTTAAGGTACTTTTTTTCGAGTCAATTAGGATTATCAATGAGCTTAGAGCATTGGGAATTGATGATAATTCTAAATTTAGACATTCTAGGGGATATGAAAAGGTTAAAACTCCTCGTGTTGTTAAAGTTTGGGTTCCAAAAGGGGCCGTTGCACCTACTTAGGTGATTAGGAGTTCGCCTAGCATACTTGGGGTTGGTTAAATGGCTATGCTAGGTATTTGTGTATAAAATCAGTCTTGTTTTAGCTCCTTGCTTAAATGCCGATTTTTATAGTTATTTGGATTTTTGTTGCAAAATTTGTTAAATTTCTTTAAATCCAAGATTCTTTTTGAATACTTGCATGCAATGTGATTGTTATTTTTCAATTTCAGATATCTCATTATTTTTTCATATAAATGCTTAATTTGAGATATACGTTCTTTATTGCCTTAATTGATTAAAGCCAGTAGTATGTTATTTCAATCACATAAGAGTATGCGTGTATATTCCTCTCACTACACTGCACGATCTGTATTGAAATATTTGAATAATCACATGAGTTAGACATGGTTCTTTAAATTGAAAATTCATAAGCTCCCATATATGGATTATTTAGAGAGAAGTAGTCTAAGTATTGTGATTATACGCAGTGAGTTTTGATGATGGAGTATTTGAGTGAAAATTTAAAAGACAAGCAAAGTGAGAAAAAAATGTAGAGGGGATGGAAAAGGGCTACCATAGTGGAAGGAGAACCGTAGCTCCAAAAAATGGTGTATAGTTGGCTTCCACTACGCGGTGAAAGCCTCCATCAATTTGATTGATTGCTTGTATAAAAACATCATCAATTAAATGCAAAAATTTACATATGTGAGAGAAAAGATTGCTTCTGAGGGATAAATAATTAAAAATTTAATGACTTAGAGGCTTTCTAAATTTTCATACATATGGGTGCACGAATCCTTCAAGACTCATGTTTATTCATATTGCACTTTGTATGATCCAAATTTATGCATAACGGAATATATTTGAATACTCTTTGTTGCTTGGCGTATATATGCTTACTAGTTGATTATCATACTTTGGCCATAGTACATGTATCAATCTAATGAAAATCGCAAGTTTTTTTATCTTAATTGATAATTTTCAGATTTGATATATGTACATAGCAATGCATGTTAAGTTGTGCTAAAATTATTTTTATTTGGCAAATTTCGGCTTCAAATCTCCAAATCTTCATGTATTCCTTCCATGATTTTCTTGTATTTTCTTTACTTTGGGGGGAGAGTACATAGTAAGGGGAATTAATTAAGGGGGAGAAAATTTGTTTTTCTTACATGTTTGCATTTTCCTTTGTCTATTCCTCACAAAAAGGGGGAGATAAGATGATAAGAATGGATGAAAGGGGGAGTAGAAATGAATATGTAGAAGATGTTGAATTTTGTTGGGTTAAGGGTGTATTTTTAAATTTCATTTATTGTATTGTTGATTTATCTTTCGGTAACCCAAATGCTTCTTAAGGGTTTGTTTGAGCTTTGATGTTTCAGATTAAAGTACATGATAAGGAGAAGCATGAATTTGTTGCAACCATCAAAAGTTTGAGGTGTTGGCATGTCTCAAATTTTGTAGTTTGTAATAGGCTCGTTTGATTTATGTAATTATGATGTCGTATGTGATTGTGTCTTTATAATTATTGAGTCATTGAGTCTGTTTAGGTTGTAATGTGTTTTGTCTCGGAATAGCCAAAGGGGGAGACTATTAGGATTATTTTTATTGGCTTTATTCTCTCAACAAAATCACATTTTTATTTTGTAAATGTTTTGTTCGTATTCACACTTGATGGAGCGCAAAAATCTAGAAGCCGCACTCTCAAGATCATGTTCGCATTAGCTTGGAAAATGTGTGAGATCTTTTATCATAGGTGGTGGATTTTCATTGGTTCTTAACAAGGTTTTCTAAAAGTTTCCTTTGAAAATTCAAAAGAGAAATTCAAGTTGGATTTTTCTTCAAAAAAGTTTTATAAAAGCTTCCTTTCAAAATTCAAAGGAGAAATTCAAATTGGATTTCTCTTCCTTTTTAAATCAAATCTTTTTGTAAAATCCATGCATTAAATCAAATACAATGTATGTAATCATTTTTCAAACCAACTTTAATTGTTGTGGATTCTTCTAATCAAGTACAAAACTCAGCAAATTAAAGAAAATCATTTTTGTAAATTGAGGACCAGTATGCCCAAAAGCCAATACCGGTTCGGCATTTAAGTTTGTCTGGATTCTGCAATTGCAGACCGGTATGATATTTTTTCAGACTGGTCCGGCGTATAAATTTTTTTTGTTTTTCAACTACGAACCGGTATGCTGATTTGCCAATACCGGTCCGGCGTGTAAATTTTTGCTGAATTGTCTTTTTCATCCACGACCTAGGATTTGATTTTACATGCCAATCTTTTGAGTTTTTCATCAAAAGAACAACAAATTCCAAATTATGAGAATGGTGTGATACCGTGACGAGTGATTCGTTGTGAGGTTATTCATGTGATTCGAATAGAAGAACTATAAGCGCCGGCCGGAGGTAGGGACTACAGCTATTCTTGTGTGACTCAAGTTTGTAAGTCTGTATTTGTGATTAATTTGTCTGTAAACTCTTGTGTTTTATAGTGTAAAGTTCTTGAGGATTAGTCCTACGTAAGTAGGGATACCTCGTTAATTCTGGTGTTGTTTGATTGATTTTCGTGTGAATGATTTGTGCATGCTAGACAAGATCAAACAATCTTTTTATAATTAAAATTAGTAGAAATTGAGAGTTTACTTTTACAGTTTTTATTTGTCAATCAATTTTATTCATGTAACCAGAAAATAACATATCTAGGTAATTTTCGTTTTCGCACGCTCTAGCCTAGTAGCTTCTTTTTTCAAGAGTTAGACGTGTTTCAATTAAATATTAAAAAACAATATATTAACGTGCGTCTAAATCACTTAGGGGCTCTCCAACTTTGAACGTGATTAATGAATTCTTATTATATAATACTATTCTTGCCTTCAATCAAACTCATTTAGCCATATTCTAAAAAGTAGAATAAAAGCAAATTAATCAAAGAGGTATGTTTAATATAAGGAAAATTCAAGTTACACCGGTTTAGGATTAAGATATTTTACACCCATTTAGAACTTTTTCTCGAATTCATAATGTAATACCCCGTGTTCTATTTTCCGTATTGAACTTCTCTTAAGCCCGGTTGAGGCTTAATCTCCATTGGAATGCGACCAATGGGTCCCGAGCCCTTTGAACTTAATCCTATGCTTCAAACATATCATGT
Organism: Lonicera japonica; assembly: GCA_021464415.1. Lineage (NCBI taxonomy): Eukaryota > Viridiplantae > Streptophyta > Magnoliopsida > Dipsacales > Caprifoliaceae > Lonicera > Lonicera japonica. The sequence continues at coordinate 83,906,545 of CM038465.1, read as the reverse complement.
TAGACATATCAAGTTTGTGGGATCAATCGTGTCGTTATTCAGGTGGCCCGGATCGAAAACGGGAAGTAAATCGTGCATTTTGAACTTTTCACAAAAGTTGATTTTTGGCCAACTTTGAGAGACCATCATTTTTTCATCCGATATTCAAACGACTTCCCATTTATGGTCACATCTTCTTTTCATTCCCCTCTACAACTTTCATGTTAGCCCGAGTCGTGATTCAACCATTTCGAGGTTCATTTCAGGCTTGCAAAATCAGCTTATGGTGAATAGTAAATTGGATCAATCCAGCTTGACTAGAACACTTCCAAGATCAATCTAGCCTATAGTTGGATCTGGATTGATCCAGCTCTATACAATTGTAAAATTTGACCATTTTAAACCCATTTTTCTCCTCTTTTAACCATATTTCTCACCCCCACACTTTGCATACACACCACACACTACATCAAGAAGGTTTTAAAGAGAGAGTGGAGGATCATTGAGGGATTGAGAGGATTGTTCATCTTGGTTTAATATTTGTCCATAGATTGGCACTATTCATCATCTCCTTTATTAATTTCCACCATTAGAGCAAATAAGAGCTTGGAGTTTAAGTTCTAGTCACCAAATCTTCTTATAACACCTCAATCTTGTAGGTTTTTTTCAAATAAAGTGGGAACACTAATATTAAAGCTTTGATTTCAAGTTTTACTTGTTGCATTAGAGTTTTCTTTCAAATATTGGGGGGTTTTATGATAAAACCTAGGTTGTATGCACTTTATGTGGGTTGGGCTAGTAATAGCTTCGATTAAAGGTTGGTTTTGTTAGATTATGATATTAGTTGCATGATTCAACAACAACATACATGTTTCTAACATATATACCTTAAGATTCATGAAAAACCTAACTTTTAGCTATTTATGTAAACTAAAAATTAGGGCTTTTGAGGTTTGGTTTAGAAAGTGATTGATTGTGGGTTATTAATAATATACACACAAATACATCATTAGTTACAAGTATAGAACACTTATCTTGCCATTTGTACCAAAAACCCACAAAGGCGGAACCTTATGTAGTAACCTTCGAGTCTAGCACCTTGTATGGGACGCGATAAGGACTAGCGATGATAATACACCTTTGATAAGTCTTAGAAATGCTAGAAACATGATTTGGCAGGGCATAGGTTGCCATGGTCATAATTATATGTAACGGAGCGTGTCTTGAATATAACAGGTAGGCAAGAGTCACAATAACTAATACTTTGTTGGGTATAATAACCTGACAATATTAATACGATCATGTGGCCTTGGTTTTACACATTTGAGATGTTAAATAATGCGAGGTGCCAATAATACACTAGTTGGATTGATGAGACATAACTTATCGAAAAAGCATTAGTTAGCCACAATATATGGATAACCAAAGCGGAAAGTGTTATTAGCCATTAACCTTAAAGATACAATAGATGAGCGTGAGAACACATATGGTTCACAAGATTAAATGGCCTTTTCATAATGAACATAATATATTAATAACCAATGTTTGGCTAGATAATATGGCTTAAAGACTACAATAATGTAGCTTAGTAATAATAAGTCTGTCGGCCGATAATACCTGCATAATCTTGTAACAATAAACCTTTAGAGGGAATGCTTGATAACGATGCATATGGCAATGAACCGATTGGTTGAAATACTTGAATAAGAACTAAACGATGAAAATGCGGTCATAAGCGTAACGACAACGCTTATAGTGATGACGATGATTATGATAAGTGAATGGTGGGTTGTTGTATATTGTAACTATATGATATGCCATATTTGTGATGCTGATGAGATTGATGATATATATATATATATTCATTATGAGTAATGAATGGTTGCGATTGTAATTGTCCTTGGTGGACATTGTTTTACATGTATATATACAAATGAATGGTTGTTGGATCTTATGAGGATTTATAGTTATGATTATGGGACGACATAATCCTTGGGAGAAACTAGGTTGGTCTCTAAAGGTTGGGGCCATAAGATGGGCCACAATACCGCCACAAAAACTAACATGTAGGCCCAGCTGCCGCGAGGATGCAAGACCACGATATGCAAATTTTGTTGGATGATTAATATGATATACTTTTATACGGTGGTTATTATTATTGTTATTACTATTGTAAAATATGTGTTGTATATATATGTAACGCCTCGGATAATCTGTATTATAAGTAAGAACAATGCGGACACTTGTCAGACATAACATAGTACACTCAAGAATGCATTGGCGATTCGTAATGTACTAATATATTAAGTGGAAAGTATCATTAGCTAATGGCCTTAGAAATATAGTATATGCGCGTGAGAACATGGCGTGATTATGAGGAATGGTAGCTGGATCATAGTGAACGCAAAGCATTAATAATCAAAGTAACAATTACAGTTAATGATATAACTTAAAAGGAGAGTACCGTAGCGTAATACCTTAGATGGAAGATTTAGTGGAAACGCCTATTAGTCAGCCAAGCATGAATCATCATAATGAACTAACTCTAAGAGGGAATAATGAATGCTTGGCTCTTAGATGTCGTCCCTCGGTATAAGTACGAGGTAGCGTGAGATTGTGTTGTAAAATACTCTAGAACCCTTGTTCTATAACATAGCGAACCATAGGAAGCTAGTGATTGTGAGGAGGTGATTCTCCACCGGAGACCTTTGAATGACATTGGAATGAGTAAGAATCCATTCTATAGGAAGTCTAAGGACGAACCCGATGGATCGGGTAGTTAGCTTCCGGATGGTTATGTTATACTCCGTACTTTAATTTGTGTTAAATAGAATTATATTAGCTTATTTATACTCATGTGAGTGATTCGTTTGGTGATTCGGATGGCCCGAATCGATTTCGGTTAGTAAATAGGAAGATTTAGCTCTTCGCAATTCGTTAATTCTAGCTAATTCTAAGCTATCGTAATTTCTTCGTTACTTATCCGACTAAGATTTCGTGCGCGCGAGTGTTTAATGTTTGTACCATTTTACAACTTTAAATTTTTTGGCTGAAGTCCAATTCACACTCCTCGTGCGTCAAAATAGGGCGCAAAGTAGGCTCATTGCAAAATTCTGGTTGTTCAGTAGCTTTTCGGCAGAGCGCTGTCTTTGATAAATTTTTGGGAAAAATAAATCCATAATTTTAGAAAACTTCCTCTTAAAAGTTGTATATCTTTGAATTACCTTTCCGTGGACATAAAGATCACCTTAATCGGAGTTTTGAGCAAAAAGTTATGACTGATACAAAAATAGTACATCAGGGCACCAAAATTACTCGCGAACTGGTATGGCCTTTTTGGCATATCGGTTGAGCACCAAATTTTTGAAAAAATTGTGCTCTGCGGACCGGTATTCAATATTTGGCATATCAGTCCGCCAGTTAACTATTCCCACCGACTTAAGCTCGATTTTAAGTCATTTTCACACCTTTTTCACCCCATTTTTGAGGCAAACAACCACACACACACAAGGAGAGTTCTAGGATATTTTAGAGAGAGAAAGGAAGATATTTCTACGCATTTATCCATCAAAATCAAAGGATCAAAGCTTCAAATCAATCAAACCCACTTTTAAAGTACTATTCATCATCTTCTTCCTTATTATCCGCCATAGGAGCTCGAGCCTGAGTTAGGACTACACGGGTTGGAGTCTAAGCTTCGTTATTTGGGGGTTTTACTATTTTAAAAACGCGGTGACGCGAGATATTCGGGGTTTCACCAAGCAAAGTTTTGATTATCATCCTATATTCTCTCTTTTGGTCTACGACTTGAGGTAGGGGTTTGTATGACTTCAAAACTCAATTACATAGTTTAAATGTTTTCAAAGCATGTAGTATGACTTGTTTGATGAAATTTATCATGTTTTCCCCATTTGTTCTCTAAGGAAATTATAATACATATATTTAGTGCATTTATAAATTGTTGTAAATGTTCAAATGTGAGATTTGAAGCCATAAATGCCATATACACGTGATACCTTTGTATTATTTAACCCTATGAAGTATTCCATGGATTCTTATTCTTGACTCCTAAAAATTGATGAAAATGAACTGTTATTGTTTATACACATAATAGAGTACGAGGTTAGGCTTTTGGAAATGTATATGGCCTAAATTACTTCAAATGTTTGTGAAGTGACATAAATGCATGTTTTGAGGCAAAGTATGCCATTTATACTTGATGTAGTGTGCTAATTGAATTGTACAAGATATCTTTTGGATGTATGGATACTATTTGTGATGAAATTGATTTGTTAGTGTTTTATACACATCAAGGAATATCTAATGAGACTTGCTAAATAGTATATGGCATAGATTTCTTCATACGTTTACTAAATAGCATGATATGCATATTATACATTACAATTGTGTCAACTGGAATCTTGGAGATCCTTCGGCAAACTCGGATCATTCTTATGGCTTATTATATAGGCATATATCTCTTATCAGTATGCCGGGATCTTTATACGATTATTGTATCATTCTGGATATGACATGATCCTAATATGGATCCGGATATGATTATGTTCTAGATGTGATATGATCCTGATATGGATCCGAATATGATTATATTATGCCCCTTTGATGGTGAATGGATTATGTATTTATTTGGTGCTCGCCATGATAGAAAAATAAGCAGGGCCCAGTGCCCTTGGGTTGAAAAGCCCTAAACCCCTGGGGGAGCAATGTATGGCCGTCTATAAGCCACCGGTGAAGAGCCCAGGAACATAGGCAAATTGACAAGGTACTAATGATTCGGTAGTTATCGTTGGACTGAAGGTCTAATTCGGGTATGATCTCATGACATTCTCTGAGACCAATGGGCCAACTTATGATCATTGACGGATAATTCTATCAGGCGGTCAGGCTCTTGCTAAAGTTTGGCTCGATATGGTTATATAAATTCTGGCTAAGTGGCTTAATGGTTAACACAATTGAGGTAACCTGCATATGCATAAGCACGTATAGCTTCATATGATGATGGTTTTTAAACCGAATTATTTGTTAAAGTATGATTTGCTATTGAACTGTGAATTATGTTTGCAACGTGTTATTCCCTGTTTCCTCCCCTACTGAGCTGTGAGCTCACCTCTTTTTTGTTAACTAAATACAGGTATTCAGGAGTCCAAAGAGGACAAGGACGCGACGGGATCAGAGACAAGTTAGTGGCTCTGATACAGACTCAATTTTATCATGTATATGTTTTTACGGGAAGCCACGGCTAGCCCGAAATGCGTTATATTGACTTGAACATACTTAGTTTGGTTTTGTACAACGGTTATATGCATGTGTAAGAATTACATTATGTTTTTTGCTCTTCATGACTAATAATACATGACATGCATATTACTTTGATTTTTATTCACATTAATACCCATTTTAGTCAATCTAAGATGGGTTAGTGGCACTCTAGGTCTTAATTACGGATGTTATCCTATCTATTAAGGCGGGGTGTTACAGGTTATGACAGAAGTCCTAGCGGGGTTCACATGCACTTAGGTGTGAATTGTATTGTGTTGCACGGTTTTTTTAATATTAAATTAAAGTAAAGTGTTTACTTTCTATATAAAAATGCACGCGCATGTGTTCGCAATGTGTATTTTTCGTATACAAAACTTATATAGTTCCCATTGAGTTCGGATTTGGCTCATTCCCTCTTTCAACAGTTTTGTAGGATAAGCTTCGGGGATTGGCGCAAGGTTCACGAGTCTAGAAGCCTTTAATTTCCATAGACTTTATAGTCCTTAGACAAATGACTAAGCTACTATAAATGTTTTATTTTCATTGTATTGCAAATGGACTATGATTTTGAGAAACGTTGCAGATTGTGAAATTGTATAAATGATTTATATGTGGAGTAAATTTTAAATGTGATTGGCTGTGGATATGTTGTATGAAAATGGTTTGATTTGTACAGGTTGGTTTATTACTTAAACGAACTCCACATGCCAAAATTTTTTGAAACATGATTTTTAAATGGATTACATTTCATTTAAGAAAAAAAATTTAAGTCGAGGTTTTCAAATCTTAACCCGCCGTTGCGCACAGCATCCATGATTAACCGGGTCCCGGACGTGAAAATCTCCTAACAGGATTCGGCGCGTAGCAAGTTGGTATTAAATGTATAGGTCCAATTTCTTCGCAGGGTTCATGGGTAGTTGCACATTTTGAGTAAGTGTTATAAGTGGATCTCTTTGAGTCTAGTGTTGTTTCTCGTTAGGGATCGTTCGATTATGTACTAATCATTGATTCATGTCCATTGTGGATCCAATTTTCTTATAATGTTTCTTCTTGGCAACATTAGTGTTTCATTTCATTCTATCATGAGTATTGATGTTGGCACCGGCTCCACTTTAGGAATAATGGAGACAGTTAACGGGACTATTCAGGCCGATAAATTTGAGGTCATTTTCTTTCGCCCATGTATCATTGGTGTGGAGAGTGACTCTCCGATCTATATTCACTCCATTAATGGGGCATCCGAGACTAGGGGAGTGGTTTCTTCCTAATAAAACGACTGGTTCTAGGTGGATTGTAAACGGCTGGGAGCCGCTGGTCTTGTGTGACCGCCGAGAGCTAAGCTTGGGAGCCTAGGAGAGTTGTTCAAATCAAAGTAACGTAACGAAAGTATAGTGGGGCCAGTGGCCTAGGTGTTAGCGGCCAACGTGTGAGCTTGGCTCCGATGAGCGTTTGCCTTGGGAATAAGTAATCCCTCTTCATTTTACTCCCCGATTGCTCTCATGAATTATTCTGTATCATTCGTATTATGACTGTATTGTCTCCTTGTGAATCTGTTACCTTCCATGAAAATGTATTTTGTACTCGGGATAAGTTTTGCTACCAAGTTAGCAATGGGCGACTGTCGAGTTATATTTTAGTCAACCGCCTAATCAACGAATGACTAACTTTTAAATCAATGGTCTTCTATCGCCAATGGAAAGTGAAACGTGGCTTACAAGTGTTAATGGCTAATCTCATTCCCTGTGTTCACCATATGTGTTCTTTTATTCCAATGGGTGAATCACGGATTTAATGATTCTTGAGTTTTAGAAGATTTGATCTAAGTTAATTGCGTTTGTTTTACTCGAGTATTGTCACGTTCGGATTCGTAGGACACTAGGTTATATTGCTTATTTCTTTTGTCGAGATTATTGCGCCTCGAAAGTTTTACTCATTTTGGTTTGGTACTTGGTACTTTGGAATTGTGGATTGAGGTTCATGGATTTTGATACGTAAAACCTTTCGGTTGGTAGCCTATGTGGTGCACTTAGTGATCGAGTTCATTTCGAGTTTCAGATCATGGGATTGATTCAACAATATTTAAGAGTATGTGCCTCGTTATACAGGTATACCATATTGATGGTTTTTCTTTCGAGAGTGTGCTAGAAGGTTCTAGCTTCGTTGTCCTATTTCCTTATCATTTGTGGAGGTCGTTCTTTCTAGTTTGATTATCGGGTTGAGTCTTTGTTTCGTCCGTGGCTATAGTTCCTTTTTTAAATAGGGGAGACTAAGTAAGAAGTTGGAACTCGTGTCTTCTATTGTCTCATAATCCTTCTACTAGAATTTCAAGGATGAAATTGTTTAAGGAAGGGAGATTGTAATACGTCGTGTTCTATTTTTCGCGTTGAACTTCTCTTAAGCCCGGTTAAGGCTTAATCTCCATTAGAGCGCAAGTAATGGGTTTCGAGCCCTCCAAACATGATCCGTTTCTTTCTAACATATCATGTTAGACATATCAAGTTTTTGGGATCGATCGTTTCATTATTCGGGTGGCCCAAATCAAAAACGGGAAGTAAATTGTGTATTTTGAATTTTTCACAAAAATTAATTTTTTGCCAACTTTCAGAAGCCATAACTTCTTCATTCAATATCCAAATGACTACCCCATTTGCGACCACATCTTCATTTCATTCCCCTCTATAACTTTCATGTTCGGCCCGATTCGTAATTCAGCCATTTCAAGGTTCATTTGGGGCTTGCAAAATCAGCTTATGGTGAATAGTAAGCTAGATCAATCCAACTTGACCAAAACACTTCCAAGATGATCCAGCTCTGTACAATTACGAAATTTGACCATTTTAAAACCATTTTTATCCTCTTTTAACCACATTTCTCACTCCACACTTTTCATACACACGACACACCACCTCAAAGGAAGGTTCTAGGGAAAGAGTGAGGGATCATTGAGGGATTGAGAGGATTGTTCATCTTGGTTTAAGATTTGTGCATAGATTGGCACTATTCATCATCTCTTTTATCAATTTCCACCATTAGAGCAAAAGAGAGCTTGGAGCTTGAAGTTCTAGTCACCAAATCTTCTCATAGCACCTCAATTTTATAGGTTTTCTTTAAATAAGGTGGGAACACTAATATTAAAGCTTTGATTTCAAGTTTTACTTATTTCATTAGAGTTTTCTTTCAAAGATTGGGGGTTTTATGATAAAACCTAGGTTGTACGCACTTCATGTGGGTTGGGCTAGTAATAGCTTTAATTAATGCTTAGTTTTATTAGATTATGATATTAGTTGCATGATTCAACAACAACATCCATGTCTCTAGCATATATACCTCAAGATTCATGAAGAACCCAACTTTTAGCTATTTGTGTAAACTAGAAATTGGGGCTTTTGGGGCTTGGTTTATAAAGTGATTGATTATGGGTTATTAATGATATACACACAAAAAAAGGGTTAGTATAAGCCCACTTATTTGCTGAATGTTAGCCCACCTCCTAACCCAGCTCAAATATTATAAGCCTATTAATCTATAACTCGTTTATATATATATTATAAAGAAAAAGAAAAAAGTTGCAAGCTGCTCGATGCATCAGGAGACATTAGTGGGTACAAGCCGAATTTTAATTTCCCTCAACCATTAGCGTCCCATCTTTGCTTTATATCTATCATTTGAATATTTATTTTATTTTACTAAAATAATATAATAACAAATAATTTTTTTTGTCTGTTCCTATTATCCTTCTCAAAAGATTCTTCAACCTGCCCTTTCTTTTACTAGACTTACTATTGGAATTATTAATCAAATATTAATAATTTAATAATTTGAGTGGATATTAATTTAATTTTGTTAGACAGTGTCATTTAAATGGGCATGTCCTTTGGCAATGGATATGTCTTTTTAAATAAGACACGTCTTTACAATTATTAAAGTAACTCTTAAGAAAAGTCGTGCCTTTTTCGAAAAGACACGTCCTTTCTAAAGAGTCACAACCTTTGCGAAGAGTCACCTTAATTTCTATATAAACCTTCCTTCGCTACATTTCTGAGAATCAAATTTCAACGCGAACTTCCTTATCTCATATCTTTCCATTCCTCAAATTCGTTTTATTCTTCAAGTCTAGTATAAAAGTGAAAAGAATTATCAATTCGCTAGAGCGTACTTATTGGAGTGCTACTTCAGAACGCGGTAATCTTTGTATCCTAAGAGATAGCGTCCACGAATCCGTAGGTACCGTAGCAGGGGCGAAACTGTCTTAAGGATATAGTATCCAACACTAGCCTCGATTGCAAAAATCCAATAAGTTTTCGCTCCTTATTTCTATATGTGTCCTTATTCTTTTGGTTATTTGTTGACCTTAAAGTCAATTAATCTTATTTTGATAATTACAATAAGTTAATATAATGTTATTTAACTCGGTTGTTCCAATGATGATAGCCATTAGCCGATATCTTTTCCAACCAAGTGTGACGTCAAATCGATATAGTCAAACTCTCACAAAGCTCCACAAATGCTTTCACTCACGAAAAATGAACTCAAATGATCTCCATGTGCTTCACAAAGAATCAAAACCAAGAAAGGATCAAGAACATCAAACAAGTAAAGATACGCACAAGAAAATCAAGCATCACGAAGACTCGAATTATCATTAAATGGAGTGAGTGCTTAGATTTTATGTAAAGATACTTTATTGATCAAATTCCTATAGCTCAAACATATTTATGCATCATTTTGAAATTTTTACAGTAGTTAGACAACATCTCCTGGCAACGTTGACTAAAATTTGAGCATGATCCAACGGTCTAATTGAGAGAAATTAACAAAACAATTTTGAATTTTTTTGTCAAAACTAGCTGTTGGAAAGTTTGAAAATGTGTACCTTGGAGCCAAAACCTCTCTTAATCATCCCCAACGGCCATATGATTTTGTAAGCTATAAATATGATGTCTTAGACATGTTTTAACACACTTGAATCATTCTACAAACTTATTTTACATATATACAAAGTTATTCAAGTATTCAATTCATTTTATTGATCATATTCTTCATTTTTGAGCTATATACTTTGATCAATTTTAATATCTCTTAGTGTGAGCTTCATTTGTATTTTGTTATACACAAGAGAGATATTGTACATTGGTGTTAGCCACCAAAACTTATTCAAATCATATTTGTGAGAGGTGTATCTCATAGATTAGCAAGAGGGTTTTCTTGTGAAAGTATTGAAGGTGTTTTCAATACTTGTAAGAGTGTGTGAGAAGAATACACTTGTAGAGGTTTGATCTTCACCCGGAAGGAGATCGGTTATAGTGGAAATTCTCGGGGAACTAACCGAGCGCGGAGTAGGGGGAACAAGCCGAACCGTGTGGACAAAAAATCTTCGACTTCAAATTGGTTCAATCTTTCTTACTCAATCTCTTTATTATTGATTGTTTAAATTGTTTGAGATTACTTATTTATTTGCTCTTATACTTGATTGTTTATTTGCTTACATTCCTTGATAAATTTGTTTAGTAAATTATTTTACTTAAACATTTTCGAAAAGATTTTTAATTCCGCATTAAGTTTTTAAAAACCCTATTCACCCCCCCTCTAGGGTATTTTCCGACCTACATTATTAATTTAATTATTTATTTTATAAACTAATTATTTTTGTCAAAATCAAATTATACTAGTATATTTGTTCTGATGAAGAAATAAATACAGGATCGTTTGATATTGCGTATAGATTGAAAAAAAAAACTTTTGTTAAAATCTTATAAGAATAAATGGATTTCACCTTTGTGGATCATGTAGAGGATCCATATGAGGAGACCAAGGTTTGAAAGCATCAGATTGCGATTTGGTAAGATTTTTTAATTCTCGCTGGACTACGAAAATCGATTGTTTTCGCTACCAAAACGACTTCTGATCGTCCTGATTCATCACGTGATAAATGTAATTTTGCATTCCGAACGATATATCCAAAAATTAGCCTGATCCAACAGTGAGATCAAAAGTTATGACTGATTTACGACTGCTGTGCCGAAAACCTAAAGATCTTCTATCGTATTCTTTCCGCCATCAAATCTTTCACCGAGTGTGGGCTACGGTATCACCAAAATTTTCTCCTCTCTCAATAGAACAAACCTTAACTCATGAGAATTATTGTTATGATGAGAAGAGACAAGGCCCGCGTATATATAAGGCTACAATAGGGACCTTAAGGAGAAATAAGTGTTTGGGCTTCTTATGGAAAGTTGGAATCCTAATTCCGCTATGAATTAATTTCTTCTATAAATTATAATTCACACCACTAAAGAATTATAATTGCACTCCCGTCCTTATCTTAAAATTATATTTCGAGCTCCTTATTATTAAATACTTATTATTCTCTCCACGTTAGGATTACAGATAACCGTCATTTAAATTAAATTACTGACAATTATATTTAAATGACTTCTTAATCCTTGAGCCTACCACTTAACTTATTTGATATGTCGGATTAACATAATCTACCTACAGAGTTTGACATGATCAAAACTTATAAGCTTCTCAATGGGCTATCATCAATCCCTATATCGGGACATGAATTCCCTCAATAATTAATATTCATCATACATATAGTGTCGTCATTCAACTCACGAAGATTATTGATTCATAAATGAATTTCACTCTTAATGAGTCAAAACAACAAACACTACATATATATGTCTATTAATTATTTCAATATTAAGAGTATAAGTAATCATAATAACCATAGGATTTTAAATTGTTTTATATAGTCAGCATAAAAACAATTAACTCAAACTGGTCCTATTCAATACACACAAAGTGTACTAGCACAACGAGTTAAAACTATACCGTTTCCTGTAGTTAAGATAAACTACTAAAACTTTTGCTACAATCCTACCGATGGGTGTCCAATTCCATTTAAGATTATTAACCATTAAACTTATATTCCACAAGAACTGATGATATGATCTTCTGTGTGTAAGCTATACTCTACACACCAAATCATCTACTATATGGAATAAAAGATACACATGCACAATATTTAAATAAATAATATAATGCAATAATTGCCCATAAAGATTCTCATTAAAATAGCAAAACCGAGTTTATAACATATCCAAACCAACAACAAAATTATGACTTTTAGTATATCACTATAACAATCTCCCACTTTTACTCAAAGCCATGTAGCTATGCATCTCGCTCCCATTTCCTCAAGGTAAACACTATATGTGTTTTCCTTTCTTATGAATCATCGGCTCTTTAAAGTTCGCAACCGTTTCACTATTATCAAAATAAAGTGATATAGTTGATTACACTAAAGGTACCACATCTGGATTCATATGGAAGTTCCGGACCCAAACCACTACCTTAGTTGCTTCTAAAGCAACCACATATTCAGCTTTCATGGTGGAGTCAGCAATGCATGATTGCTTGACACTCTTCCATTCAATGACTCCACCTCTTAGAGTAAACACATAACCTAAAGTTGACTTTATAGAATCCTAACTTCTGACTAAAAATCTTTGTCTGTGTATCCAACACGTACTAGACTGTTTTCCTGATAAACCAACATAAAATCTTGAGTCCTTTTAAGGTACTTAAGTATATGTTTTACCGAAGTCCAGTGTTCTTTCCCTGGATTAGACTGATATCTGCTAACCATACCAACAGTAAAGCAAATGTCTGGCCTAGTACACAATATAGCATACATGAGGCTTCTCACTGCCAAAGCATAAGGAACTCCCCTCATCCTCTCTATCTCATCATGTGTCTTATGACATTGATCTTGGATAGAGTGATTCCGTACCTAAAAAGGGAGAAACCCTTTTTTGGAATCTTGTATACTAACTCTGGCAATAATTATATCGACGTAAGTACTTTGGATAAGCCCAACATCCTATTTTTCCAATCTCGCATAAGCTTAATACCAAGGATGTGACTGGCTTCTCCTAAGCCCTTCATATCGAACTGACGTGTTAACCATACCCTCACTGAAGATAATATTTACATATCGCTTCCAATAAGTAAGATATTATCCACATACAATACCTAGAATACCACCGCACTTCGGCTGTGCCTTTTGTACACACAAGACTCATCCGAACATTGATCAAAACCAAAAGATTTGATTGCATGGTCAAAAAAGATGTTCCAAGATCTAAATACTTACTTACATAAATGGGCTTCTTAAGCTTGCACAACATGTGCTCTTAGCCCTTTACCATGAATCCTTCTGGTTGTATCATATAGATGCTCTTATCAAGACTTCCATTAAGAAAATATGTCTTGACATCCACTTGCTAAATCTCGTAATCAAGATGAGCCGCAATGGATAAGATAATCCGAATAGACTTTGGCATGGCTACCGGCGAAAAGGTTTCATCATAATTGATTCCCTTTTTTCTGAATGAACCCTTTTAGCAACAAGCCTTAATTTAAGCCCGACTAATCCTCTATATCTCTTATATACCCATTTGCATCCGATAAATTTTATCCCTTCGGGTGGTTTTACAAGATCCCAGACTTTGTTATAGTACATGGACTCCATTTCAGATTTCATAACCCTTTGCCATTTTCTGTATCTTTATCTTGAAGTACTTTATTGTAGTTAAAAATGGTTCGTTTCTTATTCATCAGGGACCTTGTCATAAAACTCTCCCAAGAACATAAAACGACCAAGTTGACGAACAACCCTCCCACTACGAGGAGGCACTACTTGTGTTTGTGTACATTGTGCAAATATTGAACATATTAACTCACTATCCACACGTTGTGCTGGTTCAAGAACCTACGTATTAGTGATTTGTTCAAGATGTGCACAAGTATCAGTAATCCTCTCACTACGACGAGGTAATGGAATGTCGATATCCATTTACTGTGGTATTTCCTCTTGTACTAAAGGTATAGACGAATTGTGCCATATTTTTCTCTCCTCTCATTTCCACTACAACAACACTACTCCTGGGCATATGATCTATGATATAATCATCTTCTAATAATTTGGCATTGATAATAATAACAATATATTCTTGAGGATTATTAAATAAACCACGCTTGGTTCTTTTTAGATATGCAACAAAGAAACACATTGTTGTTCTTGATTATAACTTATCCGCGTTACCTTTCAGCACATGTGCTGGACTACCCCATACTCGAATATGCCGTAAACTAGGTTTACACCCAATTCGCAATTCTATGGATGTAATAGGTACTGACTTTGATGGTACCAAATTCAGAATATATGCAGCCATTTCTAAAGCATATCTTCAAAAAGAATCATGCAGGTCTAAATAACTCATCATAGATCTTACCATTTCTATAAGAGTCTTATTCCTTCTTTTTGCTACACCATCATGCTGTGGCATTCCCGATGCAAACAAATGGGATGTAATCCCATTCTCTAATAAGTATTCTTTGAACTCTCCCAAAAGGTATTCACCATCACGATCTAATCGTAGTGATTTGATACATTTTTCTAGACGCTTCTCCGTTTCTGCCTTGAATTCTTTGAATTTTTCAAAGACTTCAGACTTACGTCGCATTAAGTAAATGTATCTATACTTTAAATAATCATCTACAAATGTGATGAATACTCAAAGCCTCCTCTAGTCTGGACATTCACGTGACCATAGAAATCAGAGTGAACCAGTTTTAACTGTTCTTTAGCGCTATAGCCTTTTGCCGAGAATGATCTCTTAGTCATTTTACCTTCTAAACAGGATTCACAAACTAGAAGTGCCTCCACTTCCAATGAACCTAATGGTCCATTTTCGACCAGTTTTTGAATTCTTTTTAGATCAATATGACCAAGGCGTAAGTGCCAAAAATACATTTGGTTCATTTTGAATGTTCCTTTATCTTAATTGGTAAACTATTAATGCTATTCAATTCACTCAGTTGTAGTACTGACAAGTCAAGATTATTAATGTAAAGATCAATCACTAATGTACCAGAACAAACAAACTATTATTTTTTTAATGATAACTGATTTATCATTAAAATAAACAAAATATTTGTCCTCAACCAATCTTGAAATAGAAATCAAATTCCTTCTAATGGAAGATACATATAGACATTCCTTAATCATTAATATCCTATTTTGACTAGACTGAAGATAAATATCTTCTACTGCAACTGTTGCCACATTCGTAGCTCCCATATGTAAATTTTTTCTATTTTTAAGTTGTCTGGTTTCCTAGAACCCCTGCAAAGTATTGCAGACATGATTAGTGACTCCCGAATCTACACACCAGGTACTGATAGATCGGACCACTAAACAAGATACAATAACAAATAAATAAAATTTACATATGTTGTTATAACGGTTTAGGAAACTGGAACAATCTTTCTTCAAATGCACTTTCTACTGACAGTGAAAACACTGGCCCATAGGCTTTTTCACTCCTCCTAGAGGTTCAGTGACTGCTGCACGCACTGCTTCTTGTGGAACTGCAGCTTATGCATTATTCTTCTTCATTTCTTGCTTTTAGGCATAAAAGTTGAAGCTTTCTCAGCCACTAGAGTACTAGCCAGCTTACCAAGGAGTTCCTCAACTGCTTGGAATTCTTTAAGAAGTTCCAACAATGAATAAAGCTTATTCATGTTGTAATTCTGTCGGAATCCCTTAAATGAATCCAGCAACGACTGGAGAACGATATCGACCTGAGTTTCCCCATCGATTTCAACCCCAAAGATCTCTTAGTTCATTCAGAAGACCGATCATCTTTAAAACAAGATCCTTAACTCGGGTTCCTTCAGTAATAGTCATGTTCATGAGGCATTTCATAGAAACCTGCCTTGCGACATGATCCTGATCCCCAAAAATATCTTTGACATTTAGCATTATGTCGTATGCGGTGGTAAAAAAACTAATGCTAATGTTGTAGCACATTTGACAAAAATGCTAGAATGTAAAACCACGCCATCTCATCAGCCTTTTTTCCACATTCGGCAAGCCTGGGTTTCTTCATTGGTCGCCCCCTTATCAGGTTCTGCTGGACAAGACTCAGTGAGCACAAACTTGTACTCTTTAATAGTAAGCACAATGTTCAAGTTCCCTTTTTTAGTCAATATAATTAGGTCCAATCAATTTGTTTTAGTTGAGAATAATTAAAAGTGGATCGAAAGAGTTTGCCATTTTAAAACTTGAGAATCACATACAAATTATGATGGACAATAATAACTTTGAACACATATTTTAAATATGGTACCCTCTACCATTTCAAAAAGCGTTCGCTAGTAGCCTAAGACTTTGAACAATATGCCCCGTTAGTGAGGTCGTTTTTATTCATTATTTCTTAGACATATGTAAACCTATTAAATTTTACTATCTAAACAATCCTTTATCGTCAAGCAATATATACTATCTAGACAATCTTTTATTATCAAGTAATATATACTATCTAGACAATCTTTTATTATCAAGTAAAATATACTATCTAAACAATCATTTATTGTCAAGTAAAATTTAAATAGCCGACTTCCTTTGGTCCTACAAATAATAGTAGAGACTCAGTTGGAGAGCATACTATTATAATTTAATTTAGTCTAATGATTCTGCAATTTATTCTCTCGGATATGGAGGTGAGCACTAAAACCTACACGAAAAATAAATCATATCATTTAAAATTATCAGTCAGTAAAAATTTGTACAATAATTCTGCAATCTATTCTTTCCGATATGGAGGTGAGCACTATAACACAGACGAAGAATAAATTACATCATGTACAAACCAATGATGGAGACCGTGGGATTTTTATGTGAAAAAATCCCTCACCCACTTAGTATTTAAAACATTATTTTCTGAGGGTTAAGAAAATTTTATATTAAATTATAGTCAACTAAAATACAAGGGTATGAAATATAAAAGACATGTGCAATAAAATTATTTTGCTGTTTTTTTAAAAAAAACTTATATTTTTCAATTACGCAAAATTTATATTTATATACCCTTTTTAATTTGACAAGAACTAAACATAAAATAAAAGGTGATCTAAGTATGGTCATGTATCCATGTTGTCCAAAATTATAAGGAAACTTAATAATTAAACATATATGACCAACACACAATCACATAAAGCATTAAACCATTCAATAATAAGAATAATTAAATTTCTGCTATTATGGTCCAAGCTTCATTATTCATAGTCCGTTGAAAACCTGTAACGACCTATGTTGCCACTTCATTGATTATGTCAGGAATCAACCTTGGTGGAAACGCCTTCTTCAACGTTCTTCGTTAAAGAAACTGCAATCTTAGATACAAAAGTCATATGCCTCCATTTAAAGAGTTCACACATAAACTATTATATCTAAACTGTAAATAAAATTGCATAGATCATATCCCTCCTTTTAAGAAGTTCATAAATCTGATCTAAATTTAATTTACAACAATGAATAAAACCCAAATCATCATGCACATTAAAATTAACCACGAATAAAAACATCGTGGGATCCAATCACATAAAACATAATTACGTGATCATAATAACGGGACAAGAACACTGCAAAACAAGGGTTAGCGAGTTCTACGTTCTATCCAACAACAACATGCATGAATAGATTTAACTGGACAACATGGCTAGTTCAATCCGTACGCAGTATCAAAGAAAACCAATCGCTCTGATATCAATTGATAAAGACATAAATATAGGATCGTTTGATATTGCGTATTGATTGAACAAAAAACTTTTGCTAAAATCCTATA
Organism: Lonicera japonica; assembly: GCA_021464415.1. Classification (NCBI taxonomy): domain Eukaryota; kingdom Viridiplantae; phylum Streptophyta; class Magnoliopsida; order Dipsacales; family Caprifoliaceae; genus Lonicera; species Lonicera japonica. The sequence goes on along the minus strand of CM038465.1, from coordinate 83,888,588 downwards.
AGAATAAATGGATTTCACCTTTGTGGATCATGTAGATGATCCATATGAGGAGACTAGGGTTTGAAAGCATCAGATTGTGATTTGGTCAAATTTTTTAATTCTCACTGGGCTGCAAAAATCGATTGTTTTCGTTACCGAAACAACTTCTGATCGTCCTGATTCTTCACGTGATAGTTGTAATTTTGCGTTCCGAACAACATATCCAAAAATCAACCATATCCAATGGTGAGATCAAAAGTTATAACTGATTTACGACTGCTGTGCCGAAAACCTAAAGATCTTCTATCGTATTCTTTCCGCCATCAAATCTTTCACCGAGTGTGGGCTACGGTATCACCAAAATTTTCTCCTCTCTCAATAGAACAAACCTTAACTCATGAGAATTATTGTTATGATGAGAAGAGACAAGGCCCGCGTATATATAAGGCTACAATAGGGACCTTAAGGAGAAATAAGTGTTTGGGCTTCTTATGAAAAGTTGGAATCCTAATTCCGCTATGAATTAATTTCTTCTATAAATTATAATTCACACCACTAAAGAATTATAATTACACTCCCGTCCTTATCTTAAAATTATATTTCGAGCTCCTTATTATTAAATACTTATTATTCTCTCCACGTTAAGATTACAGATAACCGTCATTTAAATTAAATTATTGACAATTATATTTAAATGACTTCTTAATCCTTGAGCCTACCACTTAACTTATTTGATATGTCGGATTAACATAATCTACCTACAGAGTTTGACATGATCAAAACTTATAAGCTTTTCAATGGTCTATCATCAATCCCTATACCGGGACGTGAATTCCGTCAATAATTAATATTCATCATACATATAGTGTCGTCATCCAACTCACGAAGATTATTGATCCATAAATGAATTTCACTCTTAATGAGTCAAAACAATAAACACTACATATACATGTCTATTAATTATTTCAAGATTAAGAGTATAAGTAATCATAATAACCATAGGATTTTAAATTGTTTTATATAGTCAGTATAAAAATAATTAACCCAAACTGGTCCTATTCAATACACACAAAGTGTACTAGCATAACGAGTTAAAACTATATCGTTTCCTGTAGTTAAGATAAATTACTAAAACTTGTGCTACAATCCTACCGATAGGTGTCCAATTCCATCTAAGATTGTGAACCATTAAACTTATATTCCATAAGAACTGATGATATGATCTTCTGTGTGTAAGCTATACTCTACACACCAAATCATCTACTATATGGAATAAAAGACACACATGCACAATATTTAAATAAATAATATAATGCAACAATTGCCCATAAAGATTCTCATTAAAATAACAAAACCGAATTTATAACATATCCAAACCAACAACAAAATTATGACTTTTAGTATATCACTATAACAATCTCCCACTTAGACTCAAAGCCATGTAGCTATGCATCTCGTTCCCATTTTATCCACGTAAACACTCTATGTGTTTTCCCTTCTTATGAATCATCGGCTCTTTAAAGTTTGCACCGTTTCACTATTATCAAAATAAAATGATATAGCTGATTACGCTGAAGGTGCCACATCTGGATTCATATGAAAGTTTCGGAGCCAAACCACTACCTTAACTGCTTCTAAAGCAGCCACATATTTAGCTTTCATGGTGGAGTCAGCAATGCATGATTGCTTGACACTCTTCCATTTAATGACTCCACCTCTTAGAGTAAACACATAACCTAAAGTTGACTTTTTGGAATCCTAACTTGTGACTAAAAATCTTTGTCTGTGTATCCAACAGGTACTAGACTATTTGCCTGATAAACCAACATAAAATCTTGAGTCCTTTTAAGGTACTTAAGTATATGTTTTACCGCAGTCCAGTGTTCTTTCCCTGGATTAGACTGATATCTGCTAACCATACCAACGGTAAAGCAAATGTCTGGTCTAGTACACAATATAGCATACATGAGGCTTCCCACTGCCAAAGCATAAGGAACTCCCCTTATCCTCTCTATCTCATCACGTGTCTTATGACATTGATCTTGGATAGAATAATTCCATACCTAAAAAAGGAGAAACACTTTTTTGGAATCTTGTAAACTAACTCTGGCAAGAATTGTATGGAATCGTCAGCTCTTTAAACACTCTATGTATATCACTTTAACATGTTCAACAATCTTAAAACAGTTTTTGTCGATGTAATTTTAATACTGGTGAATGTATTTGAAATTCGAAAAAAAAATAATGGACAAACTCATTATATACTAATGTTAAGTATACATTTTGGAAGAAAAAGTTTATATAGTCGCATATATATTTGAAAGTATGGCCTTAATTCTGAGCGTGTAAATTATTTGTTGCTTAATGATCCATTGTCAACCTTTTAAACAAATGAATTCCTCCATCATGGGTAGGGATGTAAACGGATGGGATACGGACCGAATACCACATTATCCATAATCCTTATCCTTTTTTAAATATGCTATCCAAATTCTTATTTGTATACTTCGAATAGTATGTTCAACTATTCTTATCCGTATCCTATCGAAATCCTCAGATTCGGATAATTACTCTATCCATTTTTCTATATAACTTTAGATATGTTTTTGAATAATAAAATTATACCTTCACCCTCACTCTTGCAGAAAAAGGCAAAAAAAGGTTAATTTCAGATTGTTGGTCCTTTTTACATGAAATTCTCGGCCACTTAATAGATTAACTATATCTCTCATTTACAAGTTATAATTCAAGAAGTAAAACGAAACATTTAAAAAAATGTTAAAATTGTTGTGTTTTTTGCTCGATTCCAAACCCAAGAAAAATATGAGTTTTGTTGGAAATCGGATTTTTTGGCTTGTAATCAAACTTGCAGAAAAAGTGCAAAATAGAATTTGCACTAAACAGAAGTAAAGATTGCACGCGAAAAAAGTGCAAAAACACTTTTGCACTCTTTTTGCGCCTACGCGGAAAAGGTGCAAAATCCGTTTTGCACTTGGACGGAAAAATAGGTTTCCTTATCAAACTTGGTTTCCTTGTTTATTTTGGTCTCTATTACCTTGTTAATAGTTTCCATATTTACGTAGGATTGTTATTACCTTATTCTAGATTGGATGGACTCTATTATATTGTTATATATAGATAGAATCATTCAAGAGATTAAGGCATAAAAGATAAAATATTCTTCTTTCTGTGGGGATTTGTAGGAGAGTTCATCTTGTTGTGAGAGAGAGGTTAAAGGGCCGTTGATTTTCTTCTTCTATGAGAGCTTTGAGTGCAATAATTCTTGTGATAGATTTTGTAATTGTTTTCAAAGAATTAGTGAAATATTCGTTTGTCGAATATTGTGTGTTCCATTATCTTTCTTCTTGTTTTTCTCATCCATATTTTCTCTAGTTATTAATATCCACTATTTGAATTACGATCCGTGGCGTGATTTATTGTTAATAATCACAACAAAAATAAAGAGTTACATTTTATAGTAAATCTTGATGTGATATAACCCAATAATATTCATATTATATTATAAGATAACCACCATATAAATGCAAATAATAAATCCAAATTGAAAATTATTACCATTTAAATTTGATATGGTCTCAAACCTTTCATTCTAGAAATTACATATATATGTTGTAAATACAACTTAGGTCTTTCTCTTTCTTTTTTCTTTTTATTCTTTTATAAGCAGTTTTTTAGTTTAAAAGACTTTGGCAAATTGGGACAACTTATGAAGACCAAACTAAACTTGTCCAATTTTTTTTAAGGGTAAGAGAATATATTTGTATATATATATATATACATAACATATACTAAATTATAGCGGATACGAATATCCGGTAAAACGGATATCCACAAATATGGATAATCCATCTCGGATACGGATTATCCATATCGAATACTATCCTTATCCATTTCCTCGGATATTAAAAACACTATCCAAATCCTCTTTTTCAAATAACCATTCGGATAAGTATCCAAAAAAATTGAAATCGAATTCGGATTTCAGACATCCATTTACACCCTTAATCATGGGTATTTAGTTTGTTATATTATATACATGTAGATAGAAATGGCCCATTAATCCTTAGAGGAAAATATTTAAAATGAATCATATTCTTTTTAGCATGATATGATTCATTTCGTTATTTTTTTTATTTATGTATTTGAGTTATGGTGCCCACTAATTGATAGTACAACTTTAAATGATTAGTATATGTTTTACAAATATCTTTAATTCGTCGAAGGAATTATGTTATTGCTTATTTTTGTATAAATTGAAACGATTAAAATTCAAGTTGTACGTTAGAATTCTAACAATAGTTTAGAAGTAGAAATAGATGTTTCTACTAATTGTGGGTCTTTATTATGAAATTATGTAATTTGAGTACAATAAAAACTAAAAAAAAATTGTTATTAAAAAAAATGTCAACAAGTTTTGGTAGAGAATTCGGGAACGGACGTTGGTTTCTTGATTTATATTGAGAATAACTTTACGAGATTCAAATTTTGTTGATCATGTACTTGAAATGGTTCCTACCATTTTTTGGCACATGCATGTCCCCGAGATTTTCTATGACTACATTTCAAACGAGTACTCGTAATTTACTGGACAAAACAGAATGCAACACAAATACATTTATGTATAAAATAAAGTGTAATAATTTGATGAGTATCATGCCATACATTAATAAATGTGATTACATAATAACAATTGTGATTACATAATAACAAGTGTGATTACATAATAATATATGTATATCAGTCTGGCTATTAAGAGGGACTCCCTTACACTATTCGTGTGGGATGGATATGTTACTCCTGTGACCAAACAGAAGCAATCCTCGTTAAAAAAAACACATGTAAATATCCCCTTCCCCCATGTTTAATTCGCCTCTTTCTCTAGACGACAGCTTCCTCCATACACACTTTTCCCTCCCATGCAAATTGCCGGCCTCCCTCCCACTATCCCTCTTCAATGCTAACCTCCCTTATCCGGCACCAGCGGGCCACAGGCACCTCCGTACGAGAAATTTGTATTGCAATGGTGGAAATTGATTATTTTTTGCCTCTTAGAATTAAAATTTATTTATAAATTTTATATGTATATACACATTCGTATAAGAAATTTGTATTGCAATGGTGGAAATTGATTGTTTTTTGCCTCTTAGAATTAAAATTTATTTATAAATTTTATATGTATATACACATTCGTATAAGAAATTTGTATTGCAATGGTGGAAATTGATTATGAATTTAGTTCATTTTGATTTCTAATTGCGGTTATCGATGTGTGTTGCAATGGTAGAAATTGATTGTGATTTTTGTGGATTTTTAAACTATGTCTTGCAATGTTAGAAATTGATTGTGATTTTAGTTCATTTTGGTTATCGAAGGCTACAATTTGTGCCGGTGTGTTGCAATGTCAGAAATTTATTTTGATTTTAGTTCATTTTGATTACTAATGGCTCTCTTGGTAATTTGATTAGGTTTTTTCTAGTTTGGGAGTTATGAGATTAGCCAAAAGGGCTAAACTTGTTTGAGTTTGATTGCTAATTTTTTAATTGGTCTATATATATATTAAATTTCTTCATCTTCTACCATTTCGGTATGCCTTTTTGAAAGTCTCATTATGTAAATGCGTAAGGCCATTCAGTCACTCGTTCTAAAGATTTATCAGACTCTCGAGTATAACCATTGAATTTTTTGTAATTTCCCTTTCAAGTTCGGCCTCCCAAATACGGTTTAACGAAATACCATTAAAGGCAAGGAGTGCAGAAGTAGGATTCGAATTCAAAACCAGTATTGAATTCACTTCTTGATTGTTGGGTAATGGCGGATTCTCGTTGCCTGACGAACTTGAAAAAATATAACGTCCTGAAGAAATTGGACTATAATCAGGTTCCAACTCTTATGATGGATTAGACTCCTTACTAGTATTATCACTTGAAATTTTGATAATTAATTTCTGGCATCTTGAGAAACTTTTTCTTTTAAAAAAATGACTATTTATAAATTTATATATACATAATACACCGTTATAACAGTATGAATGTTCTTAATTGAAATTGGGATAATGAAAACCTTTATATAGAGCTTGCAAGTAACCGTTTGGACAGATGTGAAAAGTTACAAACAATTAATAAAACCTTAAGCGAAGAGTTTTGGGATAGATTAAAATTACGACCAAAAACTAAAACTATTTGGAAGTCATATTCTAACGGGAAAATAATCCTACTCAAATTGGGAATTTATATTTGTTCAAAATTATCATTTTCTAGTATACTCTTATTTTATAGAGCTTTTTGAGTTCTCTAACGATTGGTTTGAAATTATATTGATATATATATATATACATAAATATACTCTTATTTTATTTCACCCAAACTACATTTGGTTAAAATCGTTTCTTTTTTAACAAACTAATTTGTATTTATATCATTCTATAAACTTCTAGATAATTATGTTACTTCATGTCTTCAATTTTATTTAAAGTGCCATTATTTAAATATATATATATATATATATATATTTAAATAATAAATAGAGAAATTTAACCTTTATTTTTGTCCATTAAGGTTAAGCAGTTTGGAGACGGTTGGACATATAAAGTTTTAAACGAACAAAATTTAAAATTAGCAAGAAACAGTTGGGTCCAATTCAATACTTTTTGTTGGTTGACTTATTTGGTGATTAATGGTCAACGTTCGTTACAACCTACTATTTCCAGTTTAATAAATAAAGGATATATTGGTCTCCTTTTTAGTTGAGAATAAATTTGCGAAAGTTATATGGTGACTACTAAAAATCATAACCACCTTATAACTTGTGGAGGGAATATTGGTTTTCTTCTCAACATGTGTTTTCTCAAATTAAGTTTTAAAATTTGATTAAAATATTTAAAATATGGGGGTTTTATTCTCAACATGTATTTTCTCAAATTAAGTTTGAGAATTTTATTAAAATATTTGAAATGTGTGGGTTAAGGAGGCAAGTGTAATATTACACAAGTTTTAAGTGTATAACGTTGCGAATGATTCTTTGAACTTAGCCTATAAAAAAGCAATTGAAATATAGTATTAGAATTTTTAAGGGGAAAACGAAAAAATCTTTAAGGATTAAAAGTATATAATAATGTCTGTTGTAATATTTTACCAAATTTAATGGTAAAAGATATGTCATGTGAATTGGATCAACTGTCAAAGAACCCATATACATGTATGGATTACTTTTATCATAAACTTAACTATGTAATTGTGCATTGGAGATCCTTGAAACAATAATTGATTGTTAGATTATTAATTATTACTTGGAGAAAAGTAATGAGAAAAATGTTAAGTGGCGTCACAATTTTAAAAAGGATATTCCAAAATAAATGGTACCTCATGACATATATAACGTAAACATAGTACTAAAACAATTGTTCTCTTTTACGGTGATAATGTTAGGCCTAACAAAGAAAATGAATCCGCTGATTAGAGAGCAAAGACTTTATCAAGGTGAATGGGATCATAAGCCTATTAAAGGAAAATTACCTTAATGACACCCTACCTAGTGACTAGAGATCCCAAGATCTAAGTTCAAAGGAAAAACTTAATCTCATTTGTCTTTCACCAGTAGCACTTAGGGGTGTGCAGCAAAACCGAAAAACCGAACCGAACTGCCCCGAAACCGTCAGTCTTTTTTAGTTGCGGTTCAATTTCGGTTTGCTTATTAGGGAACCGACTGATCTCGGTTCGGTTTGCGGTTTCGACAAAGCAAACCGGTCAAAAATCGAACCGAACCGAACATATAAATTCACCCAATAAAAAATCCCTAAGTTTCAATTTACACTTCATATGCTGCAAATTAAGGTTTCCTTAACAAATTAATGGAGTTTTGAAATTGAAATCTTCATCTCTAATCTCCCTTTGCTAAAACCGAAACCGAACCGCAACCGACTACAACCGACCTTAACCAAAACCGATCGGTTTTCTTCCATGTCGGTTCTATTTCGATTTTTGATGTTGAGAAACCGAGGTGGTCGATTCGGTTGTCGGTCAAGCCGCACGGTTTGGTTAACCGAACCGTGCACACCCCTAGTAGCACTAAGGAGATTATTATCTCCACCCCTTCCTATGATAATTTAGTGGTGCCTGCATTGTTGTACGAATAAGCTATGCTTTTAATGACTTCTATACCTTGAAAATTCTAAGTGGAGTATAACAAGATATTCTTAATAGAAGTCACCTATATGAATGTGAAGAGTAGCCGCTTTTTTGAGAATTAATAAAAAGGCTAGATTCTCTGAAGTATTCATGAAACTAAGAATTTTTCAAGGCCAAAATGAACACAACAATGAGAATTGATGATTATAAGAAGATTTTATGTGTGAAGCCTATTGTCTTGGTTCACACAAACGGTTGACAGTTCAAGGCAAAACATAGCCTACTGATTCCATCAGTAAATCCGATAATCTTTCACTAGAGAAGATTCAAAGTTGTTCGGCTATCTATTCCAGTGCATATAATCTTTTGTTGCACTCTTATACATTTGCCAATCCAAGCTCTATATTTTCGTTGGTCTTTTCATTTAAATATTTTTCTCTTTTGACATTTTCACTCATGTGAGATTGTTGGAATTATTAATCAAATATTAATAATTTGAGTGAAAATTAATTTAATTTTGTTAGACATTGTCCCTTTTTCGAAAAGACACATTATTTCTAAAGAGTCACAACCTTTGCGAATAGTCACTTTAATTTCCATATAAACCTTCTTTCGCTACATTTGTGAGGATCGAATTTCAACAAGAACTTTCTTATCTCATATTTTTCCGTTCCTCAAATTCGTTTTATTCTTCAAGTCCAGTATGAGAGTGAAATAATTATCAATTCGCTAGAACGTACTTATTGGAATGCTACTTAAGTACGTGACAATTATTTTATCCTGAGACAGCGTCCACGAATCCATAAATACCATAGCGGGAGCGAAACTATCTTAAGCCTAAATTGCAAAAACAGGGTAATTTTCCGCTCCTTATTTCTATGTTTGTCCTTATTTCTCTTGGTTATAATTTTAATTATTTATTTTATAAACTATTATTTTTGTCAAAATCAAATTACACAAGTATATTTTTCCAACACTTACTTCTTTGAAAGTTGAGACTTGAAGATATTCCCCAGGGCCATGAGCAATTCCTCGATGCTAGTGTAAAAAATATTTGTTGAAAATTACTAAAACCTTCACTCTTCTCAAACGTTGCTAGTGGAATAACGTGTCCTCGCATATTCTATCAACTTATTGAGTACACATTTACTACTAGTCGAGCCGATATGGATGCCTCATAAAACGGGTAAGCTCTAGGAAGGAATCCATAGAGGCCTTCCCTCACTTGTAACGCAAATGCCAACACCTGGTTTGAAAACTCTCCAAGTCACCTACGGCCCTACCTACACGGATGGACAACCAATAGCTGAATCAAAAAGGCAACTTCAAATTGAGAAGAGGCAACAACAAAGAGTGGTAGAGGAGACACCAGCACGAAGTTGTAAAATACAATTAAACTTTTTAGCTAAATATCATTACTTGCATCATGTTTTGTTTTGTACCAATTTGAGCTGTGCTGCTGGGGAAATTCCTCACAAGTACACTTATATGTTAGAAATACTAAAATCCCATATAAAATAACACCGAAATTGAGGAGACATGCACTTCGGAAGGTGGTCTTGGGTGAAGGCACCTGAAGAGCATATGTCCCCTCCCAAACTCCAGTTTCAAGAATACAGATATTTAGTAACCTGTCATTCTAAAGCCTGTGATTCAAATAACTAACATTGGTCATTGTATCTTCTTATCTTGCAAGACGATGCCTTATCACCCCCTGTTCCTCCTTCAACTCAAAGTTTGCTCTAGCGAATTCGGTGCTGTTGAAGAATGTTGTTAGGTCGGTGATTCCATAATCGTGTACCTACATTTAAAAAAAGCCACCCGAGTCAATATTCATCTAGTACTTCCTTATACCCATCCGCCCACCCAAAATAAAACAAGCCAGTTTTAAAAACCGCGCGCAACTTAGACTACCTTGTTCTGTAACTCGTCCACCTTCACGTCAATATGGTCATTGGCAGTAGAGCCTGATAAAATTTCTTGAAAATGCAGGGCATCCTTCACTAGTTGACGCAGAAGATGCAGTACGATACCATTGAAATCCTTCTTGAAGGTCATATACTTTTTGAAGCTCTGCAGCAAAATATTAAATGCTCCTCAACCCCTTCTCTCAAAAACAAAATAGAAATAAATAGCCAACCAAGTATGTATGAAATTTGTGACAGTTATGAGAAAAGAATGCAACCTAGCAAGCAAATACGGACTCAGAAAGGTTCGATTTGATCTCACTTTTTTAATCCTAGAATCAGGATAAGTTTCTCAGTGCAATATTTGAAGTGAATCATGACTACCCAAATCAGTTAAAGATATCAATGGTTATTTGTTTAAGACAGCAATAATGGTTCCATGAATGAGTTCATTAAAATCTAATAAGTTTGCGGATGGATGCAATGACATGGTGCCACAAGTACATTTGCATATGGAGTAACCCAAGTCTAAAGGTTCATTAAAAAGCATGAAGTGTTGGATTTATTAATACCTTCTCTAAGGCTTTTTGCACCCCAAATTTTTGTGTTGAAATAAAGGAGTCAAGCAGGACACGAATTGCCATGTCTACATCTTCCTGAGTGACATGTTGTCTAAGATGCATCCTGGCATGAGCTTCAGACATCCGTATCATTGATTCTATGTGCCTCACTGCTATAGGAACTCCTTGTCCATGCTAGACTTGCAGCAAACACAAAATTTGAATTTGCATTAGTTTGGAATTTAACCCACGACTCAGAACTATCAAAGAAAAACATGCAACAAAAATCTCACTGAAGATTCTCTCCGTAATTCAGCATAAACTTGTTGGAGTTTGTTTGTATCAGCATCATGCAACTTTGGGAATACATTCAACTTGGCATAAGTTAAGTACTTCTTTAGCAAATCTTGAGGGAGTATCTGAGAAGTAAACATAATAGTAAACATTTAGAAGAACATACAGTCAATGCATTCGTAAAACAACAGACTGCAGGAGTAAGGAAAACTGGAAGTATAAGACCTCAGGATCAGCTGTCGTAGCAGAGGCTTTAATGTCTTCCTGGGAATTGCCAGCAGACTTATCATCTAGGTTCGCACCTTTGGGTTGTGACTTAAAGTGGCTATCAACTACAAACTTTGCAAGCATCTCATCTACCACTGGATCAACCACATCCTGCATACAATCAGAATCAGTATTGTTCCCGTCAACAAACAGCTCATGGCAATGATAATCAGAAGAAACAGGTCAGTAAAGGATAAATAAATAGATACCTTGACAACGCAGAGGATATCAAAACGCGAAACAATAGGATCTGTCAACTCTACATTTTGAGAAAAGTTCTTTGAGGAATCATATCTGCATAGAGAATTGATCAGGTAAATGTAAAAGGCAAAAATAAAGTGGTAGAGATAACACACATTTGGCAAAATAAAACATGGAGTGTGCATCTATACAAAAGTTTAGGGCAATATGCACACAAGCATTTGCAAACGCATTCAAGCGTAGGATTCTGCATAAAGAGAAGCATGAATCAAATAAGTCAAGAGCGGGATGAATTTATCCCTGTCCGAATCAACTATCAAAATGAAATGGTGGAAGGTAAGAGGTGGAATTAGCCTACAGTTAAACTATGATGCACGCTAAGCCAGCTATTCAGGGATCTAAGCTCCATAGAGCTCATCAGGTAGGTGGTTGATTTATTGTATATTATTCCTAAACTCATCCAAATACCAGTACATTGAGGTATTCCCAACGGTCTCATGATTCTTTTTTCTCATTGTTTTGATATAACTTTGCACACCTTCCCCCAATTGGATTTGCAGCAGCAATGACAGAACAGCGGGCTTGAAGGGAGGTGACAATCCCTGCCTTGGATATGCTAATACTTTGCTGCTCCATTGCTTCGTGAATACTTACCCTGAGCAAGGGTAGAAATTTCAGTCAGATAAATTTAAAGACTAAGCAGACACATGTATAAAAGCTCATTTTTTACTTACCTGTCTTGGTCATTCATCTTGTCAAACTCATCAATCAGACATATCCCTTTATCAGCCAGAACAAGTGCACCTCCTTCAAGAGTCCACTCCCGTGTAACGGGGTCCTTGTGCACTGCTGCTGTGAGCCCTACAGCAGAAGCTCCTTTCCCAGTTGTATAAACAGCCCTCTGTCCAGTCTTCTCAACATACCTTGTAAAAAAGGTTCTTGGAGTTTTAATACTAAATTGCTGATACAAAAATCAAATCAAAAGTTAAATGGGATCCCTTACTTGAGGAACTGGGATTTAGCCGTGCCTGGATCACCTAACAAGAGTACATTTATGTCTCCTCGCAATCGATGATTCCCTTCAACATTTTTCTCCTGACCTCCAAACATCGCCAGAGCTATTGCAGTCTTAATGTCCTCATGACCATAGATTGACGGTGCAATTGACTTCACAATCTGAAAGTTATTCATTCAAAGCCTTTTCAGGATCAGAAATTTCATACAACATAACAGGAGATGATTGGTTTTCAAAGTATTCAAAACACACCCTCTCTCCAATCCTGGGATCTTTGGACAACTTTTCAATTTCTTCTTTGTCCTCCTGGGTAAGTTTGTAAGCCGAAAAGAGGTCCTGCTTCTTTGTAACATAATTAGCTTCAACCACAGTGGCAAAGACGGGAAATCCATGCTTTGTATTTAAAGACAAATCAAAATTGTTGGTGTAAATGCCTGTGACCTCCTGAAAAAGTCAGACGGATGCAGAGGGACATATCAAGGGATGACAACCAATCTAGGTTAGAATAGAAAGAAAAACAGTCAAGTCCAAAAGGTGAGAGTAGTACAATCTCTTCCCCTGGGCGGGCGCAATCAATGAGATCATTCAGCAGTATCACTTCCTTGTGTCTTGGAAGTCGACCAGCAGGGACAATTCCAGGGCTCTCTTGGAGAGTAAGTTTCTGATAATTTCTGTATAATGTCTGGATAAGACAATGGAATATAGTCAGTGGTCATATCCTTTCAGTTGTATTGCACTTAACAGAAAGCATATAAGAAACTCACCTGCTCAATATTGACAGTGAAAGGTCCTTTTGATTGGCACTCTGGGCAAGAGCCAACCTTCACTTCTGCATATGAATTCTGGAAAAATGGCCCCAAAATCATACCACATTTGTTGCAATCGTACTTTACTTGCTGCAACTGGGGAAAAACTCCAGAACGTCGGGTCACAACTCCTCCTATACGAATCATGGTGTTCAGATGGATCTGTCTGGGAAGGTAACAGGCACAGATTAAGACACTGAACATAAATCTATACATGTAGAATCTGAATTAGCTGGTAAAGGATGTTCTAAAGTTACCTTATGTTGCGTATCTGATCATAAACGGGTAAATTGGTTATTCGGACATAAATTTTTTGGTGGATTTGTTTGTAGTTAGGATGCAAGTCGAATACAACTTTATTAGCAACTTCTTCCATAACCTCAAGGACGGATTGAGGCGCATCTGCCAACCAGATGGCAATATTTGGATGGACAAAGATGAACTGCTTGTAGTCAATCTCAAGGCTACATTTATTAACTGCATGTAGTATACAGGGAATGAGTTAAGATAAAGAACACCCAATAACAACGTATTTTTGTAGGTTAGGATTATGAGTATTAAGTAATAGCCATTCCTCTGCCCTAAGATGAAGATGAGCCTCTTTTTTATCAGTTTTAACAGTTGAAGGCCGTGAAGAACGATATTTTTTACCTGATACCATCTCATTTATCTGCCGCAGATATTCAAAGTCATGGTTAGGGTTCTCATATGTGAGTATGAATTCTTTGAACTTCTTGGCAATGAAGCGACGCACTTCATCCCTTGTAACCCACTCCCTAAGCGTCCCCTGAACGCGGTACATTTCAAATTCACCTTCACCATTGTCTTCATCCTACATCAAATCCAATCAAGTAAAACAGGTAACCCCATATGAAACACACAAAGGTTTACATGTTAACACTCTACGTTCTACAGTAGAGGAAAAAAAGAACAGAGCCAATAATAAACTAGATACTTCATATGGGTCATCATCTGTCTGATCAGTCATGGGAACATCCTCTCTTGAGTGACCTGGCTGTGATCTACCCGGCGAGCTCTGCATTGCATCAGTATCATCAAAGCTTCTTGCAGTGGAGGGAGGCCTAAAATCTGCTCTAGTTCTTTTTGAAGGCCTGTAGCTGTCATCGTCTGTGTCTGCAACCAAAAATGTCAATTTGTAATTCTTTAGCAAGTTCTTAGCAATATCATAGTCAAATCTCTCGCCATCAGTCAGAACATAAGGAAACAATATTATACGGAGTAAGTGATTAATATTTATAGATCAGCGGCAGAAATAATTTCAGAAGTAGATGTTCAGGTAGTTATACTATCAAAGTTGGGACAAAGGGAGAGGACAGTGATATTCCATTGACGCGATTGTGCTATAATCCTCCATCCTGAACTAAGAGTCGCATTTACTTTTTTGGGATGTTCCAAAGTAAGAGTGAAGTTCCTTTTGGGGGCATAATCACTGTAGCAGAAATCCCAATAGTGAATAAGCTTTATTCTTCACCATAATTGAAATTAGCATATTTCAAAAATGTGAGGTTCATTCGTCTCCCAATATTTAGCATTGAGGTTCTTAATGGTTCAGGGAGAGAAAAAGGAAGAGCAGAAAATAGTGTAATTTGAAAACCCCAAACTAAGAGGTGGTTTCATTTGGCCCACCAACTTTAATTGGATAAGGTGAATAGGCATGTATGTATTCTTAATTTGGGGAAGATCTAGAAAGAAAGTTTTTTTTTTTTTGTTTGAAAAATAGGGAAAGGAAAGGATGGGGATTATATAAAATAATAATAATAATAATTTTAGGGTAACCAAACCTTGGTCATGGAGAAGGTGGGGAAGCTTGCGGTGAGTGGTGGTGCGACCGGTACCATCTCTGGTATCAAGCTCAATTTCAGCAGCCCTTCGGTCGGCCATAATCTGATCCAAGTCTCTCTCGTCTTCAAGGGATTCATCAAGCCCCACAGGCTCGTACTGATCGTGTTCCTCCATCCTCCGATAATCACTATTAACCACCAAAATCAATAATATAATAAAATAAGTGTGTGTTAAAAGGAGATTTAAAAGAAAAAAAAAAGAGTGAATTAGTAATAGTAATAATAATAATAGTGGTTTTAGGGGAAGAGGTAACTGACTCCATGTAATTGTCGTTGAAAAGATCCTCTCCTTCTTCCTCTTCGTCAACCTCCTCCTCCTCGTCATCCCTGATAATATGTGGATCGACAGCAGCTTCCTCGTCGTCTTCGTCAGAGTAGTTGTCGGAAGTGCGGCTAGTAGTGTTGAAAGGGAGTTGATCGGTGTTGAAACCTACAGAGGTAGGAGAATCGGGTGTGGATGGTGGATTCCCCACATGGCCATGGACATCATTTGGATTGTTGTTGCCTGATCGCTCTTCTGATGATGATGACAGCGAATCGCCTGGACGCTTCCCAGTCCCACCACTTGAATCTTCCCCAGCCATATGCCTTTCCACTGCACTCTCTCTCTCTCTTTCTCTCGCTGTTTGTGTGTTGAGTTAAATGAATCGCTGCTGCTGCTGCTGCTGCTTCTCCTTCTTGAAGTGTAGGTAGAGGGTCGGTGGTCGCTGTTTATATTGGCGGGAAGTTTTGGCGCCAATTCCTATAGCCTCCTACAGTGCCACTAAAACCTAACTAACACGGTCGTAAAATCGACGATAACCAACCGGCCCAATCGTTGTATATTTGAATTGGGCCACGAAGTTTAGACGCCCAATAAATTTACAGAAAAGCAACTTTTATAAAATTCCCAAGTTTATACGTCTGAAAAGGTAATTAAATGTTTTAGGGTCATTTGGCACTTTGGATTCATAATTAATTTTAAGTTTATTGAGTTTGGGGATTGAATTTTGGGCTTCAAAGCAGATGGTAAGTCCCTAGAAAATAGACATCCACTGGACAACGAAATTTTTTACACGAAAACCTTAAAATACCCCTCGTTTTCCCTTCTCCTTACCCTTTTTCCTAAATAATCTAAAACCCTAAACCAAATTCTCTTTTCTTTAGCTTTATGAGCATGACACTTTAATTAACTACTCCTTTGACTTTATTTAAATCATCAAGTAAGATTTTTTCACAATAAAAAATAAATAAATAAATCTAAGGTCATATATTATTTCTTGATGATGTAGAACATTTTGGACATACTCAACTCCTTATCATCCCTAAATAATATACACATCCTCGATTCTCACAATTTTTAATATGATTATATTTTGACCAATTATCATTTTTTGTTCGTTTCAAAGTGCTGTTCAACACGAATATACTCTAGTATATACTATGTATGTATGCTTTAAAGACCCGTTTAGTTCGAAACATGAGAAATGAATAAGAACCCAAAATTTTAAGAAAGCTATTTTCCAAAATTTAGAATTCCTTTTGAGTTTAGTTCACACTATAATGTTTTTTCCTATAACTTATGGGTGTCAAAAAGTTGTTCTCAGCCCAAAATATAAGTTCCACCACCACTGAAATACTAGAGACTTAAAATATCCACCACTGAACCACCACAAGACCATAAATTGTTTATAGGCAGCTCCCCCTAGTTAGTTTAATTACCAATTCAACTGTAAGTCATCCTTTGTGTGTATGTGTTTTATTAGCTCAAAGTATACCGTAAATAGTTATAGAATAGCTTCAGTAAGCTTTGTAAATAAATTCAAACGGAGTTTTTGCTAATATATTTGTTTTCAGTGCATTTTATCCTTTGACAGGTTAAAAGTAAATAATAACGAATCCGAAGCAAATTCCCCAAAAGTAAGTTGTTGCCGGTCGAATTCGAAGTTGAATTGAGTTCAATAAGGGCCTGTTTGGTTGCGTAAATTACTTAATTTTAGAATTAGTTAATTTTCGATTGAAGAATTGTGAATTTGCTCATTTATGAATAATTCAATTCTAATTCAAGTAGTGTTTGGAAAACTTAAACGAGAAATTCCGATTATTATAATAAAAACATGTTCTCTATTGTTCTATGTTTTTTAAAATTTTGTCTAGATGCATCAACATCACGGGTATAAACTAAATCTTCTCAAAAAATAGAGTTTGAATGAATTATCTAATTCTAGAATTAGGCAATTTCAAGTTTTACTTGAAATGACTTAATTTGAGTTTTTGTGAATCAACTTGAATTATCATATTCACAATTGTTCAATTTACACAACCAAACACTAATAAATGAAAATTTTGTAAATTACTTAATTGTAAATTATCTAATTCGCAATTTGAAGGATAGCCAAACGGGCCCTAAGTGAATTGGAAGCAAATCTCAAGCCCTGTCATGAAGGGAGTGAATGAAAGTGTTCAAAAGAAGCTAATAGAGCAATCCCAAACAAAGAATAGCTCGATATAATCGACCGAGAAGTTTTTGAATGAAAAAGATATTCATCGCATGCAAGCCCTCTATTCAAACCAATTCTTATATCTATCCATAAAGAATTTGAAAAAAAAAAACTATAGAAACCAAAGTTGTTGAGCTCTGAGTTAGCTACACGCATACGAAAACATTGCATAAATCAGAATTTGGAACGTAAAGTTATGGCAAAAAATGAACAATGCACCAGATGATCAAAGTTCAGCGCGAATGCATAAAAGTATTAAAGGTGCAAAAAATAAACAAATGGCTTGAATGGTTAGCATGGCAGCCTATCACTTTGTGGTCCTGTGTTCAAGCCCCATTGGCATTGCTTTGGGCTTTCTTTTTAATTAATTTTCGAAGCCAACATTTGGAGAGCGACTTATGGGCCAAGCTCATCATCTCACCTAATTAATTTAGGATTTCTCTTAGCCTTTAAATAAAGCAGCAGTCACAATGCCATGCAAGAGAAAGAGCAGCACACGTCTCCTCTTCTCCTCTCTCTCTCTCTCTCTCTCTCTCTCTCTCTCTCTCTCTCTCTCTCTCTCTCTCTCTCTCTCTTGTTTGTTTTTTCTTTTAAAAGCATTAAGAATTCGATTATACAGCTTATGTTAATTTGGAGCTGGACACGAATATTTGAGTACACTTTTGAAGATTTAATCTCATATTTGATTATTGGACTACGCGTTAGATTATTGCTTTAATTATAGGTTTTAATTTTAATCAATGCTTTGTTAATTTTTAGTATAAAATTTGCATGCTTATGCTTTTAATTGCTTTTCAATATTTGAGATTACATACGCTGTTTTATATAATTAATTCATTGACCATGAATTTATAAGATACGTTTGGCTAGTTCGTTAATTAGGGGTCCGTAAGGAGCAAATATGCATACGCGGTAATTTTTTGGATCTAAATTCAAATATAATTAATTTTCAAAGTCAATAAAGATATGTGTTTTATTAGATTATTATCCTAGTATGCAAATCACATACTTTCATAAGAAATTTAACAAAATCTTTTAGACAAAAGAACCAAATTAGTTTGAATTATTGTTTTTGCACTAAATTCTAACCAATCGAGTTAGTGAGCGGTCTATACTCTCTAAATTAATTGGTTATATATTTTTTTAGATTTCAAACTTAAGCGCATTGTCTTCGGTAGTTGTTTTAATACTTACTTTTTGGTACCAAATTCGATAATATTATGTTTCCACCGCTCGTTTTAATTCAAATTTTATTTCAATCATGTTTTATCCTATTTGAAATGAACTGTCCTTTTTATTAATATTTCTAAATTTACTTTTAACAAAAGGTTTTGTAGTGTCACGCATTACTTCACTTCAATAAACAACTTTTTTTGATAAAATAAAGTAATGCGAATTGATTCCATAACTAGTACTGGTACGTATAGTTTATGTCATGCATGGATTACGCGAAAAATACTAATTTATGAGATCAATTAGCTCGTGGATATTAAGCTAATTTTTAGAGAAAAAATAATTAAAAAATGATTCATAGTCTACCGAATTGGTCGTTGTGTTACCCTAAACTTATGGATACCCTTAATGCTTTTTGTTCTTCATTTTTATTAAAGATTTTTTTGTGTTTTAATTAATTTAGTACACTATTTTTAGTGTTTATTTTATTTAGCATTTTTGCATGTTCATTTTATGTTAGTTTGGTTTTCTTTAATTTAATAATGTCTCATCCTATCTTTAGGTTTAGTTGTAGTTGCATGTTTTTTTATAATTGTCTTTAGTTAAGTTAGTTTTAATTCCATTCTCTTCATAAATTATCTTTTTATTATTTTTCTCATCTCCCTCTTGAAAGAAACATTCATAAATCAAACAATGTGGATTAACCTCGGACTTTTCAAGTATTTATTACTTGACCGACCACCTACCATTGGGTATAATAACTCGCGCTGTTTTCACCGAATCAAGTTTTTAGGGCCGTTGCCGAGGAGCACAGCTTGTTAGTTTTTAAGTTAGGAAAGTTTTCTTTTTCTTTATTTTCCTTGGAATCTGCACTAGGTACCTGCCTTGTGTATGAAACCTTTTATTCGTAATCCATTTTTCTTCTTCTATCCAGCAAGATTCACCTCTACTAGTTTCTTTCACACTAAAGAGACTAATTCCTTTCATCCATAAGCAAAAGTAGTTTGATTTCTATAATGAATGAGAATAAATGAACATGTCATTTAACTCAATCGTGGAGAATCAAAACTGAAGTCTTCTTGAGCTACTACATCCAACATGGAATGAAAATCCGTCAAGTATTGCCTTTTCACCTAAAGTTGCTTTTCACTTCAAGAATGGAATAGTTCAACTCCTATCCGTGTTTCATGGGTTGGAGAATAAAGAACTTTACCTCCACATTAGAGAATTTTAAGAAATGTGTGCTACTTTCAATAATCAATCATGCACTGAAGAGTTAATTAGACTTAAGCTTTCCCCTTTCTTCCTGAAGGCTAAAGCTAAGGTGTGGCTTCTCTCGCTTCACCCAAAGTCTATTACAATATGGCTTGACATGCAGCAACAATTTATTAAAAAGTTATTCCATTCTTACCTCACTAATTCAATAAGCAATTAATGTCTTTTTTTCTCATAAAGATGGTGAAGCATTTTACTAGTGTTGGGAGAGATTCAAAGATCTTCAAAATTCTTGCCCGCATCATAATTTTAAGATATACCGTTTAATAGGTTTATTTTATGAAGGCTTATCTCATAAAACGCGTTAATTTGTTAAGATGATGTGTAACGGAGATTTTCTCAACAAGAATCCTAATGAGGCCGAGACTTACTTAGACTGCTAGCAGATAATGCTTAGCAATTAGACACGCCTCAATACTTTTATCGACCCTTTGGAGTTATAACCATTCAAGTAAGAGAAGTGTGCGACATTGGAAAGCAAAAGGACATCAATTTACAAATTGTTCAACTAACAAGAAATGTTGAAGCGTTTGAAAGGAGAAAGGTTAAAATTTCAAGGCAAAAGCAGGTGGAGAAATCCTGTAAAATTTATTTAAGTTTGAGGGCACCCTACCCAAGAGTGCCCTATGATCCTTGTGTTCAAATAAATGCTCCATGCAGAGGTGAATTCCATAAACAATTTTTCCATGCCACTCAATTTTTCCCAATGTTCTAAAAATCGGCAGGCGTTCCTAGGTCGGCGAAGGGGGGCCTAGCGCTTAGGGGATTAGTCGGGGATTAATCGATCAAACAATTTTTTATTAAAAATATTATTTTAAATAACATAATACCAACAAAACATAATATACCTTTGAAATTAACATTAATATTCCAATAAAACATGCATTCCAAAAACAAAATAAACAAGATCAAACAATCAAACCTAAGTGAATACCCCAAAATACAGCCGGGGGGAGAGGAGAGGAGGAGATGGAGATCGGAGACTAAGAGGAGGATGAGGAGAACGAAATTAGGTCGATTGAAAGAGGGCTAGCTAATAAACATGCTTTTTTTTGTTTTTACATGAAACTATATTGTTTTGAAGGAAAAAAAATAGGGGAAAATCCCACCTAGCCCGCCTAATTGGCGCCTAATCACCCCGGCGCCTAAACACAAAGGATTAGGCCTAGGCCAGGCGGGGAGGCAACGATTTCCGCCTAGGCCCGATTTTTAGAACACTGATTTTTCCAATGAGATGAAGAATGATGAATGTCAATTCCCATCATTATCTTATCCTCAGTTCCATCATTCACCACAATTTCCTTCGTTATCTCAATGGTAATTTCATCATTCAACTCAATTCTATCAATCATCTATTCCTCCATCTTAGCCATACTTTCAGTATAAACAATTCAATTCTTCACCACTGCCAGCTTATTCTGATCCTAGTCTCAGTGTGCCCCATCACGAGGAAGGTTAAGAAAAGGTAACGCATAAGATATTTTCCCAGATGTTTCAAGTAACGAATCAACTGAAAAGCTCCATTGATAGAGTCGTTACCCACAAAGAGGTCCGCGAAAAGAGAATGTTTTCTGTGCAGTCCGAAGCTAAACCGATTGAGCAACTTTTCATAGGTTGCAATTATAGTCCATCTTTTAATCATTTTGAAAAAGTTCGATCCATCACTACTATCTGTAAGTGAAAAACTCATTTAAAAGGATATTCGAATGACTTCTTTAAAGTCTAAAGAAAGTCCTTTTATTCTAAATTCTAGTGATGATCTGCCTGAAAAAGTTGAGTTCGAGGATATGCCAAAATCTGTAAATCCTAGTCCTAATCCTTAAAGACTAGAGAAACCTCCGAAGGAATCAAGAGATGATGGAATCATTTAAGCAATACAAGATAAAAATTCCTTTGTTAAATGTTATTAAGCAAGTTCCGTCATATGCTAAGTTTTTCAAGGATTTATGAACTGTAAAGAAGAGAGTTTCAGTTCATAAAAATGCTTTGTTAGCCAATAAAGTGAATTCCATTATCTAGCATAACATGCCTACAAAATAAAAGGATCTTGGTTATCCTACCATATCTTGTATCGTTGGTGATCATAAAATCTAGCATGTTTTGCTACATTTAGGTTCAAGTGTGAATTTACTTCCCTTTTCAGTGTACCAGCAATTGGGTATAAGAAAGCTAAAGCGTACCAATATCATAATTCAGTTAGTTGACCACTAAATCAAAGTGCCTAAAGGAGTGATTGATGACATATTAGTTAAGGTTGACAATTTTGTCTATCCAATCGACTTTGTTATTTTGGATACTCAGCCTATGACTAATATTTTTACTCAAACTCCTATCACTTTGGGTCATCCTTTCTTAGCTACTGCAAATATCATTGTTAATTGTAGGAATGGCATGATGCAACTTACTTTTTGGAACATAAAGCTTTAACTCAATATTTTATCTATTCCAAAGAAGCCTGATTGAGATTCTGATGACAAATAAGAGGAAATTCAAGAAAATAAATTTTATCAACCTCTTAGATCTTGATTTTGATCAAATGGACATTAATGATGATTTTTTTAATAAATTCATCACTATCCACCCTATCGCATGATTCTTTGACAGAAGAGTTTGATCAGTCTGCCTTCATTTTAAATGAGCTTGACCTTCAACAGGAATCTAGTTATTTCCTTAATTCCTTGACTTTCAAAAATAAAAGAGACTTAGACGCCCATATAGACAACTTTCTCCATGCAAAGTCCGAGCCAGATATCATTGCTAAACAGTTAAAGCCTGGTGATTCTTTGTCACGCCCCGTATTTCGAGGCTGAAAATTACAAGTAATAATACAAGTAATAACAAGAAATAAAAAAATATTAATAATACAAGTTGTCTTTTCAAACTGTTACAAAACTACTACTAATTCATTGTAGTAAATAGAGACGAATTGTTCTTCATTCAAAGTATATGCTTGTATTTTCTTCCAGCGATCATCCTCCTTATTTTAGCAAAATATTCTCTATAGTTATAAGTTTTTCCCATTCTAAGGATATATATCTGAAAGGATAAGAAAGGATAAACAAACGGTGAGCAAAAAAAATATGCCTAATAGGTGTTATTGGTTGGGGGGATGGTAGGGTATCAATATTGTATTGACTTGGTGAATAACGAATCAACGGATCACGATACTTCTCATACGATTATATGCAAAGTTGAGTGTAATAGAATAATATATATATATGTATTAACATAAGTCACTAATACACAATTATACGGCTAGTCTTAAACAAACTACCAGATCAACCAAGCTCAACCTAATCCCGGGCATCTACGCGTAGTATAGCAATGGTCACCAAGGCACCCAACCTCCTGAACCCTTAGGGGTAGTTAATTTTATAAGTCCTCTGCGTGGGTATCAATTAATTAACTTACCATCTCTCAAAGTCACATGTGTATAGTAACCGATGCAACAAATATAATATAACTAATATTAACCGCAATAGAATAGGTATATCACAAAGCTTCAACACGGTAAATGAAGTACAATTAAAACAATAATTGTTCAGTAATGTTTGAAAAAATGTAGTCACAATGATATCAAAGATGAAGTGAAAAGAACGCATTTGAATTCAAGTAAAGGCAAAAATAATGATAAAGAATTAAGGAGTAATAAGAAAACGCCTACTTTCATTAGGTGGTTTGTTTTTAAAACTTGACTGGGTCCTGGCTGTTGCTGTGACATAAATTAGTATACAATATAGAATTAAAGAAAATAAATTGTTGTAAATATTTGACTAATTTTATTTAAGTCTTTGCAAGCAACTTTCGAGTTATAAATTTTGTAAAATAATGTCCCGAAGATATAGTTATAATACACCAATATTACTTTTAAGATTTGTATAAATAAATCTATTTATGAATTTAATTAAATCTAAGTTATTTGATTACATTTATATTTAATAAGACTTGCTTTGGGGAGAAAATCTATTATATATACATAAAACACAAAAATAGTATTTAAGAACAACATTAAACCTTATATAACTTGAACCCTTTACCTTATAATCCTCACAAACCTCTCGTTCGAGATCCAAAATACATCATATAATATATCAAATCGAAGCTCTCGATGAAAGGAAGAGAATGGCGAAATCTAAAGCTCCATTGGAGCTCTCACGCGCTCAGGCGTGCCCCTTAAAGGTGGCCACGCACCACCACTCTCATCCACGCGCTAGCGCGTGGGTCGTCTTCTTCACTCGGCTCGACGTGACCTTCAGCTAAAACTTGTTTTGAGCTTTTTTTACTCATTTCTTAACATTTTTAATGATTTAAAAGCCTATTTTGAGTATTGTTCTGAGAGGAATCCAAATATGTAAATATAATTGTCTAATTCAAAGTATTAAGAGAGTTATTGTATTCTGGTTAAATTTATTAAAACTATTAATTTAAAAATAAAAAATTGAGCATGCTAGAGTTTATATGAATGAAATACAACTTTATATAACTCTTATTTGGGTCTGAAAACATAGTTTGTGTTCTTGTTTTAATCAATTTTGTTCAAAAATGAGTAATTTACAAATTTGGGCCAAAAACAGTGTAATTTTAGTTTTTATGAAAGTTGGTGTACCAAACCTAAACCATTTTCAAATTAAACTTCCAAATCCCTTATTCAAACTATATTTAAGTGTTTTGTGTTGCCAATTTTAAAATAATATTAGTATCAAAAGATTTGCCATTATTAAGTAAAGCTTCAAAATGAATGCTTCTTAGTTGAACAAAATTAGAAAAGTATATAAACTAAAAATTGGGGAAAGTAACAAAAGATAAGAATTAAACCCTTTCTGGAGCTCTTCCAATGTTTGATTTGCAGCAAAAACTTCTTAATAACAAATACCCAAATGTAGCTTAAACTAATTTTATGTAATTATCTCTTGTGGTAATTCAATTATGCTGGGAAAAGACCTGTATTTATAGGGTTTGCGGTGCTGAGTCAGGAGGTTGAAGAAGTTGTAGGTGTCTCATTCCCATGCAAAGATTATTGCATGCATTACACATAAGCCCCTTACTAGTCAATTTAAGCACCTTACTCACCTAAGCTATTTTTGTGACAATGCAAGGCTACTAGGTGACTATGCAAAACTATATATAGGCTTTATCAACAATTACAGTAATTTGAGGGGCTAAAATGAAAGTACAGTCAAAAAAATAATTATAATTGGACCCCTTTTTATGTTATTAAATTTTGCATTTTAAGTCCTATATATATACATTGTAGAATTAGGCCACTCCTTTAAAATTTAATTTTATGCAATATAAATAGTGTGTAAAAATATTATGGGTAGAAGATGTTTTCTTGGACAAGCTTTTTATAAAACCCTATGGCCTAAAATAAATTTTTACCAAGTTTAGGAAAAATAAAAATTAACGATAGGGGTCATATTCAATTATATTATTATATAAATTTCAATGGTTTAAAATAAACATACATATATATTGATGGTGTCAAAATCTAGAAGTAGATAATTAACCAAACAATGAATGAATATCGGTGAATAAAAAATAAATGCAGTATAACGATGAACAGACGGCATTTTTTAATAAGGTAGGTTCCTTCGGTAGTGCTTGTGCTATTACGACAGTAGGTCATCCTTTTGTGTGCGCTTTGTTTTGTATTAGCTCAAAAGCAATCAACTTAGATAAGAATACAAGCTACCAAATTTTCTCTCTACAATTTCACTAATTCTATTTATAAGTATAGAATTAGGATTACAAATATTTTAATAGGATAAATAATAAACTGTGTATGAGAGAGAGTGTATAAGGGTTGTTGGTTTTTTTTTTTGGGTATGAAAAGAGAAAGTATAAGACCCTTCTATCTCTTCTTGAATTGGCTTGTATTTGTATTGCCAATGGCTTTATATCTCTTGGATGAAATGCATGAATGTTGGAAGAGAATGATGGTGTTGGATGAGAAGAATTGTGTGTTGAATGAATAAATGAGAGGGTGTATTTATAGGTAAATGGACAATGGTAAAAAAAGTAAATTTTATGAAGATGGGAGGTAAAAAGGTAATTTGGCAAAGGTTAATGGATGTGAGTGGAATTTTAGTGGATGTGAGTGGAAGTGAGTGGGATTTTAGTGGAGGTAAAAGTGTTGAATTACCTTTGTAGGCTAATGATAAAATTAGTATTTAACCCTATCATATATATACATCTCTTTAAAACAGAGTAGGGTACTAATTTATAAAATTTAAGGGTCCATTATATATATTTTTTTAAATTAAGAGTATATAGGTTTAATATAAATGATATTCTATCTCTATCTATTTAAACACTAATTAACTATAAACCAAAAACCATAAAAGTACAAGGGCAAATGTACAAATAAATAAACCTTATTATAGTTTAGGCTATTACATTCTTTTTCTTCAGATCCATGCTTGTTGAACGAGGATTGTGTTGATGTTTTGTTCCATGATAACATTTCTCCTAGTGATACATGCCCTTCATCGGAGTTCCACTCAGTTCTTATGGGTCATTCTAATAAAATACTTCACAACCACAATGTGTTTTTCTCTTTCACTTCTTTTGAGCTAAAGCCAGACTCAAGTTTAAATAAATGTAGTGATCTTAATCATATTGAGCGTGTGTATCATGTTTCATGTGTTTCACTACATGACATCATGGGTGTAATTTCAAAAGATTTACCGCCATGCATACACTATGACCAAAAAGTTCTCTTTTATGTGCTTAAACTTTCTGATCTTATTGTCGTAACTTTCTTTCATTGGGTTGATCCATAACTCTTTAAATTGTTACTCTATAACATTAAGCAGAGGCTTAGTTGGAGGAAGAGTGGGAAAGTAAGGGTACTTTTGAGGAATAAAGACAACATACGCGAGATAAGTATTTAAGAATTTGTTTTATTTTATTTCCCTTTTTCTTTTAGTTTTTTTATAGTATTTGTTGCCAACATGCAAATATCCCTCTTATTCATTTATTTAAGTCTCTTATGTCCATGCTTTTATACTTGTTTTGTAAAATTGGGAACAATGTTGAATTTTGTTAGATTTATATTTTTAGTGTGCTTGATTTCGATGCAAAATACACTTTTTCGTTATAATTGTTTAAGTCAAATCGAATATGCGATAATAAATGAAAACTCACCAAACCTACTAGATGCGTTGTGTATAATTCAGGACTTAAGATAAGTTGGTTATATGGTTTTGTTGACCTTGTAGGTTTTAATATTATTTTGATAACAACAATAAATCAATCATGTGTAATTTAACATGTTTCTTGATATAAGTTAATAACTCATTTACATGGAATATCAAGAATATCATGATTACTCAAAGGAAGCATGACAAGGATCATCGAAATATTATCCGATCAAGTCAACAACGCATTAGACTAGTAAGGAAGATCATATCTCATTACACACATGGTATCAATGCATTTCATGAAGCTCAAAAGATCAAGAATCACATGCAAAAGCTTCAAGTGAAGATCAAATTGAAGAAACAAATCGAAACATTCAAAGACTCGTTAATTCGATAATTGAGTGATTGCTTAGGATTTATGTAAAGTTTCTTATTTGATTATTCATAGATATTGATATATCATTCTTAGATTGATCAAAGCAAAGTTTGAATCAAAATCATTTCAAAACATCATTCTTACAAATGCCGGTTTTGAAATAAATTCATATTAAAATCAAATGATCATATTTTGAGTTTTTCCGAAAATAGGTGTCTTATGAACTTATTTTTGAAGTCCCCAAAGCATTAGAATTAATTTTAGAGCTTATATGCAAAAGTGTAAAAAATGGGAATTTTGGCCCTTTGGCTTAATGGACAGTCTGGTCCATCAATCGATTGATGGCTTGTACTCAATCGACTAAGGACCACTCAGTTGACTAATGAGCATTGCTCAGTTGACTGATGGCCCATAATATAGCTATTGGATTTTTGATTTTTTACCATTTTTGTATCAAATTTCTACTAAACCTCAAAAATGGCTATATCACTTTTAGGACTATATGTACACTATCTAAGATACATTTTGAAGACCTTGAATCATTCTTATACTCTACTCTTCATCTAATTCAAACATTCTGAAATTCTAGAATTGTATTGATCAATCATTTTTTCTTTGAGCTAGAAATCTTGATCAAACAAGTAACTCTAGTGTGAGTTTCAATTGTATCTCTTAAGTACTTTAGAGTTTTTATTCATTGGTGTGCATCACCAAACGATTAGAATATACATTTGTGAGAGGTCAATCTCATAAAATAATAAGAATGTTAATTCTTGTTTAGTGATTATGAGAGGTAAATCTCACAAGTTGGCAAGAGGTACATCTTGTGTGAATATTGTGGTAAAGCAATATTTGTAAGAGTGTGAGACAACAACACTGGTAAAGGTTTGATCTTCACCCGAAGAAGATTGGTTTCAGTGAAAATTCTCGGGAAACTAACCGAGCGCGGTGGTTTGGTCAATCAAAATGTGAGGACAAAAAGCCTTGAACCTCCAATTGGTTAAATCTTTCTAACTCAAGCTCCTTATTTGATTGCATTTATATTTATTGCTTATTTGTTTGTCTTGAGATTGATTGCTTAAATTGTTTATTTCCTTGTTATATTTGTTTAATAAATTTGTTTTAATTAAACATTTTTGAAAAGTTTTTTAAATTCCGCATTAAATTTTTAAAACCCTACTCACCCCCCTCTAGGGTTTATTTCCGACCTACATGTTTGATTCAAAGTATAGGTGGTGGCTGAACGTTAAAATTAAAAGTCTTTTGAATCAAAATTATTATGTAAGTGTTTTATCGAATTTGGTCGAAATTCGAAGAGCCCCGTAAATATAAATTAATAAGAAAACTTATTTTT
Source organism: Lonicera japonica (assembly GCA_021464415.1). Classification (NCBI taxonomy): domain Eukaryota; kingdom Viridiplantae; phylum Streptophyta; class Magnoliopsida; order Dipsacales; family Caprifoliaceae; genus Lonicera; species Lonicera japonica. The sequence goes on along the minus strand of CM038465.1, from coordinate 83,859,753 downwards.
TTCAAGTCTAACATGTTCTATAAAATTGCTTTTAAAATTTGGGTCGAATCAGAGTTCAAACGAATTTTATATGGTGAAATAAAAGTAAAAATATATTTTAAGGAAGGAATTTATTTTAAATAAATAATTAAAGATTTAAAATTAAATAAAAGAAAAAGGAAAGTTTGAAAATTCAAAAGTTTCATTCTTAAAAAAAACCCATGTGTTCCCACATTCTTTAATTCATGTCATCTTAAATGGGTCAAGCCCATCTTTTAAGCTTGTCTCGTGTAATGAACGAAACAAATTTTGAAGGGTAGACTGGTACACCTTTTGTTAATGTGTACTGGTTCGAAACTAAATTTGTCCAAGGATTTGTTTTTTCAAAATCGAACCGGTTCGAGTTTTTTGAGTTGTACTGGTCTAGCGCATAATTTTTTGGGCATGTATTTTTATCGAAAAAATTCTTTTTTTTAATGTTTTAAACCTATTCCAAATAGTACTTTTACTATATATTTTTGTATAAATATAACCCATTAATTTTAAACAAAAATACATGATTCTATTGTTCTTCAAATTTTTAAAAGTTTTGAAACACTACCTAGAATTTGTTTTACAAGCCATAGAGATCCTATTGTTTTTCAAATTTAAGAACTAGTGTTTTAAATGTTCATGGTCCAGCGGGAGTGACTTTGGTTACCATTGAAGACGATATTAGCGAAGTGGCTAACTTTCGATAAGGCAAATCGCAAACGGGGGTAAGGAATTGTGATCAAATATGTAGAAGGAGGCAACGGGTAAGCCAGAAAAGCGGAAATGCTACGCCAAGCCAGCTGCTATCGGATTATACGTTCAAGAAATTAACGAAATTATTGCATAAATTTTAGAGAAACAATTGTTGTTAGTCATCAAGTCTGTAATTCCATTTTGATCATAATGAAGCACTGTCAATTAGTCCCGAAAATTAATTTTACACAAGTAAGGATACCTCGTTATTTCCTTGTATTGTGGATTGCTTTTGTGTTATTGCTTGATTGATTTATTTGCTAGAAAACACAATATAGGTTTAGACTGTAAAATTGATTAGACATAGGTTTTTAATTCCGTTTATCAAATCTAAAATTATTTTTTGATAAAAACCCTAAAATTAACTTAAGCAATACGAACCTTAAATTTTTTCCTCAGATTTTGGTTGGGGGACAGAGACTTATGCTCAAATTTTTTTTTTGAAAAGTCTATACGCAAGTAATTTAGGATTAGTCATTTGGCCTTCTTTTTTTTTATTTTTCTTTTTGCATTTTTAAAAAAAATAAGATTGCAATTATAAGTCGTTCGCTTTAGTTCATTTTGCTTTTATTTATTTGGGCGTGGATGCATTCATGAATTAATTTAGCATGTGTTGTAGTATTAGATAAATTAAGAAAATTTTGTAATCTTCTTGCAATCCTAATGATACATGCAAATTTAAAACTAATTGTCTGTGTACCTTTAACAATGTATAGTATTAGACTACTAGCCTTGATTAGTGAAGTATTATTTTCAAATTTAAAGTGGAAACTATATAGATTGTGAGTTTTTTAGCATATCTTTTCTATATAAGAACTATGTACACCATCTCTTATTCCTATAAAATGTTTTATATATTGATTAAGTATCTTAAATAATGATTTTTTATTCAATTATATAAAGGTATGTCCATGGGATGCTAAATCATAAAATGCCTTGTAATTATCTGAATATAGAATCTAGAAACTATGAAAATGAAATAGGCTATCTTTGTTTTAACCAGTAGTCTTGGCATGTCCCTTCATTTTTCATATCCTTAATAGCCCTTTTGAAGCCTAGAGTCTTATTTCCATTGATATACAGTATCATAAATTTCATATCCCTTGACTCATATGTGCATTTAGTCTTAAAATTAGAGGCATGGTGAAGTTTAATTGGAAAAAATTGAAAAAAAATAATGAATAATTGAAAATGAGCATGTTAAAGGTTATATCTAAAAGAATGAAATGTGGGTATGTGAAATAAATTAAAAGAGCTGAAAAGCCTTTGAACATTACAAATATGAGCCAAGAAGTCATTAGAATCCTCAGTTGACCCATTTGTTTCATAACCACTACCCTTTAACCCCATTACAATCTAATAAAGTCATACTTGATCATTACTGGCTTAGTTTCGAGGTTTAGATAGTTAAAGGATATACAAAAGCATTCTCACCTTTTAAAACTTTAATATCTTTCCTCGAGAATCCCATTATTTCATTTTAGCGTATTTTTCTATAAACATACATGAGGCATTTGACTTTGATTACAATTATTTCTTATAGCCCGTATATAAAGTGATACACCTACTTCGGAGAGATTCATTTGTTGATTGTATGCCGTTGAGAGTTTGAAGTTGAGGCTTATCATGAACAGAGTATGAATCTAGGATTAGTTTGGAGAGTTTAAAGTCAATGCATTTGCCTACACACTTACTTTTATGATTCATCTATATGCTAAGTCATACTTATCTTTAATCATTTTAAGTATTTGCTAAGCTACTTGAGCAAAAATATAAACATAATAGACGGCTGAGGGACATGAACTGTAATCGAGAATTTTGAGGACATATTCATCGCGAACCCTCACGAGATACAACTCGTCCTACTAAGAGTAACCTAGAGGTTTAAATTTTTACTGCATGCGTTTAATACAACTGTTTAGTTTATGATTGTGTGTTTTTCTTTCTTTCTCGCGTTTGTTTTTATTCTATCAATTCATTGCTAGGGACTAACACATTAGTTAGGGAATGTAATTTTTTGGACCTTAATTCAATTATAATTACTTTTCTATTGGTTAAAGGTCAATAAAAATATAGTTTTTATTACATTATTATCCTAGTATGCTAATCTCATACTTTCATAAGAAATTCAATAAAATCTATTCGACAAGATAACCAAAATTGTTTGAATCGATGTTTTTGCATTAAATCCAAACCAGTCGAGTCATAAAGCAGTCTATACTCTACAAATTAATTTCTTATGTACCTTTTTAGATTTCAAACTTAAGTGTCTTGTTTTCAGTACTCGTTTTAATCCCTATTTTTTGGTACCTAATTCGTTAATATTATGCTTCCACCATTTATTTCAATTCAAATTTGATTTTAATCGTATTTTATCCTATTCGAATTGAATTGTAGTTTTTACTTAATATTTTTAAATTCACTTTTAATAAAAGATTTTGTAGTGTCAAGCATTACTTCACTTTAATAAACAAGTATTTTTGGTAAAATTAAATAATGCGAATTGATTCCATAATTAATATTAGTACGTATAGTTCATGTCACGCATAGATTATCGTGAAAGATATTAGTTTATGAGATCAATTAGCTTGTATATAATAGGTTAATTTTTAGAGAAAAAATTAATAATAAAAGGATTCTCGGTCTACCCAATTGCCCATTGTGCTGCTGGAACTTATAAATACCCCTAATGCTTTTTATTTTTCATTTTTAGTTAAAGTTTTTCTTGTGTTTTAATTAATTTAGTACACTCTTTTTAGTGTTTATTTTGTTTGGCCTTTTTGGCATGTTCATTTTATGTTAGTTTAGTTTCCATTGATTTAGTAATGCAACCCCACCATTAGGTTTAGTTGTAGTTGCATGTTTTATTTAGTTTCATTACCTTTATTTAAGTTTCATTACCTTTAGCTAAGTTTGTTTTAATTCACTTAAAAACGGTTTAACGGTTAAAGTTGGGTTATAAACTACTTATAAGAAATTAGAATTTATGCTTTCAAATCAAAATAGTGGAAATAACAAAAGACTTGGATTCTTAAATTTTGATACTATAACAAACCAATACCGTCTTTATGAAAGCCACTCCCCAAAATCTATGTTCCAATAGTACTAGTTTTTCTAAGTCAAAAACTTTTATTGATAGAATTCCTCAAATTCCAAAGAAAACCAAGAACATCCAAATGAAAAAATAAGTTTTTGATCAAAAACTGATTTATCCAAAAGTTCTTCATTCGGAAGTTCTTGAAAATCAACTGATACCTTTTTATGTGTACAAGCACAAACTCCCACAACCTTTTTTGTGTGAATATTGCGAGATGAGAGATCACTTGAGAGAATTTTGTCGGCAAGCTTTAAATCAAATGCCGAATATTATTCCTAAATCCTAGACCAAAACCTAAACTGAGAGAAAAAAAATAAGAAAAATAAAAGGGTTGGAGTTTTGGAAAGAGATGAACACAAGAAAGATACAGACTCCATAGATTAGGAAGATTTAGGCCCCCAAAAGGGATCATTACACCTACTTAGGTGTTAGAAAGTCCACCTAGCATGGAATTGGTTGGATGGATGGCCATACTAGGTGAATTTGTTGCTTCAGTCACTTTTAGCTCCTCACATAAGTATCGAAGTAAAGTGAATTTTGGTTTTGAATGTTTGATTGCGATATTGCCTATTTCCTTGAAAAATTCATTATTTACATGCATGTGATTGTAACTACTTTCTATTTCAGATATCTCTAAGTTTTTATATTTAAATGCTTAATTTGGAGATATGTATGCATATTGCTTTGACAATCAACACCCAGTAGTGTGTTATTTCATCACATGATAGTTTTTTTGCATATCTCACATACTACACTACACGATCTACATTGATACATATTGATTAATTACATGGGTTAACTTTTTGCTTTTAATTTCAAATTTCAAAAACTCACATATAATGTTTATTTAGGGAAAATGAGTCTAAGAAAATCATTGTGATTAATGCAGTGAGATTTTAATGATGTAGTTTTTAGTGAAAAAAATAAAAGACAAGCATTTAAATATAGTGGAAGGATAACCGAAAGTTATCAAATGGAAATAGTTGGCCTCAATTATGGGTAAAAACCTCCATCAAAAAGAGAAGATGCTTGCACGAAAACATCACACAAGTTTAAATGCAAAATTTCATGTTTTTAAAATAAAATATTGCTTCTAAAGGATGTGAGAATCCGAGCTTTTTCCTTGGACCCGTTCTTCTCGAGGTTTTTTATTGTTTGAAGAAAAATGTATTTTCAGAGTTGCCAGTTTGTTTTACAAGAAAACAAATAAAAGATTGCATGAAAGACAATCTGAAAACCAATCATCTTTCATACGTTTGAAACTAGAGATTTATTTAATAATTTGCTTTGCTAGGGTTCGGGAACTACATTATGAATTGGAAAGGTGTTAGGCACCCAATTCGCCCTTTCGGTATCTTAGTGGATCATGTATTTAATTCCTATTTTAGATATCTTGCAAGTAGTTTGAATTGTTTTCAGAATAGTTCTTTCGGATAAATTTAGTTTAAAACAGTGTTTTGAAATCAAACTCGAGCTTTGCGAGCGCCTACGTATTCATTCGAAGAATGAAATCAGAGTCTTGTAGTTCCACTTTTGTTTAAAAATTGTTTTTGTATTTTGTTTTGTTTTGAAAAAAATGTAAAAGCAGGTTTTAGTTTTCTTGTAAAACTTATAAGGGATTGACTTTGAAACTAGTGAACTTCTTTGCAAGTTATCTAATTTTATATATTAAAACTTGTATTTAAATGTAGTATTGAAATTCAGGAGAATTGTAGAAAGACATACCTGAAGCGCTTGAAGAAGAACGAAAACTGTTGACTTGCTCATTTCTCTCTTTAGAACTTTCTCTCTCTAAAAACTTTATCTTTCTGACTTTCTCTTTCTAAAGTTTTTTTCTCTTTAAAACTCTCTCTTATTATTTTGACAGAATTTTTCCTTTTCTAAAAATTGTATTGAGTGTTGATGATCCCAAATGAGACCCCAAGGCTCCTATTTATAGAGAAATTTCCGCCAAAAATGCTTTAAAAGGAGGCTAGCCGCAGGGGGTGCGGCTAGGGCCTGCGGTTGGAGGGTGCGGTTGGTTCTTACAGCTAGGGGCTGCGGTTGGAGCATGCGGCTAGGGCCCAACCGCACGGTTGGGAGGTAGTCATGCAGTTGGGGGGCGTGCGACTGGCTCTTGAAAATCTCAATTTTTCTAACGGGGCGCTGGTCATAGCAGACTCCCAACGGGTTCAATGTCAGAGTCTTTCCTAACAGTCTTCTATATGCATAATGACTCAAGACTTAATGCATAATGCTTGTTTTATATAAAAATCAGATTCATACGAGAGTCGTGGATTGGGGTGTTCATAAAGGATAATTGGTTGAAAAATAATAACTTTGAGCCTTGCTAAATTGTCTTGTATATGGATGCGCGAGTGTTTCAAAATTCATAATTATTTGATAGCACTTTGTATAATCCATATTTATAGCACAATCGAATATATACTTATACTTTGTGTTGCTTAGCATATATATGCTAAATTATTATATGTATAGTACATGTATCATGTTAATGGAATAACGTATTTTGAAATTAATTGATATATTTCGGATATGATACGTGTTACATAGCAATGCATGTTAAGTATTTGTGCTAAATTATTATTTTTTGGCAATTTTACTTTCGAAACTCTAAACCAAATTTATGAAAAGTTGGGGATTGGTGAAAAAATGTTTATCGAGATTTAGCTGGAAGGTTTTAAGATTAGTGGATATCTTTGCTAGTTAGAATCTCTTTATTTGAACAAGATATGCTATTTGCGTTAATTATTTTGCATGATCTTGTTTTCCATGCTTTACTATTTTTGATGCTCATTACTTTGTCTATTCTTATGACAAAAAGAAGGAAAGATGAAGGGGTGAAATGTATATGTGAAGGGGAGTAGTAAAGTCTAAATATTTTGAAGGGGAATATATATAATTTTGTGCTTATTTAATTATTGTTATCTCTTTACGCTTGCGAATACCTCATTTTGCGACCTTCGCAACAATCTCGATCTATATGGAAATGAACAAGCATGTATGCACGAGCATTCTTATACGCATACATATTATCTCCATATGATACATATCAAAAAAGGAAGCCAAAAGGATACCTGGACGAGAAGTTACGAGAATTATCAGAAACTGTCGGAACTGAAAACTGTCAAATCCTATGGAAACTTGTTTAAGGAGAATTCTCAATTTCAGATCATCCTCAAACTTTGGGGGTTATTAAGCATTTCCACAAGGAGTAAGATACTCAAAAATCAGCTCGATACAACTACCGGATCCCCGAAAATTCAGAAAACCTGAAATTCACTTCGGGTAATCAAAAGGGAACCTTCCAGAAGTCCAATTGAGCTCAAATTTGGTCATTAGACAGGTTGTATTATGGGTATTAACATGCTAAAAAATCATATCGATCTAGTGCACTGTTTCACAGGAATTACGAAAATGGCCTATAGACAAACATCATATAATGTTTGTCCGCGGACAAACATTTATAGCACTGATTTTTGCCGATTTTTGCATATTAATAATTCTCAACTTATGATCATCCTGAAATTTTTTAGGTTGGTAAATAATACCACAGGGATTAACATACTCAAAAATCAGCTCGATCCAACGGCTGGATTCCAGGGAATAAAAGAAATCGGGAGTTCATCTCAGAAAATCAAACGGAGGCCTTCTCGATGTCCAAAAAATCTGAAAGTTGGTCAATAGGTAGGTTTTATCATGTGTAACAACATACTAAAAAAATGGATCAATCTGATGTATGGTTTGACCAAAATTAAAAAAATCGTTGCAGGATGAATAAAGTTTGTCCATAAGACAAACATCAATAGTTCGTCCACAAGACAAACACTATGATGTTTATTTGCAGACAAACATTTCCTGGCCCAACCCATTAATTCTATACAGATATAAATGCACTTGCACATGCCCCATTTGAGACATCAGTCATTTCTGGGATTTCGGGAGCAGTGCTATGAAATAGTATTCTACTATTTTCAAGGCTCTCAGGTATTTTTTATCTCAATCCAGCTTTAATTTTTTATCTATCTTTATTTTATTAGTTATAATTAATTAATCATATGTACAAATTGTTGTTTATCTCAAAAATTCTTCCAGATTTTATATTTAAATCCCGTTTTCAAAACCAAAAGTGTGAAACGAGCTGTAAGCATTTTTACACATATTTTTATCAGTTAAAATTATAAAATCTCAATTTTACTAGTCTCGGTCCACAAAAGAATCAATAAACTTTTGTACCCGATTTAATCTATAAATCGCGCTGCTAATCTAAATATCCAATATGATAGTATTGAATTCATCAATGCCAGTTTAAATTATTAAACTATGGTACACTATTGACGAATGAATCTCAAGGATTGCTGGATATTATATTCCAAATCGAATTAGCTTTCGACAAGTCCTAAATATTTCCAAAAGCACTTGTTTTGCTATCTATTATTATCAAAATCATATTTCAAATCGCAAACAGTGATTTCTAAAATCGAATGGCAAAATACGAAGCACATGGTTTCTATCCCCACTAGGGGTGTTAAAGTCAATCCAAAAACCGACTGACCGAACCGATCCGCAAAATCCCGAATCGAAAAAAAACTGAAAACAAGAAAACTGAACCGAAACCGAAAAGTTTGGTTCGGGTTTAGGGTAAGCTAGTCTAAAACTGAACTAAACTGAACTGAACCGAATTATGTATAAGAAAAAAAAATGTTAATATATACTTTAAGGGCACACGTTAAGTTATACTATAATACAAAAAAGATGACATTTTTATAAGAATTTATTTCTTATTAATTGCATATTATGATAATCTTAAAAAAATAGTCATTAATGCGTGCCTTTATTATTTAATTAACTACTTAATGCTAAGGTTTTTTTATCACATACATGATAGAAAAATAATTCATCATTTTATTTAATGTGTTTCATTCTTATAAATGTACAAATAAAATTGTAATTAAATAGAAAATATGGTATTTATATGTTGCTCGTTGTTTCTAAAAAATAATCACTTTAATTTGAACATAAATCATTATTACATTACTATTAGTATTATATTTTTATGTAAATTGATTTAAAAAAATATATGTCAAAACCGAATAAAACCGAACCGAAAAGTTTGGTTCGAGTTTGGGTTTCGAAGATTTAGAAATCGAAACCGAACCGAAACCGAACTTTTATATTTGGTTTGGGTTTAGGATACCTTGGTTTCTACCTCAACCGAAACCAAAAACGCCCCTAACCCCCACCCCAAAATCCCGTTTTCCTAAAAGTAGGGACCGATACGCGATAATATCAATAAGCATGTGAATGTTCGATTATAATTCCACGCATATTCTACTTAGAGATCGAAAGGGTTAGTTGTGTGCTTAACATCTTCCCGATTTATAACTTAATCCCCAAACCCTTTAAATCGGCTGGTTTCGCAATAATCGTGTTTAAAAGATCATTTGATTCATAAATGCTTCTCTTTTACACAAACTTTTGTTTGTTTAGTAAAACAAACTGATGACTCTGATTTTTCTTTACAAAACATCACTATTTTCTCGTAATAAAATGAACCGTGGAAAACCGGATGAATCGCCGCCAACGGGAATCTGACATAAAAAGCGCAAGTTCTTACAACGCCCATATGTAGGCGTTTATTGAGCTTTGGTATTTCAGGATTAACACATGTTGATTTATCAACTCACCCTTTTTTCTTGTGAAGTGATAACCAACATTGAAATTTAGAGTTAGGCATGTCTTTGAGTCTTGTTGTTAAAATGGACTAATTCGACTTAGCATTTATAATTGAGATGTTACGGGCATTAAGTCGAAACCGTCTGTATTAGTTGTATGCGTTTTGTGATCAGAATAGCCAAATGGGGAGATTGTTAGGTTTATATTTTTAGTTGGCTTGATTTTGAAACCAAACTCATTTTTCTATTGTAATTGTTTAAGTCGAATCGGAGATTTGAAGATGCGACAATCAACGAAAACTCGCCAAATTTATCGGATACACCATATATCATCTGGGACCTAAGTTAGTTACACGGTTTGATTCAAATATAGGTGGTGGTTGAGCGTTAAAATCAAAATCAAACGTTTTTTGAGTCATACTTGAGTTTTAAGTGTTTTTACTGAATTTTGCCAAAGTCCAAGAAGTTTCATCGACACAAAAAGATGAGGAAACTTATTTTTTACAAGTCAAACATATTTCAAATGTTGCCTCTGGAATTTGGGTTGAATCGGAGTTCAAATGAACTTAAAACGACGAAAAATGAGCAAAATAGAGAAAAAATCAAAAGGCATCGTAAAAAGCAAAAAAAAGAGAAGAAAAGTGTCATAAAAGGCAATAAATTCCTATTAAAAAAATTTTACTACAAAAATTCATTTTTAAATGTTTTAATCCTATTCCAAAAAGTACTTTAACTTAGTATTTTTCTATAAATATATCCCATTGGCTTGGGTAAAAAGAACATGATTCTAGAGAGCTTTTTGAGGCAAAAAAATATCCAAACACTATAATCAATTTTCGAGAGTTTTGAAACACTACCAAAACTTTATTTACATGCCATAGTAGATCATATTATTCTTTTACAGTCCTATGGGAGTGTCTTTGGTTGTGATAAGGGAGACTGCAGATAGTGGGTGAAAGATATTGATCAAGTGTGTAGAAGGAGGCGACGAGTAAGCTAGAAAGTGGGAAACGCTACGTTAAACCAGTTACGGTTGGATTCTACGTTCAAGAGATTAACGAGATTGTTGCATAAATTGTGGGGAAGCAATTGTTGTAAGTCATGTAATCTGTAATTTCGTTTTGATCATAGTGAAACACTGTCAGTTAGTCCCGATGAATAGTTATGCGCAAGTAGGGATACCTCGTTACTTCCTTATATTGTGAATTATTTTCATGTGATTGGTTGATTAATATAATTGCTATAACACACAACACATGTTTCAACAGTAAAATTGATTATACCTAGGATTTTAATTCCGCTTATCAAATCTTAAATTATTTTTGATAAAAACCCTAAAATTAATCCAGGAAATGTGATCCTTGAATTTTTTCTTCATAAATAATTTAACTTCCCTCCCAAAAAGTGAGAGAATAAAAATGCCACAATAAGGGAATCTTTTACTTCTTATGTTTTCACAACTTTAACAAAACACTTAAATTCAAAAAGAATGAGAACTTTTGACTCTAGAAAAGTTCAAAAATTTCGCCCAAACAACATGTTATTAGTTTATTCCTCCTTTCTCTAGTATCTTATTTTGACTCTACAATTTTCTTCCATCGTTAGTGTTATTAAGAACGTTTTATTTTATTTTCTCTTATTATCATTTCTAGAAAAAACTACATAATTATAAAAGAACAAGACATTGTACATCGTAAAAATTTATGATCAGTAAGATAATTAATAACAACTAGAGCAGCAAAGCTTATAGGAACATTATCCAATTAAACATGCAATAAATGTTGGAAATTTAGTTCATAAATGGACTTTACACATTTAATCAATTATATTACTAGCTTTATAATGCATCTATTGGGTATATGTTTTGCAATATGTAAAGACCTAATACTAGTCATATTAGAATTGATGGATACCTATTTGAGCTAGTATGTAAAGACATCTAGATTTATGGTCATTAAGTCGAATCAATATACGCTTTACTCATCTTCTCCATCTTAGGGAGAGAACTCGTTGAGCACTCCGGGATTCAGATGTTTGGAGGCTACAAACTTACTCAAGTTTTTGCGCTCTACGACGTCATAAATTCAAATATGCTTCCTAAAGATTAGTCTTTTAAGAACTATACATGATTATGATTTTTAAGGTTTATATAATTTAAGATTAAAATTCCTACAAGTGGCATCAGAACGATTTTATTCACATCTACTATTATATATACATATATGCATTTATTAAAGATTGATATATTACGGAATTTTTTTTTATAAAAAAAATGGGAGAAGTGGCCAAATGAAATAGTGGCCGCCGAATTTATGGGTTCCTAAGCAATCATGTGGGAATTATGACCGGAAAAAAAAAATCTACAGACGCAAGAAAATCCATTTGACCATGTAGCTTTAAGGTTTTACCAAGGGCACTCATTTTTATTTTTTATTTTTGCTTTTTAATTGCATAAGACTTCCTTATTTGATTTAATGATCTTATATGAGATCAACGTGTACATAGGTTCAATGGCTTTATGGATATGACTCATCTCGTTACTTTACAGTTGTCTTATTAAGAAAAATTGAAGTATTAACTTTTGTAACCACTGTGGTTTTGTTTTGAATTTATTATTTGATTAATGTCCACACTATTTAAGGGTTTGTATTAAGTATATATTTTAAAAATCAAACTAAAGAGTTAAGGCTTTGGAAAGGTTTTCGTACCGATTTAAACTCCTAAAGTCTCGTATTAGTATGCAAGCTTCAAAATTGTCAAGATTTAAAATTACAGTACGCGTCAAGATGGGAAAGATAAAGTTTGTGTTTGCAAATCTTATCAATATGGACAATCTAATTTTTCTAGATCATAAAGATGTGCAGCACAAATTGTTTTATATTATGAAATAGATGAATTGAAACGATAAGGGCCTGTTTGGTGGCTCTTTTTTTTTTTGTTTTTTTCTCCAAATTTTAAAAACTCAACTCAAAATCAACTTTATTTTTACACTTCCTAAAATTTATTTCACTTTACTTTCTCTCTCTAAATTTTTTTTTAAAACACCATAAATTTAAATTAAAAAATCAAAATTAAATAAAAATATATATATGTAAAATATACTCGTCGAGATCTATAAAATAAGATCCATTGTGATTATTTTTTGAAATTTTTTTATAAGATTTTTAGTTAGTTGAAAAAAACTCAAAAAAAAACTAAATCCACTTTTCAACATACTTCAAAATTCTACCAAACACCATATTTTAAAAACTCAACTTAAAAACTCAACTCAAAACATCCACCAAACATCACCTAAGTTACCGAAGTAACCTCTGTTGCGTTAATTTGTTTGTTTTGTGCTGTGGATATTTTATTTACTCTCAAGTACACGAATCAGTACTTAATATAACTTAGGTAAGAGCGAGGTCGAACCTTATGGACCTGAAGAATGGAATGTACGCATCTCACTAGCTAATTCTAATTAATTTCTAATCTAGCTTAAAAATTCAAATTGTTGATTTATCAACTAAAAAAATAATCAATTAATAAAATACTAGAGTAGCGGAGTCATATATTTGATATCACGTTTCTAATATTCATGCCCAACTAACACCATTCTTTGTCTCACACTAATTTGGTCTCTCGACTCTATTAGATATGAAAAATAAAATCAATTAAGTTCAATTTGTATTTAATATCCAATTGTTAATTATCCCATAGCTAAACGTATGTAAAATATCAAAACACTTACTATACTCGTCAAAACACAATTTATATCCGATTTTAACAAATCATACATTGAATCCGACAAATTATAATGAGAATTCAATATTATTTTTTTATCAATCAAAACTAGCATCCAATAAGAAAAACTATTTATAACGTAAAAGCCTTAAATTGGTAAACTCATTTGCCATAAATATGTGCAATATAATCAATAAAATATACTCATCTTTAACTCTAAAAAATACCTAGCCTAACATACTTGTAATTAAAAGGCAAAACATAATTAAACAAACTAAACACTTACTTAGGTATGCGCAAATAAATTAAAGAATAAATTAATCTGAATTAATCGCATAAACTAACTGCTCCAAAATATTCGCTAATGTGTAATTGTGAGCTCTCGAAACAAGGAATTAAAGAGAAAAAAATAACTGTAAAAAAAAGGTATAAAACTCCCGGCAAAAGAAAGCAGAAAAATTACATAAAAAGTTCTCTAAAAATGGGGCACAAGTATAAAATTGTTAGCTCTCGAAATAAGGAATTAAAGAGAAAAAAATAACTGTAAAAAAAAAGGTATAAAACTCCCGGCAAAAGAAAGCAGAAAAATTACATAAAAAGTGCTCTAAAAATGGGGCACAATTATAAAAGAAGGAAAAGGAGGAGGGAAGAAAAACGGCGGCTGTGTATGATGATGGTCCTTGAATAATGCTGCGACTACTCTTTTTATTCTTGTGCTAGGCTGCTTATTTATGGCCCAAAATACTTGCTGCATAGACTAGCTGACAGTGGCCCGCAAGGAAAATTGCTGAATTGGCCCATTGAGGTGCATGGTCAACCATAATAGGCTGACTTTGCTCTAAAAGTAAATATTGCTCTTCCTGGGATTTGACTCGTGGATTGCTGCGTGAAAACTCACTGCTAGTACCAACTATGTTGGGCATCATGCTCTTTTATTAAAAAAAAGGGCCTATTTTTTCAGAGAAATATTTTCACACTAAAGCCAATATATAATTTTTTTATAAATAAAAGGCCTATTTTTTATTTTATTAATAATATGACATGTATTTTTTTTTATTATAAAATGACATCCCAATCCTTAAAATAAACTAAAAAAATACCAATATGTATTAAAATATGGATTGCAATATGAACTTTACAGTTTATATTTTACTGCAATATAGACTTTGCAGTCCATGTTTTACTGTAATATGAACCTTGCAGTCCATATTTTACTGCAATATGAACTTTGCAGTTCATATTTTTTGTGCAAAGTTCATATTGCAGTCCATATTTTACTGCAATGTAAACTTTGCAGTCCATATTTCTGGTGCAAAGTTCATATTGCAGTCCATATTTCACTGCAATATTCATATTTTTTGTGCAAATTTCATAAAGAGGGGGTAATTTAGGTAATATATAACATGTTTTTATTAATTAAATGATATTTAAATTTATTCAAATACCTTCATTTAAAATATAAAATAAAATAGGCCTCTTACACTAATTGTCAATTAAAAATAGGCCCTTCATTCAAAAAAATATTATTCATTGGAGTTTTGGTAAAAATCAATGTGTAATAAGACCTTCTACCTAATTTCTAATTTATTAATATCTTCTTCTTTTCAATTCTGAATAGCACTGTTCAAAAGTCGAATTTCTCAATTTAATTTTAAGCACATGAAAAATACTAAAAACACAATAATTATAATAATATATGCTCTCCAAAATATAAATTAAATAATTATAATATACTAATTTCTTGGCCCATCAAATTTTCAATCAACTTGTATTTTGTTAGCCATCGAGTAAAGTAAAAAAAAAAGACATTCTTTTGTTAACCCCAATATTCTCCTAAGATGATGAGTTAAGTCTCATGATGGTTTGTAGGGATTATAGCAACAAAATTCGAACGCAATGGTTCTTTTTAAAACTTATTCCTCTGTATTTATTAATGCAAATAACTCAACAAATATATCAAAACACTTACATGCAACATCAAAGTTCTCGAACTAGTAAGATTAATAAAAATATTTCATTTTTTTCAATCTCATCGTGTGTGTGAATTGACAACAGTATAACATCATTCATATCTAAATAACTAGAAATCTCATCCAAACTTTGTTTTGACTCAATTCTTCACATGGTATACACTCAACAAATGAAGCACTAAAAAATATGGTGTATAAGTTTTTTTTTCCTACTATATAGGGCCTCTTTCAAAAAAACTATATAAATTAAAAAATTAAGTTTGAATACTAAAAAATGCACACCAAGTTTGTGCTATAAGGGAAAAAAAGATGCTAACAAATAAGGAAAGTTGATGTGAATTTTCTAATTAAAAAAGGAAAAAAATAAAATGTACAATAGCTAACCAATACTAACTTTGAGCCTTTAGATGAGTGAACCCTTAAAGAATTCGTATGGTTCTTGGGTTTACCCATTTAACACAAAATGATAACAAATCAATTACAGGATTCAACTTTAACACCCATTTATACATAGAAATAAAGTTTATTAAATATTTGATTCTACGTTTTAAGTAATTATAGTTGTTCATTTATCTTATTTATAGTGAAAATTTAGCTAGACGCTAAAAAAATTACAAAATTTTTTTGCTTAATGGATCATGTTGTGTTACTCGATAATAAAAAGTCATATAGGAATTCAAAAATTATCATCCGATATCTTATTGAGCCTTGTTCGGTTGGAGGCAAATAAGACATCCATTTATTAATAAACAACACAAAACTGACATGAATCAACCCGTTAGCTGACTAAATAAAATTCACACCGAATTATTTTTTATTTGTTTTAAAAGAAAAATTAATCAGCAATCTAGCTTTTCATTGGTTATAAGTTTAGGGGTGTTCTTAAATTCACCCACATAATTTGTCTTCTCACCTCACAAAAAGTCAAAATTTCGTTAATCTTAACCTAAAAAATAGCGTAAAACCCTTTATTTTCACCACACTTTCTGTACTTTAAAAAAATGGCCACTAGTTTGTCTTTTCACCCACTTTAATTTTTCTAACAAACAAGCATCTATTATTTTCTCTTAATTACATACATCTTAAATGTAAATTTATAATAAGTATCCTCATACTTTTATATAGAGTGTTAGACTTTTATTTTCACTTACACCGGCATGTACAATAACGTTTTCAATGATATTTTTTTAATTTATTCAATCTTTTCATTTGTGCATGCATGCAGAGCTCAATAAAACTCATGTTAAGTTATCCAATATCAAAGTTAAAGAAAGATAGTATTAACATATGCCTAATATGTCATTAAAAAAAATGTGTATTGTATGTTGTACTCTTATTATTTTAATATTTAAATTCTTAAAATTACTCATAAAAAAATATTGAAAAAATAAATAGTTTAGTGAGAAAATCTCTATCATTTTAATATGTTGCAAGGAAATCATTTTTTTGAGTCTCCAAAAAATTAAATATTATAGAAATCGAAAGTAACAAAATATTTTTATAAATGATTTATTTTTATGAAAACTATTTTATTTTTTCAATTCATTTTTTTCCTTTTTCGAAAGATAACATTTTTTTTTAAAAAAAGAAGAAGGTGGTTTTAAGTCGTTAGAATGAAGAATTTGTGATGAATTTACATTTAGATCCTCATGTTATAGTTTTCATTCTCTATATTTATAACGACGTAACTAAAGTTCACAAGTATTACTGTCTCCTATATAACTTTTTATTGATTTATTTTCATTCACTAAATTACTACATAGTTAAGCTGAGTGTTAAATTAATTCATGCACACAACAACTATATCAATAAAGCTTTTGAGTTTTAAGGTATCTAGAACATCCTTTTTTTCGAGACTCCTTTATTATTAATAGTACGTGTAGTTTTAGCTCAGCATAGATAGCTTTATTTTTATGTACTTTGATATTAGTTCAATTATAAGAGTACGAATCAATTTAGTCAGGGTTTGTACGGAATCAATTTACTTATTATTGTTAAGTGTTGTAGTAGTCTTTTAATGTTTTTGATGTATTGAATTAGAATTTATATTTACTTATTTCACAAAAATAAAATTTATAGACAAGTTTGAAATATGAATAATAATCATTTGAAAACAATGAATAGTAATAGATTATGTGAAATATTATCGTTAAAAATGTATTTATCATAATTAATATTTTATATTTTTTTCATAGGTAATATGACTTATACGTAATTTTTAATGAAATTTATTAAGAGTGATGAAATTTTTTATTATGTATTATTTTGATGCAAAAGTTAATATTACTTTAACATTTTTATTTTTAGCGACAAAACTGTATCGTTATTGCATTATTTCAGTAAACTCACCCACCACTGGGGTGAATTGCATGTTTTTTCAGAAAACTGATGGGATGAGAAGAAAGTATTTTCACACTGGAGTGAGAAGACTGATTTTGTGAGTGTATTTAAAAATACCCTAAGTTTAATAATGTAAAAAAATCATAAATAAAAGTTATTCATATATTAATTATTTTAGGAGTTTAATAAAAAAAGTAAACAAAGAAAAGATTCATTCACGGCAGTGGCGGAGCCAAAAAATTTATTTAGGATGGGCCAAACTAATAACACAACAAAAATTTAACAATTTAAGAAGTAACTCAACATTAAAACACCTAAATCTTAATATTCAATTTTTTTTTTAAAGTATAAGATTATAAGAAAGAAATCTGACATAAGAGGCTAAGAGCCAGAAGAAAAAAAAAACAAAGTGCAAAGTGGAAAAAATGGTCAAAACAAATGAAGAACAAAGATGGAAAGGGGGAGGAAGAATAAATAACAAAGAGACTGCCTTCCTTCTAATTATACATCATACATGTATTTAATTGCAGAATTCGACCCCCACCCCTAACTTATACAGTTCGTTGCACATATATACCCCTCATCCATTTAACTTTTATAATTGCACAAACAACTCCTGATCTTTTGCCTATCACACAAAAACACATATATACTCGGACAAAATTTGCAAAAAGTCTACGTGGGCCCATGCTCCCCCGACCCCTACATGGCTCCGTGTCACGGGGTGTCTCCCAACAGCACTCGTGACCAACTACACTTCATCAACACCGTGCACGTGCACGCGCCCGAGCGCAGCACGGCCCAACAGGCGATCCAGTATCGTCAAGTCATCAAGCATCATCTAGTTTTATTATTGTGCTGAGGTTTTTCATATGTAAATATTGTTTCCATGTAATTAGATTTAGGAATTTCCTTTGTAGTTGTATTGCATTTCCTTTGTAAATGTTTTCTTGTAATTTGTAAGACCCAACGTGCACTGCTACAACTTTGATATTTTCATTAAGTAGTTATATGTGGGGATAAAACCATCTGCCTCACATCCGAGTTGCCTACTAGTGCACGTTGTTTAGCACTTTGTTTTTAAGCTCTTACTTTATTTCATATTGCAATAACTTTTCATATAATCATGTTTCTTGTAATGAAGTAATTTCAATTTATGCTCAAACTCTCCTTAAAATTACTGTTGTTGCATGTTTGTTGTTGAATACAAATAAGTTTTAGCAAACACGACTAGGCTATCGGTAAGCCCCGTCGATCACGCAGCCTCCTTTAGGTCTTCAAAGGACGCCCCGTAACACTCCGCCCTTGATTCACGGCAACATAGAAGAAAACCTGCCCGTGAAAAGGACAAATCCTTTAAAAAGCACAGAAAACCGTAGGCTTTTTAGTTGGATTCAGATGTCATCCTTGCGTTCTGGTAGGCCTCATTCCGGTTCGCAAGCCTGCAGCAGCTTTGTGGCTTCATATTTAGTCTCTTTGTCTAGGCATTTTATTTCTATGTATTTCGTGGGCCTTTTATTTCGGCCATTTTACCTTTTCTTTTTTTGTTAGTCAACTTTATTTTATAAACTTAGTTCATTTTTTAAGTTTTGTTGTTTTTTTTTTTATTTTATTTTTGCATCTTTTTGAAGGACTTTCGTATAGTCCAAGGGGTGGGCATTTGTAACTTTCATCTATTTTTTATTTATAGGAGCATTCTTTTCCGGGTTTTCAAGTTAAAAGATTTATAAAAAAAATTAAAAAATTAATGAGAGAGATGGTCAAGTATCATACAATGGGACTTGGGATGGATAGAAGAAATTGAGATTTAGAATAAGAGAGTGATTTTTTAAAAATAATGTGTATGAATAAATTAAAGAGAAAAGAAAAACAAATTAAGTGGAAACAAAATTGTAACCCTTAAATCAATATCAAGTATTTTGGACCTTGGAATTATTTTTTTTGTGGTCACGTCATTATGCTTAATGTTGCACTATAAAAAATCATAATAATAAGGACGAAGAAAATCATAATAAATTAAAGTGTTGTCTTTTTTTTTTTGGTTCTTCACGGAGTGTTCGGGGCCAGCTTTCACATACCTCGACTAATCTCCGCTCGTGACGCTAGGGTTCAACTTTGGGAGCTCCAAGTCGACCCAAAGTTGTCCCAGTAGCAGTCTTGTACCACCAAGCCAAGAGGTTTGATTATAAATTAAATTACTGTGAAGAAGTGCTTGTGTAATACGTTCCTAATTCTTAAGAACCAAGTCTAATGACATTTCCTTATGGGGTGCAGTTCTCATTAAATGTTATAGTGCCTGATTAGACATAAATTCCCTTTGTGTTACGATTCACCGGATATAATATTATGATTTTTAGAAAAAGTAATTACAGTTTACGTAGAAAAAGGTGTTTCAAGTGATTAATTTCCTACTATTTAGTCTTTAGTCCTCAAACAAATTTCCAAACATTGGGATACACTATTCCAGTTGCATAACTAAGTTTCTTCTATTGTGAACTCTTAAGGCATAGTCTGAGTGTATCATTCACGGATCAATATTAATCAGAAAACCCTAATTATATTATTGTTAATCATGTCATTCATTTCAAGTAAATAAAACAAATTCAGAACATGGTTAATTTCATGTGCCAACTACTCCTGAGAGCCAATTAATTTTACGGACATAACCGATAAATCCACCACATCAGTGAAGTAGTACAGAGACAACCGTCCACAAAACAAAAGAGAGACGGGGCATGAGAAATTAAGTTTGATTCTCTCCCTAGAAAAACATGTAAAGAATTTATCGCAAAAGGATCATCCTAGCTAGTCTACCAGCTAAGATTCAAATTAAACATGACAAGAGCTAGCACGTGCGGATTAAGTTAATCAAATCAATTGATGATAAGGGTGATGTGCCTTTGTTACCACTCCGAATGGAGGTTGTTATATAGGCTAGTATTATTATTATTATTATTATGATGATGCT
The DNA here is from genome assembly GCA_021464415.1 of Lonicera japonica. Taxonomy (NCBI): domain Eukaryota; kingdom Viridiplantae; phylum Streptophyta; class Magnoliopsida; order Dipsacales; family Caprifoliaceae; genus Lonicera; species Lonicera japonica. The sequence continues at coordinate 83,839,215 of CM038465.1, read as the reverse complement.
GCTGCTGCTGAGCTTGCGCATTCGAGTAAGGCGGCAGCCCCATTACATTGTTGCCATCGTAGCTTCTCTTCTTCCCAAAGTTTGAGTGAGCAGGTTCTACTCCCAAGAAATCAACTGTCATTTTTTCACCTCCTCCTCTGAATACTTGTGCGGTATTGTTTGTCTTTGAGGAAGAATGCATCAAAAGAGACGAATCATCATATAAACTACCACCATAATAATATTCTTGATCCTGATGAGGGCAACCAGCTCTTTGATCATCTCTGACGGCCTCTTCCAAATTCTTGTCAAAATCAAACATTTGTTGGTTTCGTCCTGCTCCTCCTACTTCTCCTACATAGGATAATACACCACTACTAATATTATTGTTAGTAGTAGTTGCAGACACTTTACAGGAAGAAGAAAATTCTTGAACTGTAGTAGTGGTGGTGGTCAAGTTGTTGTTATTACTGGAATAGCCAGTGAAACCTCTGAGGAGGATTGGGGCAATGGAGGAGTTGTCATCGCTGATCTTTGAACTCATTTCTGAGGCCTTCTGCAACAAGGCAGTCGCTGAGGCATAGGCCGAGGAGGCAAAGTCGTTGACGATGGAAGAGCTAAAGCAGCTTCGCGGGCATGCGGTTAAGGATCTTGGATTGAAGAAATTGGAAGACAGAGAAGAAGGAGAAGAAGATTTCAACATGACCCCTTGTGAGTACTGATGAGAATTAACTGATAGATTCATGAGGCCGGAGTCAGAGAAAAGGTCTTGATTTGCTTGACCTTGGCTGTGCAACATTGATGTTCCTCCTCCTCCAGTTGCAGCAAGGGGCTTTTGGTTCATTTTGTAGTTCTCCTCTGTCAATGCATCGCAAAAGGCTCTGTGTGTCACAAAACTATCTTTCCTGCACTCCAAATTGAAACAAACAATCACATTAATATTTATGTAAAAGCTCGAGAGCGAGTACTGATCACTGCTGACAAAATTGCAGACATTAAAAAAGAATTGAGTTTTTTCCTAAAAAAAAAGATTGTAATGACTGATCTCACTGATGACAAATTTTTTATTGCGTACACTAATTAATTATATTATGTTTCACGTTGGGAGTCTTAATTAAAATGGTTTTATGTGGTTTCCGTATACATCTTAAGGCACTAACTTAAACAAGCTGCAAAAATATGGTAGCAGTACATATCAAGTTAAAAGGGTAGTTGCAGAAATTAGGCCTCGTTTGGTTCACGGATTTTAGTACTCGGGAAAGGAAAGTCGTTCATTTCCTTTGTTTGGTAAGCACAAATTCCGGAAACACTTTCCCGAGAGAGGGGAAAGTAGGGGGTAAAACCATTCCTCCCAAAACACATGGGATTGATTTTCCCATGTGATTTCCAAGCATTTATTACACAAATTTTAGACAAAAATACTCTTTCCTAAATACTATCCATGGTTTACCAAACACAAGAAAGGAAATTTGACGGAAAATTTACTTTCCCACCTCCATGGGAAAGATAAGGGAATTGATTTCCTTTCCGTGAACCAAACGAGGCCTTAAGGTGGGAAGAAAGAAAGAAAGAAGTAGGAGTAGGTAGGCAGGTAGCTAGTAACAATGAATAAATGATTGGGGTGGGGCTTGGACCTGGAGAAAATGGTGCCGCAATCACAGCGGTATTCGCGAGTGCCGCAGATCTTGGAGTGGGCCTTCCAGTCAGACTGGACGGCATAACGCTTGGAGCACTTGTCGCACTTCCATTTCTTCTCACCGTGCTTCCTGCAGAAGTGCTTCTTTATGCCAGTTAAGTCCCCCAGTGCCCTGCTGGGGTCATTGTGTACGCAGTTGGACTCGGGGCACACGTAAACCCTCTTCTTCACATCCTTCGCTTCTTGTGGATTCCTCTGCTTCAGCTTCCAAGGCAGATTGTGTCCTCTCCTGTGCAGCTGAAGGTTCTGATCCCTCTGAAATCCCTTGTGACATACCTCACATATGTACCTGTTGGTTGCCATTAGTGTCCTTGGCGACAAAGCCACTACTTCTGCTTCCGGGTCTTTACCATTTTTCATTTCACCCATTCAACATGGCGTGCAAGAATTATTAATTTCCAAAAGAAAAAACTTAAAAAAAAAGGTATTTAGCATTTCTTTTCCATGCATACGTACCAGGATTCCCCGGGAGATTTCTTTTCTTCTTTGAGGCAGTCACAGTTGGATTAATATAACTAGTATCGTGGTCTCCATCAAACTGCTCAATGTCCTCTTCTTCAAATTCTTGAATAAAGTTGGACATGATTTTGGCAAGCTAGCTAGTCTTCTTCTGGTTTTAATGACACCTATATAATTATGCTTATTAGCTGATTATATGTATTATGTATGTGTGTAGTGTAGTGTAGTGTAGGATCATGTTGGATATAAGCTAGCTAAGGGAGCTGATGATATACACGATGAGGGGAAGGTGGGTAGCAGACAAAAAGGAGAAGAAGAAAATTGCTCAATCAAAGACCATGGTCCATCCCATCCCATCATATTAATTATAATTAATTAATAATATAATATGGATTATAATTCTATTGAAAGCAACAAAAATTGAATCAAAATGCTAGTACTTGTATGCATCCAAAAGTTACACATAATTAAAATCAGTTGATTTCTGTTTGTCCTAGCTATTGACCGGGTGAAGCGGGAATAAACAATCTTTCGGAGTTTCCAAATTTGTAAAACCGCCCATGAGGAGTGGAGAGGACTGCATGCCTTAATTTACTTTTCTTGTCTAAAGTGCGCGCAAACTAGTTCAGAACACTTAAGTGTTGCACTAAAAATAAGAAAAAGGGGATGTGTATATATATATGATGAGAAGAAAGGGTGGGAAACAAATCATAAAGGACAAGTAATAGGATTCCAAAGGAGGGATCCGTATAAAGAGACAAAAGTTGGCCTCCTCTTAATTAATTAATTAATTTAATTTGAGTAGACCCACCTTCCCCTATTCATAAGTAATTAAACAAATAGTTGTGCCCATCTGATCCTCCCTGGAAACCCATTAGCGCTTGTCCTTATTGTCTTTGAGCTTTGCATCTAGGCACGTGCGTACTAATTAACTATGCATATCAACGTTTAGTTTATCATCTTGTTCGTGCTGAAAATTCCATACGCATTCTTAAATTTTGACACCAAATACAAGTCATAACGATGCTCTTCCTCCTTTTTTCTATTAATTGATAAGTTTTAGCGCAAGCGCTTGCTGCTGAGTCTGAGCGTGCTTCAATGTCTGAAAAAAAGAAATATTAGTTACAATCTGGAAAGTATCAATCAAATCAACCAACTGCCGTTAAATCTCACGAGATTGCCCAAAATTAATGTCCTTTCATGAACTTGGACATGATGAACAAGAAAATGCTATATGGACTAAAACTATGTTTTTATATAAGATCAAACGACTCTCAATTTAATTTGGAACTAAAAGTAAGGACGTGAGGACTGGCTAAAAGAGAAGAGCCCACGTTATACAGGGTAACAACAAATCCCTTCTTTTTTCTTTTTTCCCCCTTTTTCTTCTTACTAAAACCAACGGAGAAATCTCCTCGAGAGGAAAGATTAGGTTTAACTGGACGTAGCAAGGGATTTGTGGGAGCTCAAGCTTAATACTAATAGCCAGTAATAGGTTACAGTACTTGTTACTGAAGTTTATAATTAAATTAAAGAATGCAAACTGATGTAAGGGCTACCGGGCTAGTGTTTGGTGATTAGTTTTCCATGGATGCATGGTGTGTTGCGGTTCTGTTAGGCAAGGAATATGCAGCCTGCTCTGCCTCATCCTTCTTGATCCTGCTGAAGGTCAGCTTGTGTGGCAGCATGTTCACAATCAGGCAGATTAAACTTCGCAGAAACTGAAATACAGGGTAACAACAATTTGGTCATTTGTATTTTTAGTGTTATTTGCAGGCTTCAAAAACTAAAAAATTCTTCATTTAATTTGACCTAGTACACCTAAATCTGTCCAATGTTGTAACTTATAAAGCCTGCCACCGTACCCTTTCAAACAGCTACTAGCTGGTATCATGCTTAATTTTAAGCAATATATGCAGCAATGACTATATATACAGTACAGTACTAACAAATTAAAAGGCACGGCACAGATACAAACATGCATGGTCCACAGACAACACACTGTTTTTCTTCTTTCTTCTCCTCAATCTTTCAATCTGCTTCACATTTTCTTTTGGAGCGCTTGTTTCATACAATCTCATTCTCCTGAATTTTAATAGCTCCTCGTGATATATATATGAAAGAAACCCCACCTCATATGATGGTCATTCGTTATTCGTGTATATATATATAACAGTAACTTGATACTGCCATCCTTCTTGACACTTGAAAATATTGCTATGTTTTATACACCTTGCGTGTTTCATTTTGGCGAGAATTATCGGAAGCTGATAATTTAGAGAGAATGATAATATTATTCCATATCAATTAAGACTAAATACAAGCAACTTATATAGGAGGAGAACTAGAATCCTAGCTTACTTAAAATACACCTTAAGGTAGGATACAACCCACAAACTCTCTAAATAGGAAATAACATAAATAAATAAAATAAATACTAAATTATCAATACTCGCCCTCAAGTTGGTGCGAAGATATCTGTCATGCCCAACTTGCTTACTTGAAATTCAAACGGTTGTCTTAACAGGCCTTTGGTCAAAATATCTGCAACTTGTTGATTAGACGGAACAAACGGAGTACGTATTATTCCACCTTCTAGCTTTTCTTTTATGAAGGGCCTATCAATCTCAACATGTTTCGTCCGATCGTGTCAGACCGGATTGTGGACAATACTTATAGCAGCCTTGTTATCGCAGTATAACTTCATTGGGAGACTTATTGGCCTTCTAAGTTCTTCTAAGACCCTTTGTAGCCAAAGAACCTCACATACTCCTTAAGCCATTGATCTGAATTCAGCTTCTGCACTGCTCCTAGTGACAACACTTTGCTTCTTGCTCCTCCACCAAGTTGCCCCACAGAAACGTACAATAGCCCGACGTGGACCGTCTATTAGTAACCGATCCAGCCCAATCAGTATCTGTATACACTTCTATCCCTCTTTTATCGTTCTTCCTGAAGAACAAACCTTTTCCTGGGGAGCCTTTGAGGTAACGAAGAATACGGTGCACAGCCTCTAGATGCCCTTCACATGGTGAGTGCATGAACTAACTAACCATGCTCACAGCGAAAGCGATGTCAGGGCGTGTATGAGACAAGTAGATTAGTTTCCCAACCATTCTTTGGTATCTCCCTGTTTCGGTTAGAACATCGTTTTTAACATCTCCTAGCTTGGTACCCAGTTCTATGGGAGTATCTGATGGCTTACATCCACTCATCCCAGTTTCTGCCAGCAGATCCAATATATACTTCCGTTGTGAGACTACAATACCATTTTTTGAACGAGCCACCTCTATTCTAAGAAAGTACCATAGGTCGCCAAGATCTTTAATCTCAAATTCTTTGGCGAGATTTTGCTTCAGTCGACTCATTTCTTCAAGATCATTCCCGGTCAAAATCATATCATCCACATAAACTATGAGAACAGATATCTCATTTCTTGTGGACATCTTTGTGAATAGAGTATGATCAAACTGCCCTTGAGGAACTTCGTTAACCTTTCGAACCACGCCCTCGGGACTGTTTAAGGCCATACAAAGACCTCTTTAGCTTGCAAATTTTGGTCCCAAATTCCTCAGTAAAACCAGGTGGAGGTTCCATATAGACCTCCTCTTCTAAGTCTCCATTCAAGAAGGCATTCTTCAGATCCAACTAATTCAAAGGCCAATCCAGATTAGCTGCAACAGATAAGAGAACCCAAACTGTATTTAATTTTGCCACTAGAGAAAAGGTTTCGAAGTAGTCCACTCCATACATTTGAGTGAAGCCTTTAGCGACCAGGCGAGCCTTGTACCGTTCCACTGACCCATCTGAGTTATACTTCACTGTGAATACCCATTTACAACCGACAACTGTCTTTCCTTCTGGAAGCATTACTTTCTCCCACGTAGCATTTTTCTCCAGTGCTCTCATCTCCTCATATACCACTTCTCTCCACTCCGGAACATTTAGAGCCTCCTAAACACTGTTAGGAATAACCATATTCGACACTAGAGAAATAAATGCAGAATAGGAGGGTGAGATATTTTTATACGACGAAAAGTTCGAAATAGGGTATTTAAGAGATTTCATACACGCTCTGACTCCTTTCCTAAGAGAAATAGGAAGATCAAGTTGATCAGTCTGAGTTGTTGACTTGGTATTATCTTGAGAACTACCTTCAGGTATCTCAGAAGAGTCATCTTGAGTATCATGATCCACCTCCAGGTTGGATTCTTGGGGTTGCTGAGGGATGGTTTCTTTCCTTCCTTGTTCTGGATTTTTCTTAGAATAAACAAGACCTTTATACTGTTTTTCACACATCTCTGGTCCATCGGTGGTCAATTTTGGGATAACACTAGCCCTGGTTGTTCACCATTACCAACACAAGTATCTTCAATATTTAACTCATTTGTTTTCCCAGACTGTGTGTTAAAATAATTAGGTACTTGTTCATACAAAACATCAATTACCGAATTATCGAAACCACAACCACCGTCTTCACTCGTGCTGTCCCCCTGAAGATGGGAGTCGTTGTAATAGGATTGTCCCTAAAAAAAGGTAACAACCATAGAGATGTACAATTTTTTGAAAATTGGGTCAAAACATTATACCCTTTTTGATTCGTAGGATATCCTACAAAAATACATTTGTGTGCCTTTGGATCAAGTTTAGAATATTTTAGGTCATGATTATGAACAAAGGCAACACTTTCAAATATTTTTAAGGGAATATCCCCTAATAACCGAGTGTTGGGAAATAGGTTAGAAAGCAATTTGATAGGGACTTTAAATTTCAAAATTCGTGTTGGAAGCCGGTTAATAAGGTAAGTAGCTGTCAAAATAGCATCGCCCCAAAGGTATTTAGGAACTTTAGTTTGAAAAATTAAAGCTCTAGCAACTTCAAGTAGATATCTATTTTTCCGTTCGGTAACTCCATTCTGTTGAGGAGTATAATTACAAAAACTTTGATGAATTATCCCATTTTTGACAAAAAAATCCCCTAACATCTTATTAAAAAATTCCGTCCCATTATCACTCCGAAAAATTTGAATTTTGGTTTGAAACTGTGTGTGTATCATGGTGTAAAAATTTTGGAACACACTCCCAACTTTTGATTTTTCTTTTAAGAGAAAAACCCAACATACTCCATTTTGTTAAGGAGTATAATTACAAGAACTTTGATGAATTATCCCATTTTTGATAAAAAAAACCCTTAACATCTTATTAAAAAATTCCTTCCCATTATCACTCCGAAAAATTTGAATTTTGGTTTGAAACTGTGTGTGTATCATGGTGTAAAAATTTTGGAACACACTCCCAACTTCTGATTTTTCTTTTAAAAGAAAAACCCAACATACTCTAGTGTGGTCATCAATGAAAGTCACAAACCAACATTTGCCAGACTAAGTGGGCACTCTAAAGGGACCCCAAACATCACTATGAATCAAGGTGAAAGGTTATGATTTCTTATAACCTATAATGCCATAGCAAAATCTGACTATCACTAGAAACAGAAATAGAATTAAAACAAGTCTGCCGGTCTTACCTTCCAGAGGTAGATCCATTATTGAAGAAGTAGAGACCCCCATCCTGTTTAGCAACCCCAATCGTCTTCCCTGAATTTGAATCCTGAAATTCACAATGAGAAGACCAAAAGTTAACATGGCAATTGAGATCAAGAGCTAATTTGCTAACAGATATAAGATTATACGATAGATGAGGAACATGTAAGACATTTTTAAGAATGAGAGACGAAGAAACAATTATGGTTCATGTGCCCGCAACAACAGCGAAAGAACCATCAGCAATTTTAACTTTCTGATTTCCTGCACACGGAGTATATGATGAAAAGAATTCCGAAATACCGATCATGTGGTCAGTAGCCCCTAAATCTAATATCCAGTTGCTGTGGGATTTGATGCAAGCAATAGCTGTAAACTTATTACCTGACTGAGCTATGGAACATAAGGAGCCGGAGTTTCCTAAGGAATGAGATTGGACCATTTTACACAGATGCTCTATTTGTTCCTTTGTGAATGGAAGTGGTTCTGAGGAAGACTGCTGCTCTGAATCTGCATTGCTTGCTTGGAATGCTTGTGTTCCTCCCTTTTGTTTTGTTATCTCGCTTCTTCCAATTTGCTGGTTTGCCATGAAGCTTCCAACAACTCTCCCTAGTATGACCTGACCACTTACAATGATCACACCATAGTCTCTGTTTTCCTCCCCGCTTATCACAATCTGCTGCTTTATCAAGGACTACTTGTGCAGATCTTTCACTCTCTGCACGGGGTTCACGTTCGTCTCTCAACATCACAGATCGTCGAGCCTCTTCTTTGCATACCTCTAAAAAAACCTCTCTGATAGTAGGCAAGGGTATCCTGCCTAAAATACGACCCGGAACTTCGTCTAAATCTTTGTTTAGTCCCGCAAAAAAGACAAATACACGACCTCGCTCAACTTTCTTCTTGTAACGAGCACTATCATTCGGGTTTTCCCACTCTTCGGATTCAAACAAATCCAACTCTTGCCATATGGCCATCATGTCGTGGTAGTAAGTTGTAACCCCACGATCCCCTTATTGCATCTTCCACAACCGATTATTGAGTTCAAACATTTGCGAATGGTTGTCTAGATCAGAGTACGTTTCCTTAACTGCTATTCAAATATCTTAAGCGGTTGGCAAGAACATGTAGGGTTTACCAAGTCCAGCCTCCATAGAATTAATCAACCACGAGGTAACCATCGAATTCTCCTCGCGCCACGATTTGAAGCCCGGTTCGTTAGCCGGTGGCGGTACCACCTCACCATTCACATAACCTAACCGTCTCTTGCCATCAATGAACAGTCTCATTGATTGTGCCCATTCGAGATAGTTTCTCCCATTTAACTTGTGACTGATGTTTGCCACCGGATTTTTGTTCATCGAATAAATCGATGCAAATTGCGATATAGAATCTACACTGTTGGATGTAGAAGACTGACTCGTGGTTGACCCACTAGTTGAATCTATGAGACCCAGAGACGTAGCACCCACCATAACAAGTTTATAATTCATATGGTACAAGAATCAAACTAACCAAACCAAGCAATCAACTAAACAGTATCAAATAATACCAAATCAGAACAGTACCAAATAACTATGACGAAACAGTACCAAACTGGACCAAAACAGTACCAGAATAAGCTGCGGAACAGTGAAACGAGTAAACCCGAAAATTTTGGTGATGATCTGAGCTGCCACGCGCCTCCACATGCGGTGGAAGTAGACGGCGCGTGAGATCCACGCGTAGGAAGGGGTGACGCATGTGGGCGCGTGAAGCGTCAGTTTCCGGCACGGCTTTCGGGGTTCTGCTCGTTTGAAAATTCCGACCACTCCTGCATGGTTGGTTCCAGGAAGTCTCACCTATTACGCACGCCAATGAGCAATGAACAGTGGCGGCGGGTAGGGTTTTAGGCGTGGGTAGGGTTTTAGTCGGACCTAGGGTTTTAGTTGGACCTAGGCAGCATATGGAGTTCCTTTCCAATCCTCTGATACCATGATAATTTAGAGAGAATGATAATATTATTCCATATCAATTAAGACTGAATAGAAGCAACTTATATAAGAGGAGAACTAGAATCCTAGCTTACCTAAAATACTCCTTAAGGTAAGATACAACCCACAAACTCTCTAGATAGGAAATAACATAAATAAATAAAATAAATAGTAAATTATCAATAGAAGGAAAGGCCGTTTTGTTGCAATATGACCAAAATGACCTTACACGAAGTCGTGCCGCACAAATGCATCAAATTTAACAGCCAAATAAGACAGAATGGTCAAAGTGGTACGCACTCTAAAGTTGAATGATTAAAGTGGTCGTTTTAAAATTTGATGGTCAAAGTGGTAGTGGATCAAAAGTTTAGTGGCCACTCAAAATATTACCCTTTTCAGACATCTAGCAATGAACTCTAACTTAATCAACTCTTAACTTAAAAATATATCACTGCCCTTTTGACAAGAGTGGACAGGGTTCAAACGTTGTAAAAGGTAAGGAAGAGTTGGACAGTGAAATTGTAGGCTTGAACTTCGTCAATAGCAACTTCAAATCCCTTAAGGTGCAATTGATTGGGGTGAATTACTCTCATTTGCGTAGCCACTACTATTTTTTGATAAAAACTTTTGCTCTAAATCCTTGTTTGCTTAGGTTGTCTTTGGTGCTAGTCAGTAGTCAGTTCTAGTGAACAAATGGTTGTACAAGAAAATTAGCATTATGTTCAACGTGGATGAGTATCAGCTACTTCAAAAAACTTCATGCATGATTATGTATCTTTCTCACACCTCTTATCTTCTTTTCCTAATGCATTTCCCAACTATTTTAACAATCAGTGGTTTGCAATTACTTGCTCATTTCTCCCCATTTATAAGCAGATTGACAAATTGTAAGAGTGACATTTCAGTACCCCGTGATAATGGAGTTGAGGCAAAAAGAAACTAGACAGGAACATAATTCAAATTGTGAATTAACACGTTTCCTAACTAATGCCTCATAGCTTTGTAGAGCACCTCGAATGTTTATTTATCTATTTGTTTTAAAAGTTTAGGCAACGAGGAAGTAGTAGTAGTGATCGGGGTAGTGTTTTAAACTTAGGATGCTTTTTTGTTAGTGGAGTCGTTGGCTACGGAGAGATTGGCATGTGAAAATTGGGGATTGGACGGACTACTATATCATCAGTATCCATCTGCACTTGGCACTGGAAATTTTTCGGTTTTCCAGGTTAAAGTTAGGAAAGTGAAAATTTGGAGTGGCAAAGAAGGGGTTTTAGACTATATATAAATATTTCTAAAAGTTTCAACTACTTGCATTCCTCCATCATATTCATATTCATCTGCTGTTTTATCTGTAAGGTCTTCTATGCAATTGGTTCAAAAGACTATTAAGGACATGATGTTTTCTATCTATGTACATTAAGTCATAAGCCTCATTGGTCATAAAGTGTATTGAGCCACCAACCACACAAAGACCTCAAGTTTGCTTGCAATCATCTTTTTCAAGAAAAGAACCGCTGTGAATGATAGTAGACATCACAACACACGTTCCTCAAGTCCCACTCTTTCCCGGACTTCTCAAATAAATATTGCAAAGACACCATGCTCAACCAATGTTGATGTTATTCATTCAAATTTTTATCTACAGAACAAATTCCAACAACAGAAGTGACGCAAGCACAGATTGAAGCATTATAAAGGAAAAAACAAAATAATGCACTACTTGGTCAAAAAGTAGAATCCACAATCTAAATACTCGCACAAGCAAATCCTTGAGACCACTTTCTCTCCATAATAAATCTAGTAAATCCACAACCCCACAAAAAAAAAAGAAAGAAAAGTGGAAGCCAGTGAGAATAAACTTCCATGAATTTTGGAAAGAAATACTCTACAACATGAGAATCACAACCTATCCTACCTTGCAATCTTGAACTCGCTCTTGCTCGTGATAGAGCAGTGTTGTACTGATTCTTGTTTATGGGGAAATATCCCAAACTATTTATTTACCTAGCAAGGCCTTATACTTCATCACCTCCAAATTACTCATCCATGGCTCCAATCCCCGTCTCCTTCTAGTCTTGCACATAACCTCCCCCCTAGCTAATTCCCCCACCAACAAAAAAAAAATTGCCTCCACGAGATCCGTCAGCATTCATTCTTGGGGCCAAGCTATCCTTTGGAACTCCAAAAATTAGTACATGATATATTATTGGAAATATAAGACAACACATTTCGGACCAAGGTCAATCATCCCTCAAGATAAGCAAAGCCCATTTTCATTCATCCAATTTCTTCTGAATTCCAAAACGCCAATCAATGAGGATTACCTCCAAATGGGAGACCCATATAACAAGGCCCCTCCCACCCCATAAACCAATTTCATCCACTAATATTTTTTTATTTTTTTTCCTAGTCAATATTAAAATTCCAAGCTAAATGTCTGCAGACTGTTTGCATTATAACAAATATAGCCCAAAGAGAAATTTTGCATGGAAGTTTTTACTTTCAAATCGTTCTGTTACCTGAACTGGGCACTTGGTCTGCCTTGGTGTTGGAAGGAAATTTACAATAATCCTTTTGCTTTCAACAATCGACACTTTCTTCACTTAGGCTCTGGTTTGATAACAAAGTTGGAAAATGAAAAAATACCTTTGTGAGAAGTTAGAAGATGTGATAAGTATGATGCACGACGAAAGAAAGTTTAAAGAGAAAAGACTATCGTCTTCTACCTAACTTCTTGTATCAACAAGAAACGAGAGAAAATTCTTGAAAATTTTGATATATTGAATAAAGATTTATTTATACTACTCCAATCCTAAACCTAAAATAACTAGGATTGCTTGGAGGCTACTCCAAATCAAATCCTTTGACTATAAGGAAACCCAAATTACTTAAATCAAAACATACTAAAACTAATACCCTAGACTTTACCAAAACCCTAATAATAAAACATTGCCCCCAAAATAATAAAATAAAAATCAAATAAATAATAAATTAAAATTGTCTTCACGCGTGCCACATCATTCACCCGCTCTTCAAAAAAACTCGTCCTTGAGTTTAATGAAGAAAATTGATATCTTCCATACCATTCTACTAGATACTTGGAAAGCTTGATATTCAAATCGAATTGTAACTTCTCAGAAATATTACTTTTCTTCTCTTGTAATTGATTAGGGTCAAAATTTTCAGTGCTAATAAAATCAATATATTCTTTTGTCATGTCTGCTTCAATTTTGGCAAGTATAATTCCTTCCTTGCAACAATTTTCATGCCCAAAATTAAAATATTTCAAAGCTACCAAATTAACAACTTCCATACTCTTTAGATTTTCAACAAATTTTGAAGATCAGTCAACTTTACATGAACAAGGTCTTGTGATGGCATTGATGGTTAAGGGGCAGTCTGAATTACCTGACGAATTACCCCCTATGCGAAATATACAACATCATATTGACTTAATGCTTGGAGCTAGTTTACCCAATTTGCCGCATTATCGTACGAGTCCAGCCAAACATTCTGAATTGCAAGGGAAGGTTAATGAGTTGCTTGAAAAGGGTTTAATTCGGGATAGCATAAGTCCGTGTGCGATCCCAGCCCTACTTACTCCCAAAAAGGATGGCACTTGGAGGATGTCAGTCGACAGTCAGGCCACTAACAAAAGGTATGTACAATCTATGTAGATGAAAAGGAATGTTTGAATATGTACCATTTGATGGATATGTATTTTATATTATATTAGGAACATGTATCAACAACTATTTCCAACGCCCTTTATACTTGGTCTTTAATGTTTTCATCTTCAAGAACTTTATTGATAATAACCATAAATAATGTGTCATCGCAGTTTTGTTGTATCCATTTGATGGAGTTTGTTGTATCCTTTCTTGTGAGGGGTTTGTGGCCTTTGTTTGATTTAATAAAGATTTAAATTTCACCACAAAAAAAATACATATAATTCCAAGGCATAGTCGACCAGCAGTCTACCATGTCAAATAAAAGTTAAATTGGAAGAATCAGACAAGCTACAAATACCAAACCAAATAAATAAATAAGAGCTCACAGCAACACTTTCTCAAATATTGCAAAATGTCCAGCCTCTGAGACACCTACTCTGTGTTCTAGTGCAAAAAAAAAAAATCACAGCTGCAGATCCTATTGGTAACTATAATTTCTAGTGGTAATCTTTATACTTTGAGTACTATTTGTAGTTATTTTTTTTTAAAATATCTCAGTTTCTAGCGCATGTCCTCATCATCCGAGTAGAAAATGGGTTTGAATTTAAAAAAAAAATGAAAAAAAATGAAAGACGTTAAAGCCCAATAACCTAGCAAGGCTATGTGACTCTCCTCCAAATTACCCATTGCCTAGTCCCCATCTCCTACCAGTCTTGCACACCACCACAACCCTAGCCAATTCCTTCCCCGACCCCTGCTCACTAACTTTCACAAGAGATCCCTCATCATTCAGTCTAGAGGCCTAGCTATCCTTTCGGGAAAAAATATGATATGTTGGGATGTTTGACAAAATAATTTGGACCAAGGTCGATCTATCCTCTAAAGATATACATCCAATATTTTCTGAATCCAGAATTCCAAAAGTCCAATCAACACGGATTACATCCGAATAGGAGCACTGTATAACTCAAAGTACACCTCCCACCTCATAAACCACTTTCATCAACTACCAATTTTTCTAGTCAATCTTAAAAATCCTAAGCTAGAAGTCTTAAAATCCTCTGCCCTCCTAACAATTTTTGCCCAAAGAATTTTCACACGAAAGTTTTAACTTTCAAACCATTTTGCCACCTGATTTTGGCACTTGGTCTGCCTTTGTGTTGGCAGCACATTTACAAGAATCCCTTTGCTTTCACCAATCGACATGTTCTTCACTTAGGCTCGTTTGATAACAATGTTGGAAAATAATTGGATAACAATTACTTTTTATGAGAAGTTAGAAAATGAGATAAGTAATTTAATGAGATGCTCTCCATCTTAATTTTATGAGTAGATTTTCTCCATCTTTTTCTTCCTCCTCACACAAAGAAACATCTCACCACATCACTCAACTCATTCCAACTTCTCACAAAAATTAATTGATTTTGCCATATTAAGATTTTGGAATCGATGTCAAGTGGCTTAATAAGAACCCAAAAAGCTTGGTGGCGAATATAAATATCATACTGCATCTAATCACAATGACTCTCAAGGGATCTAAACACTGCACCTCCCCCTTTGGGTCTGCAGGGCATGTATACAAGCTAACTAATAAATAAACCATCCTTTCTATCAGATATTTCGCCGCCTTGATCTTATAAGACCGACCCTGTCAAATCTAATCGAAGTTCAACAACAACAACAAATAATTATAAATTATTAAGCAAGAAATTCAGAGACAGCATTAAGAAGAATGGAGAGGCCATATTGCATCCTTAACCAATTAGAAAAGAGTAGGTTATTTACCAGATTTAACACTACAGAAAAAGCTGCCGTCACTGCCATGTAAATTCCATACTTCAGCGGAAGCAGTAAACACAAAATCGCAAGTCTCAACTACTAAAAACAATAATGCAAAAAACAATAATGCAGAAGATTATATGGGATGTTTACCTCAATGAACAAGCACAGTTTCATTACGTCTAGGTGGCCTGTCGGGAATTGTTCCCGGCTTGAATTTCGAAGCTTCGTGTCTAGCCAGCTCAGGAGGTACAGGACTGTTACTCTGAATAAGCATCTGCTTGAGATCATAGAAGACATCAAATCTTCACTGTCATGGAATGTCAGAAATGTAGTGGCTATACCCGTCTTCCCAGCACGACCTGTTCGTCCAATTCGGTGAGTGTACATCTCGATATTACCAGGCATATCAAAATTTATGACATGAGCCACGTCAGGTATATCAATCCCACGCCCTGCTACATCAGTGGCAACCAAGACGTTGTATCTCTTGTTCCTGAAGCCTTCAAGGCTGATTTCTCTCTGGTCCTGTGACTTGCCACCATGCAAAGTTGTCACCCGGTATCCCGACTTATCCAAATTCTTGGCAAGCCCATCAGCCGACTTTTTCGTGTTTATCAATACTATTGCCGTCCTGTCTCCGAGTTCGTCCAGTAACTTCTGCAACCTATACATTTTCTCTAATTCCTTCATCATAATCACGTGCTGAGTAATGAGGTCAGTTGCCTTTCCAGCAGTTACAATTGTCACTACAACCGGATTTCTCAAGTACTTCCTTGCAAGACGCTCCACGGCTGGTGGTATGGTAGCACTGAACATATAAGTGGTCCTGTAAATCGTTTTCTCGTCGAGCTCTTCGTCCTTGTTCTCAGGTTTGAAATTGCTAGAGGGCATCGCATCCAAGACACCGACAACTTGCGGTTCAAAACCCATATCAATCATGCGATCGGCCTCGTCGAGGACAACATAATTACACTGGTTCAGGACAGCGTAGCGCCTCTCCAAGAAATCAATTAGACATCCGGGAGTGGCAATCACAACCTTGCCTGATCCTGAAACCCTGCTCCTCGATGGACTGCCCGCCCACAATTGAAACCACCTTAATACCCAAGTAGTGAGCAAACTTGACAGTTTCGTCCTCAATCTGCTGGGCGAGTTCTTGAGTAGGTGCCATGACAACGGCGTAAGGACCCTCTGCCTCGTTCTCTTCGCTCATGGGAGGGAGCCAAGATATGTAAGTGAGCATAGGAAGAACAAAAGCAGCAGTCTTACCAGAGCCAGTCTCGGCAACGCCAATGACATCGCGTTGCTGGAGGCCAAGGGGAATGGCGGCCATCTGAATGGGGGATGGGGTCTGGTAACCAGCCCTGTCCACCGCCTTCAACAGCTCTGAACTAAGACGACTCTCAGCCCAGCTCCTCATAGGTCGGGGAATCCTGGAACCCTTGTAGGAAATGTTGAAATCCTCCCTGAAAATCCTCCAGTCCCTCTCGGTCATCTCATCGAGCTTCTTATCGGACCAGTGGCGGTCGACCCTCATGTCAAAGGTATCGTAAGAATCGGCAGCCTCATCCTTGAGCCTCTGGGCAGCGGCCTCCTCAGGCTTTTCCTCGACGCCCTCCTTCTTGCGAATCTCGTCCCTCAGCTCTTTCTCGTTCTTGGCGGCCACCTTTTTCTGCTCCCTGCGGTCCATGCCGGCACGGAAGCCACGACCAAACAAGAGACGGGCCTCGTGAGGGTTTTGATAGAGGGAATTCATGTCTCGGGAGGTGTCCCCGGTGTTCTCCCAATCGAAAGAGAAGCGGAACTTCTCGCTGGGCTTTATAACCCGCTTTTTTGGCTTTTTGCCTCCAAGGTACTGCTCTTTGATGGCTTCAAGCTCCTTCTCCCGCTCTCTCTGCGCCAGCTTCTCCAGACGGGCTTGCTCCCGTGCCTTGTGCTAATCACGGTGGTCCCTTTCCCTTTCCCTGTCTCTCTCGCGGTCGTAATCACGGGAAGAGCGGTTGTGGTCGGGGGCATCTGAGGAGGAGGGGGATATTATTATCTTCGGTGAGGCGCTGCTTCTGTAGGGCAATTTCTTCTTGGCGGCGTTGGAGGGCCTGCTCGCGCTCGGCTTTAGTGAGGAAGACGGGCTTCTTCTTGTTCGTCTCTAGTTTAGCTTCGATGTTGTCCGATGAACGTTTCATGTCTTCTTCTTGCTTTGTTTACTTGGCCAGAGCTGGTTTGGTTGGATTGGATTGGATCGGATGAATCGCTTGGTTAATGGCAGGACGGGAAACCACTGGCTAGATTGATTGATGTTGATGGTAATAACCTCACGCAGCAGTGCAGGGGTTTGGTCTAGGATTCCGTGGCTTGATGGGACTAGTACTAGTAAGATTGGGGGAAGGATTTAGGCCATCTCCAATGGTGTTTTTACCCAAATAAATTTTTACGGTAAAAATGTATAATAGAAAAAAAAAATTTCAATGGGGATTTTTATCTCTATTTCTATCCTATGTGAAAGTCTATTGGGATTGAGAATTTCTATCACTATTTCTACATGTAGAAATGGTGATAGAAATTCTCTATGTCACATGGTAAATTTTCATTGGTTGTTGTACACCCACTAATTCTCTCTCTTAATTAAATATGGGACAAAGTAAAGAAGAAATTGAACAATAGAAATCACCATTGGAGATCATATTTTCTATCCTTCTACACCAATATAAATATATTGCCAATAGATATAGAAATATTATAAAATAATATTTACACATAGAATATAAATGCAAAAATAGAAAATACCATTGGAGATGGCCTTATATAAGATTTGGCGAGTGAAACGGCTCTTGTCCCCAGGTCCAGATTGGACGTTAATCATGCCGCGTAAAAATTAATCCGAATACCATCTAACTTATACAAAAAAATAAAAATGTATCCACTAATATCATTAATTATTCTAGGAGTGGGAAAATATACCAATAATACTGTACTAACTTGTACCAAACCGAATTATTATTAAAATATATCAAAATTTGGTAATGGTACAATACCAAATTTTTTTGATACGGCACCGGTACTCAAACTCATTACTGACGGTATACCGTACCGTACAGAAATTTTGGTATTACCACGGTATACCGTATCGAACCGTACCAAGTGTACCAATTATACCAAATACATTAAATTACCAAATTAATTACCAATAATCTAATTATTTATATATTTGTGTATTTCAGTATTTATATATTTGTGTATAGACTATATAGTATAATTGTTAGAGTATGAAAATAAATAAAAAATAATACAATTTGTATATTTATGTATATATATATATATATATTTATATATGTAATCAATAATCTCTGTATTTGTATATTTATTAATTTATATATATCTTTAATCTGCGTATTTTTATATTTGTGTTATAAAGACATATATATATATGTTAATTGCATGTAGCATTATTAAACAACAGATGCTAAAAAAAAGAGTTATGATTTACAATGCATAGGAATAAAAGTATGCGTATGAGCACGCATGCAGTTGTTAGTTGATTAAATTGAAAATGAACTTGATTACAATTTAACATTATTGACCAGCTTGTGAAAGGATTTTGTTTACTTCTTTTTTTTTTTTCAAATAATGATAAGCTGACCTTGTTTGACAAATTATAAATGGTTTGATGGTTGTGTTCATTTTCAGTTTAATAGTAAATAAGTACCTTAAAATGTTTAAATTAAGATTGTTAATAGTGGTTAAAAAATAATTGGTTAAATAAGTTGGTATGCGTGTGTAACAGTGCTTAAGAGCATCTCTAATTGAATGTATTATTAAAATTGGTTAGAATGTTTATTTTTCTCAATAATTAAAATTGTGGAATCTATTATTTGTATAATTGGATTAGTGTTTATAGACCGTTAAGAGTATGCAATCGTCTTTTTTTTTTAGGATTGATTTTTTTGGTAATGTACCGTACCACGCCGTACCATACCGATATTTCGGTATACCAAAGTTTTGGTATGGTAATGGTAATAGATTTTGGCATACCGAATTTTTGGTACGGTACTCGGTATATTCGGTTTGGTACGGTATTGTACCAAATCCACCCCTAAATTATTCTATTGACAAATATTATTTTTTTAACTTTAATTAATGATTAAAATATTAAATTTAAATTAGTAATAATTAATAACTCTAATTCACTTAAATCAAAAATAATTATTAACCTCATTAATTAAAAATTATTTTGTTCTTTATAGTCATCCATTTTTGTCATTACCATTGCTATCGCTACAACCATTACAACCATCCAAATCATCATTCATCTCAAAAAAAAATAGTATACTTATATTTTTATTATTTATTTACGTTTCTTTTCGCTCCTAAATTATTTGATACAAACAAATGAAAAAAGAAATAGTGCACGCATAATGTTTACTTAGTTCCTAAGAATCGAGTGTCGGCTCAAAGAAACTGAGTAAAGCACGTGTAACTCAGTTCTAAGGAACTAAGTGAAACTTTGGGTTATTTTTTCAATTTCACTCGGTTCATTAGGACTAAATGACGTGTGTTTTAGTAGATTTCTTTGGGTCGAGTATGATGAATACCACTCTTCATCTATGACAAAAGATTTGTGTAAATTTGAGACAAAGAGAGATCAGTGTTTTTTAGATTAATATTAATTAAACTTAAAATTATGGGGTGTTATGAAGAGATAATATGTACTTATGAAGTGTTAGAGAAATATGAAGTGTTAGATAGTCAAATTGTGTAAATAGCAACTCATTTTATATATAATACAAAGTACTTGGGATAATCTGTGCCAATGGTACACGGCATAACTCATGTAAATATTCAATACTTAAACATAAATTCAAAAGGGCAACATAACGCAATAATGACATAAGAATTTTTGTTTTACAAATTAAGAAAAGAAGAATATTTCAGTCACGATGGTATTTTACAATATATATTATTGTTGAATGGTAATGACACACTAGCCAAAACTGCACAAAAAGTTACTTGAGCATCAGCCAAGATCTTGCATATTACATGTTAGTGTAAAAATCTATAGTAAACATTTTCAACCAATTAGTAAAATATTTTGTATTTTGTGTGATGGAAATGGCAAAGCTAAAAAACACGTGGCAACATGTAAATCAAAACTCAAATAGCAACGCAAGTGTTTATAGAAGATGTATATCCCTTATAGAGAATAGTTCTTCTCTTGCAAAATGAGCTCGAAGCTCAGCGGTCTTTAGATAAATAAGCTGAATATAGAGTTATGCTATTATTAAAAACAAATAACTCTTAAGCTAGTATAACAAGCTATATTTACACATAAGAAAATCCTTTCATCATGGATTTCGATATTGCACTAAGTAAAGGAGTTCTTGTATTCTCTCCTCACCTAGCTTTAAAATGTAGGAAATCTTCTAAATAAATGGGATGCACAGGATATAAGGAAAACAAAATCTCCCTATTTAAAACCTGGTAAGTGTCTTGTTCAAAAACCTTATTTCTTTCTTCTTTTTTTTTAAGAAATGCTTCCTATACATAGTAAAGAATTAAGCATGTTGAAAACTTTCAGAGCAGGTTTTAAGCCATTCTTCATCAAACTAAACTCTGAACTTGCTTCTCCTAGTATTTCGGTGCATTTAATGCAGGTGAAGGGAGGTTTTGTTGTCATGGCAGAGTTGGTGGCAGTAGTTTATGCTGTCTATGCCTCTTCTAACACAATGGTTAAGCAGAGATCTTCAGAGCACACTAAAAGAGCTCTAGGGCTTCAGCTCCGAAGCTTGACATGCGAAAACATTATACAGACTGAATACTTGTACCATTGGGAACTTTAGCTCCACAAGTAGGGATGGCAAAAAAACCCAACCAGGCGGGTTTCCGACCCGACCCAACCCGGATGGAGCGGGTTTGGGGCGAGTTTTTTTAAGCCCGGGTCGGGTTTAGTAATTTTTTTAAAAACCCGGACCGGGTTAGGGTTTTGCATTCTTCAAACCCGACCCGACCCGCTTGCATATATATATATAAATATATTAATATAAATATTATATATATTTAATATTTTTCAAGGGGGCTACTATTGACACACACCATTTAACTCTCTAACACTCCATATCTCTCTAACACTCCATAGGTACACTTTCAATCTTCCTAACACTCCACCACTCCACATTTAATTTTAGGATTAATTAACATTCATCTAAAATCACTCCAATCTTACTCTCTACCACTCCACTCTCTCTCATCTTCAATCTTCTTCTTCCACAAATCAACCCATTGCCATTAAGGATTTTTCAGAAATTTCGGTTGGAATTAAGCATTCAACTCTCTCTATAATTCAAAAAAACAAATCACACCACTCACCCCACAAATCTCATCTTCAATTTTCTTATTTTAACTTTTTCTTTAACAATCTAATCGTTCTACTTTTTTTTTCTTGAACTTTTTTGTTATTGGCTAAAAAAAGTTCCACCAGTGTACACACCACATCAAAAAAAAATCTGCCATAGATGAAGGTTTACTCGGTTCCTAAGAACCGAGTGTTATTCATCATACTCGGCCGAAAGGAACCGAGTAAAGCACAAGTCACTCGGTCCTAAGAAACCGAGAGAAATTGGAAAAATAACCCAAAGCTTAACTCGGTTCCTTAGGATCGAGTAAGCTGTACAACACTCGGTTCCTAAAGACCGAGTAAGTTGTTCAACACTCGGTTCCTAAGGGCCAAATAAACATTCTTCATGTTTTTTTTTGTTTTTTAATTTTTTTTGCGCTTGTTTGTATCTAATGATTTATAAATAAAAGGAAACGTAAAGTAATAACCAAAATATAAGTATCCTACTTCTTTTGGAGATGAATGATGATTTGAATGGTGGTGGTACAACAATGATGGAGGTGGTGGCGGCAATGGTGGTGGTGATGATGACGATGAAGAAGAAGAAGAGGAGGCAATGATGCTGGTGGTGGTGGTGATGATGATGAAGTTTAAGGGAGTGTTTAATGTTTTAATTATTAATTAAAAATAAAAAAAAATAGTGTGTGTCAATAGAATAATCAACATTTTTTTAAGGGAGTGTTATAGAGTAAAATGGAGTGTGTCATTGGCAGCCCCCTTTATTAAATACAAACCCTAACATTTGTTGAATTAAGTTTGAGTTGTGGTTGAGTTATTCTTGGTTTGTTTTATTTTTATTCAAAACAGAAAGAGAGATGAGGAAAGAGTATTAGGAGTTGGGCATAATATATAGATGAGATATATATCGTTATTTGGCTTTTTTATATTTTCGTTGTTAGTGTTGAAAACAGCATGGGCATGTATAAGGTTTTTTTTTTTGAGAAATTGTAGTCCAATGTTATACACATGCAGCTTATCAAAACTAAACATATGATATTATGTTCTTACAAAAAAATTGAAAAAAAAAAGAATAAATATAAATTATTTGTAGATGTATAATTTAGTAGTGTAATTAACAGATCACGTGAGAACAAAATTGGAAGCAATTAATTTGGAATCACAAAAGTTACAAAATTCAAAATATAGCCATTGGTTCAGACTTGGTATTTCCATGAAACATTTGACTGAAAAGTTCGAGTTTTGATTTTTTCGATGCTTTAACAATTTGGGCAAAGGAAAGTTGGGAGGGAAAGCAACTACTGTACTAATAATAAGTTAAAGCACATACAGACATGCATATGTATATATATATATGTTCCCGGTCCAAACCTTCACCCTGATGGTTGGAGTTAAGTCAAAAATCTTGACTATACACGTATACGGGGCGGAGCGGGGCGAGGCTGGGCGGGGCTCTTATACACGTATGCCGGGCGGGTTTGGGTTTTCAAAAAAAAAACCGTTTCGGGTTCAAGGCGGGGTCGGTGCGGAGTGATTTACATGCGGGTCGGGTTTGGCATTGGCCAAACCCGCCCCGAACCCAACCCGTTGCCATTCCTGTCCACAAGGTGTCAAAGTCAAAGCTATTGGGCTATCCTTACCAACAGTGATCTTAATTGCTGACATAAGCGGCCACATACCCTTTGGTGAATGGTTCAAGAGTCAAATAATAATTTTACTCTATCAGTACAATTGCATAGTCAATAAGAAAATATTAAAGCCATCAAAATTGTATATTTTGTGTCAAAGCTATTGCAATTTATTTTTTTATATAAAAGTCAACAAATATAAAAAAAATGCATCTAACATGTATTGTTATCATTTTGGTTCTTTTTAAATTTTAAACAAAAAATTTAAAGGTACTATTGTAACATTTTTTTTATTACACTTACAATTTTTTATAAAAAAAATTCCATTAACACGTAGGATTTACAAATTATTTTATATTATCGTTGGAGATGCTCTAAAAATACAATATGCAAATTATCAATAATAAAAATCTTATCAAATAAGAAAAATATAACCACTGATTTTATTTTATTTTTTATCTTTTGTTCCTTCAATAATCTGCACTACAATAATAGTCCTACTATATGTATTTAATTATAAATGTACTATACTTAACTTTTATGTGGAAGGATATTCAACTCCACTCCTGCAGTTTTATATTCTCTTATTTGAATACAAGTAAACAAAATACGTGTAAGACTTTTTATATTTATAGTTCTTCTTTTTTTGTAGCTTATAGCCCACTAACACGTGTAAGACTTTTTGTGTGCATATTATTATTTCTTCAAAAAATTTAAAATCATAAAGTAATTGTCACTCAAATATTGTGAGATTAAATTTTATCAAAAGTATTCACGCATTTAATGAAATAAAAGACAAGTAACGCATGAAGTTAACTATCAAATGATTTAATTAATTTTGATATTTTATCTAGGGGTAAAGTATGTTATTGTCGAGGAGAAACTTGAACTAGCAACATTAAAATTCGGGTTTTTTTTTGTATTTTTTTAATTACGTAGCAAGGTAATTAATAAAGTTTATAACATATTTAAATTTGAACATGGGACCTCTTGGTCAGAGTTGGGGTATTTTTAAAATATCTTTCATGTAGTAAGGTAATTATGTATTATGTCCAAAAATTGTTGTGTGATTGGTGGTAATTCTAGGTCAAGGTTAGGGTATTTTGAAAATCCTTAAGTAAAATATAAATTTGGTTGCCTCAAAAATAAATAAATTAAGTTTGATAAAAAAAATAAACTACTTTGAAAATAGCAATCAAGATTTAGGATGACAAACATCCGTCCCAATGAGTTTAAAACAAACCATGACCTTATGGGTCTTTTTTTTATTGTGGTAGATATATTGTAAACACAAATATGATTTTGGTTTTGCCAGGTTTAAGTTTATGTAAATTTTGATCATTGAACTCAAACCGATGCATATATACATTTCATTCTTTAAATATCACAATGATGCCGCATGTCAAGGCTAGGCATGTTCGGCCATAACAAATGCAGCATATTCGAACTTTTATAATTAAATTATCAAATTAGTTTTAGGTCCTAAATGGATTGACCTAATTGTTTAAGGGACACAACGTTTGAGGCCATTGTTTTAGGTCTAAATGTTTTAAAAAGTAATATAATTTTGTATAAATTCCGGATTATTACATTTTTTTAAAAATAATTAATTAGTTTTTTTATAAATATAATGTAAAGTATACACTTATTTACTGGATCTATTTATGTGTATAAAGCCTATCATTTATATTTATCCACTCTTTTGCGGCTACAATTTATTACTTGGTAGCACATGCCATAGGAACAAATTGGCCCATTTTGTTTATAATTTAAATCCAAAGGACGAAAACACTTAATCACTCCTTCTACAAAGTCTTCACCGCTCTCTCTCTATCTCCCCTTTTGCAAATATTCATGCCAACCTCCGCAGATCTTCAATTGCGCATCCCTCTCCAATTCTCAACATCACCTCTTGCCTTTTTTTCTATGGGATATGGATGCATAATTTCTCATAATTTCAATTTGTTTTTCATTTTCTACTTTGAAGCCCAAAATCAACTAAACTGATGGCAACCCAAAACTAGTTGTCTATTCTTTCCTTATTCGGTTATTGGTCCAAATTCCAGTGAAACCAACAAAATTTGATTTAGTCATGAAAACGCTCTCACGAGTCAGTTAATCGACTTGTGCATACTCTTAGATTTCATGGAGGTTAGGAGGGAAACCATAGCCAAATGCTTAAAATATAAAAGAGATGGAGTTTTTAGGTGGTTTGTGTTTGTATAACTTAATTAATATACCATAAATTTTTGCCTATGTATGTACACACGTACAATTTAATGTGTTGTAACTTAATATGCCTCATATTTATACATGTAATTTATTATGCCTATTTATCTATCATTGATATGCATATCTACTTATCTTAATATACCTATGTATATACACTCATATAATTTAATATGCTCTGTAACTTAATTTGCCTAATTCCATACATGTAATTTAATATGCCTATTTACTTATCTTAATATGTACAAATTTATGTCTATATACACACATGTACAATCCAGCCTTTTTGAATGAAATTTAATATGCATTGTATATTTGTCATGATGTATTATGTTTACATTCAAATTGATTATATGTCTGTTTATAGTAAATGATATGGTAAAATACCAACTTTGTCAACCATCCGCCAGAAGACAAGTGGCTGCCCACGTCAGCAGTCAAATCCACCGTGGCAAGGAGAACTTGAGAACTCTAACTTGAACAGCACATGGAGCAAGAGCTCCCAATGGTTTTTATATTCGACCTAAATATTCCTCTAGCGTACTAGACTTTAGAAAATAAAAGAGAGAGGTCTAAAGGTGCATTGCAGAGCTCCGAGGCCCAGGGTATTACGATATTAATTAGCATATAACTCATCCAACAATTGTATTAAGATGATATAGTATTCTGAGAGATGTAATTAGAACATTTTTTTCATAGCATTATAAGGCAGCTCCGAGCTCTATTCACAAGAGGAGGACAAACCCTTATCTGCATAAAGGGTGAACATTTTCTATATATTGTTGTCTTGTTCTTATATATTTGATTATGGAAAAAGCACTACTTTATGTACCACGTCATCCCGATTATTACTCAATCATTTGACTGTACAGTTTTTCATACTGACAATTCTATTATTCTTCTGTCCATTTGAAAGTTTTCTTCAAGGCTTTAAATAAGGGGTGGCACTTGTCTGTAGCCTTAAAGATGAATATGTTCAAAGCTGCCACCCTCCCAGCCAAACTTTAGACTTCTTTCGGCTCGGTCGAAGACTTCATGTTGATTAGAACTTGTATTTTCTCAGGGTTAGCTTCAATTCCCCTCTGTGTTACCATGAACCCCGAGAATTTTTCCCCTCTTACACCGAAAGCACACTTTGCTGGGTTGAGGAACATGCCATTTTGTTTGAGTATGGCAAACACTTCATTGAGGTTTGCCATATGGCTGGAGGCTTTAAGACTTTTAACCAGTATGTCATCGAGTAGACCTCCATATTTTTGCCTATATGGTCCTTAAACAAAGTGCTTATGACCATCTGATAGGTAGCTCCAGCATTCTTAAAACTAACGGCTTGGCCTTTTAACAGTAGGTCCCACCACTGGTGATAAATGAGGTATTCTATTCATCTTCAGAGGCCGTCCTAAACTAGAATATGTGTCCATAAAGCTCAACATCTCGTGCCCAGTGGTCGCATCTACGAGCTAATCAATCTTAGAAAGTGGGAAACTGCCTTTTAGGCAAACCTTGTTGAGGTATCTGAAGTATACGCACAGCCTCCACTTTCTACATTGCTTTTTCACGAGCACTACATTGGAAAGCCACTTTGGGTAGTGGACCTCCAAAATTAAACTACCTTGGAGGAGCTTCTGAACTTCTTATTTAGTGGCCAAGTTCTTATTTGCTACAAAATTTATTTTCTTCTACTTCACAGGCTTAAAGGCTAGGTCAGCGTTGAGCTGATGTACCATAACCTCCGGGTTTAGCTCATTCATGTCATTATGGGACCAAGCAAAGATATCAGTATTAGCTCGCAGGCACTGGAAAAGCTCTTCTTTGACATCTGGACTGAGCTAGTTGCTAATTTTTAGTACTTTATTAGGCCGTAGAGGGTCCAAGGGAAGATCCTCTAGGTCCTCAACTGGCTGGCCTCTGAGATTTCTTTCTTTATCGTGAGGGTCCAGAGTATCAATCTCCCACCTCTCTAAATCATTGGGCTCTTCTGCATTAACCGGCTCCACGATAGCTGTGGTTTTGAGCTCTACAACCGCAATGTCAGCTGTCCTGACCTCCTTCAGAGCTCCGAAGTGACAGTATTTGGCTTCCACTTAATTTTCTCTAACCTCCTCGACTCCATGGGGGTCGAGACCTTATAGTTAGACGGCAAGTCGATATGGCACCTTTAATCTCATTAAGAGTGCCTCGGCCTAAGATAACATTATAGTAGGGAGCCTTGTCCAATATGAGGAACTCTGCAATAGTGGTGACCTACTTCAGAGCTGTTCCTAGAGTAACAACTAGCTTGATGGTTCCCAGAGATTTAGTATTTTCTCCAAAAAAATCGACCAGCGTCACCGTTGATGGGGTCAAGTGGTCGGTGGTAAGGCCCATTGCCTTGAAGGCACTGTAATACACGAGGTTTGAGGTGACTCCAGTGTCTATGAGGATTCGATGGACATTGTGATTACCCACTATAGTTTCTACTTCCAGAGGATCATCATGTAGGAACTCTACCTCACTCATGTCTTCGTCTGTGAATGTGATCTCTGCGACATTATACTTTACCATTTTGGTAGGTCTGAAGTTAAGAAACTCTGTCTTCGAGCTTGAGGTTTTGGCTTGTCTGATGTAGGCCTTTCTAGACCTGTTGCTGTTGCCCGAGAAAGATTAGCCCCCCGCAATCATGTATATCTCATTGGTGTGTTCTTTTCTTTAGCTTTCAGGGGATATTCCTTTCTTTTGTCTACATATTAACGGAGTTGCCCCCACCAGATGAATTTTTCAATTTTCTCTTCTAGCTTCCAGCAATCATCAGTCTTGTAACCAAGATCTTTGTGGTACCGGCAATATTTCTTCATATCCCTTTTCTTCTTCGAAGTCTTCATCTTTTGGGGTTTTAGGACTTACCCTGGTTTTAACTGGGCGTAGACCTCGCCCAAGGGAGTGAATTGCTGGCGAGCTCTACCTTCGCCTAATTCAGACTTGTTCGAGTCTTTTTTGCCATGTTGGCCTTCTCTCTCTTGGCTGCGAGGTGGACTGTGCCCCCTTTGGCACTTGGATGAGGGCGGGAGAGCTGATAGACCTGACAGATCATGGCCTTATAAAGCTTCTTCCTCACCAATTTGCTTGTTGACCTCGTCTAAAAGCTCAAACATGGTTTTAGGAGCCATTCTTGCTAAAATCATCAGACAATAAGGGGAGCACACTCCTTTCATGAAGCTTACTACTGCTACTCCCTCGTTGAGGCTAGTAATCGTGAGGCTATCCTGGTTAAACCGGTAAGCATATTCCTTTAAACTTTTCATCGATCTCTGTTTGATGGTGAAATGGTGGCTGGAAGGTTTGGATTGCTTCTATGTTTCAAGAAAATAAGAGATGAATTTGGTTTCGAACTTTTGCGAGCTTTAGATCGACCTTGGGAGTAGGCTGTTACACCATATTCGGGCTGCCCCCTTCAGAGTTATGACAAAGGCTCTGCATGCGATTCTGTCTAGGATATTTTGGAGCCCCATAGTATTTTCATACTGCTTCCAGTTGTATACATGATCAGTGGTTCCGTCATATGACTCCAGTGTAGGGAGCTTGAACTTTTTTGGGACCTGGCAACTCTGTATGTGTTCTGCAAATGGATACTTTGAGTCTCTTACCAGAGCTGCAGCTGAGCTTCCTCCGAGATGGCTCATTGTCTTCATCATTTCGGCCATTTGTGCCTTCGTCCCTGACATGAATCTTTTTTCCACCTCTTCCACAAATCCTTTATGAGATATCCTATCAAATAGGGACC
Source organism: Lonicera japonica (assembly GCA_021464415.1). NCBI lineage: Eukaryota > Viridiplantae > Streptophyta > Magnoliopsida > Dipsacales > Caprifoliaceae > Lonicera > Lonicera japonica. The sequence goes on along the minus strand of CM038465.1, from coordinate 83,810,156 downwards.
ATCGAGGTCTGGCCTCAACCTCCCATTCAGGCTGGAGAGCTGAAGGGAGGGGATGTCGAGGTCCTTTGCTTTGGCTTTGGTGTTGGTATTCTCTCTTAGAGCGTCCCTCACGAATCACATTCGCTTGTAGATTTCTCGCTGGTGAGGGAAGAAGTGTTGCTGAAATCTCTCAAAAGAAAACTCTTTCCTAGAGCTAAATCGATCTGATTCAAACTTACTAGTCCTGCAGCGGCTCCCCCTAGATTCTCTGCGACGGTCTCTTAGCCTTTTCCTGGCTGGAACTTGCGGCAGGACTAGGGGAGCAGCCATAGACATAGAGGCTGAAACTGACTTGTTTCTCGAGCTGACTGGAGGTGTTTCTCTCTGGGCTATGAGCCTATCTATTTGGACTTGAAGAGCAGCTTGTTGTTCTTGTAGGGCCAATAGAGAATTTGGCTAAGTGTGTTTTAAAGACATGGCATTTTTTTTTGCAAAGGAGTGTACATGACTTGAGAAAATGTTTTTCCTACAAAAGGTGCCAAACTGTTGATGCGTAAAACTAGAAGGGTAGTTTAGACCACACCATCAAATGCTTTGATCAAATGATTAACGTAGTAAATGCGATAAGCTAAGAGAATCTGAGATATATAGAGGAGGTTGACCTCATATGAAAATATGGGTTAGTCATCCTCTGTGGAATAAAGTTAGGAGCTCGGCTTACTTTCTATTTATAGTAATTGGATAATTATTACAAATTCACAAAAGTCTCTCTAAATATTATATCCTCGCGAGATTACAGTAAGAATATACTTGGGCTACACGAGTTCTAGCTTCCCTGTGTTATGAGCTTTAATATGTGCTCGGGAGTACCATCTATCTCTCTCTTCAATGTTGGATTCACTTTTGCTGTTAATTATTGTTAAGTTGTTTTTAGTTGAAATTGGGTTGTTGTTGGGTTTCATTCCGGTGAATTTGTTGTTGAGCGAATTAAATGTTTCTTCCATAAATATGACTGAGAGGAAAAACGTGTTGGAAAGTGCCTCGAGCAGGTTTGAAGCCATGCCTTGATCATCACCAACTCTGACCTTGATTTTTCATGAATTTCGATGCATTAAATGTAGTTGGTATACATTAATGAAGTTGAGGGATGTTCTGTGGCGTCTGACGGAATTGGCAATAGTCGCCCATGCCTCTGCCAACCATTCTGGCAGATTGGTTGTGCGAGAGAGCTCTAAAGCTCATCGAATGAACTCTGGCATTCGAATTTCGCTGTTTGCTATGTGAAATCAATTCTTAAACCAGGTACCAATCTGTAAAGGGGCTCAGATATCCTCGTAATACTCGAGCAAAGCTCCTTCAAGCTCCTCTTATCATGATAAACACGATTGCTGACGTGGACGGCCACATGTCAGCTCGTGGTTGGCGGGGTGAGTTAGGTTAATAATTTGCACCATCAGTACATATGGAATTTTTCTTACGTCGACTAAGTTTATAAAAGTTGTGCCCCATAGATCTTAGGCAAAGTTCATTGAATAATTCTTAAATGTCAGTTGGACTCCTCAGAGTGTAAGTGTGCTTAATAAGTTGGGCACTTACTAAATTGACTTCTTTATGAGATTAATTTTTCAGTTCTCAGCAGGTCTATCTGACATTTTATACTTCAAAGTCTCTGATGCTAGAAGAATACGTGTTTTTATTTTGGCTAAGTTTATTGAAGAGAAATGCCCCCTTTTGACTTAGGCAAATATTAACAGTTTTTTGATTTATCATATTGCCTCTTTAATGTGAAAGTAAGCTTTGTCGACCTGGGCACTTACTAAACTCACCTCTTTGCGAAATGAATTTTGCTATAGAGTGAAAATGTGCTACTTAAGCTAGGCACGTACTAAATTGACCTCTTTGCGAGAAGATTTTGCTAAGCATACTTTCATGTAAGCAATAGGAAATATTCATATATTTCTCAAAACGTCTCATATAAAAAATTACAGATTAATACTTCTTGAGGTGCTCGATGTTCCAAGGCATCATGAGGTCCCTGCCAAATGCGATTTTTAGATAGTAAGTTCTAGGTCGGTAGACCCTAGTGACTACATAAGGACCTTCCTATTTAGCAGAAAGCTTCCCATAGTTAAAGATCTTAGTAGCCATGATGATTTTTCGAAGCACTAAGTCACCCACATTTAGGCTTCTATATTTAACCATCTTGTTATAACTCTTAACCATGCTCATTTTTATAAGTTTCTTCCTTAATTCGAGCTTATTCAATTTTCTCTTCAAAAAGGTCTAGGTTGGCCAAAAGGCCTCATTGTTTTAAGTTGGATAATGATTGTTAATTCTATATGTTGGCACACCCATCTTTACTAGAATCACCATTCCAGTTCTATAGGTCAAATAAAAGGAGTTTTATTGGTTGGACCTTTAATGGTAATCCTGTAGGCCCAGAGAATTGATAGGAGCACTTTAGACTAGTTTCCTTTAGCATCATCTAAAAGCTATGAAAAGTGTGTAGAGTGAATTAACCTAGGTATAATATCTGATTTATAATAAAAAAACACTTTAATTAATGTAGCAGAATTAAACCTGAGAGTTTACCAATTTTAACTAAGAAAGTTTGTTTATTCTTGTCTAGCATGCATAAATAAAATCAATAAATTAAACACAGATAATCGAGACAAGATATAATGAGGTATACACGTAGTGCAGGACTAATCCTCAACAAATAATTCCACTAAAATAAACACAAGAGGTAAAGACTCGATTAATCACTAATTGACTCAGACGAACAATTCTTAAAACGCTAAAGAACAACTCTAAACGTAACCTCTAGTGCAGCAACTTCCTCTTTGAATCTCTTGATTTTGAACACAACGTATCACACACCTTGAGCTCGCTCCGATCTATTTGACAGCCTCGTACTTCAGTAATGGGTTCGGGATTTTTGTTCTTAGAGTAGATGTAATATCCCGTACTTTAATTTATTTTAAATTGAAGTATATTAGCTTATTTATACTCAAGTGAGTGATCGTTTGGTGATCCGGGTGGTCCGAGTCAATTTCGGTTGGTAAATAGGAAGTTTTAGTCTTTTGCGATTCATGAATTCTAGCTAACTTTGAGCTACCGTAATTTCTTTATTACTTATCCGATTAAGGTTCCGTTCACGTATGTATCTAAGATTTGTATCATTATACAACTTTCGTGTTTTGACCGAAAGCTAATTAGCACTCATTGTGGGTCAAAATAGGGCACAAAGTAGGCCCATCGTTAAATTATTGTCATTAGGTAGCGCTTTGGCAGAGTGTTGTCTTCATTAAATATTTGGAAATAATCTATCCATAATTTTGGGAAACTTCATCTTAAGAAGTTGTAGATCTTTGAATTACCTTTCCATGAACATAAAGATCACCCCAAATGTGAGTCCCGAGCAAGAAGTTATGACCAAAATACCAACAGTAGTTAGTGCTGTGAAATCAGCTTTGGCTGAGAGCTCCCAAGATCGATCTTGAGAGGTACAAGATCGATCTTGGAGCCATGTGTGTCATAAGCTTTGGCTGAGAGCTCCCAAGATCAATCTCAGGAGGTCCAAGATCGATCTTGGAGCCCTGGGTGTCGAATTTTCTAGAGTTTTAGCCCCATTTTCTCACCATTTATCACCATAACACACCAATTTCGACCCAAGCTCACTCCTATCAACTAGAAGGCTATAGAGAGAGATAAAGGTGAGTTCTTTGAAGGATTCTCACTAATTTTTCAACACCAATCCGAGATAAAAGTTTTAAATTCTCCGAATCATCTTCCTGGTCACTATTCATCATCATCCTTGCGAGTTTTGCTTGGAGAAAGGCCGAAAGCTTTATCTTTTCTCCTTTTTTTTGCTAATAAATTGAGGTAGGGATTTATATGAATTTAAAACTCAATTATATAATTTCAATGTTTTCTAAACGCGATAATATGATTTTACCTATCAAGAAATGGATGCTTATATACATATACGTGATATATGAAGCATATGTTCATTGTTATTGATTATGAATTAATAATTGACACATGTATGTTATTGATAAAAATCATATTAGTTAATATTCATGGATTATGCATGATTGAGCTGTGAATTTCATAAAGTGAGGCGAGATATGCCATATAAACTCGATTCTCGCGTAGTATTTAATATATACGGGATGTCCTTCAGGTGTATATGTGTTGAGTTGATATGATTGAACTAATAAATGATTTTGATATACACCAAGGGACAAATATGTTGTTGGATGGGGTTTATATGGCATATGTTGTTTCTAGTTTACATTTAGAGCATGTTGTGCACATTTGCATCATTATTATGCCAACTCGGCATCTCAAGGATATCTTAGCAAGTCCGGAGCATCCTTATGGTATATGGTGTGATAATTATCTCTTGGGAGAATTATATATCGTCCCTATGATGTGGATGGCTTTCTATGCTCAAGTGACTTTATTGAACACGTGATTATATATTTTCAGGAGTTCTTTATCCGTATGTGGATATATTCTCGGTTATGTTATATATATGGTGGGATGTTGCCCACAATTATCTGTATCTGTTTGGCATTCCGTCAGGTGATAGGGAATGATGAGGTTAGTGCTTGCCATGATAGAAAAATAGGAAGGGCTTGGTGCCCTTGGATTGAAAAGCCCTAAACCTCCGCGGGGTCAACTAGTCATCGACTGTCTAGTGCCCGAGGTGAATAGTCTAAAAATCTAGACAACGGCAAGACACTAGTGAGCCATCGGCTGTCTAGAGTTCACGGTGAATAGTCCGGAGATCTAGACAATTGTTAAAACAATTGATATAATAATAATCGTTGATATAATATTGCAGACTGTGGTCCAATTGTTAATTATCTATTGGTATTCACCTGAGACGGATATGCCATATTCTGGTTATATATGTTAAGATCTTGATGCTCATTTCTCTTGGGGGCGGTCAGGCCCATTGCCATTATGATTATGATACTGTGCAGCTTCGGTATCTCTTGATGGCGGTCAGGCCCATTGTTATGGTTATTATGGTTCGATTTAGCGTTGGTACGTCTCTTGGAAAAGTGGCCCATATTCTGTTCTGGTGATTCGACGTAACGGTTGACATAAAGGGAGGTAACCTGCATATGTATGGGCATGCATTGTTTATGTGTGAAATCATGATATTTACTTGGCTTGATGGTTGAAATATAAACCATTAAGAGATTTATGATTATGTTTTTCAAATACGTTGTCCCCTATTTCCCCCTACTGAGCTGTGAGTTCACCCCATTTTTCTAAATATAATACAGGTATACAGGAGTCGAACGTGCATAAAAAGGTTACGGGATCAGGGGCGAAGTATATGGCTCTAATACGATAAACATTTTTATGCTGTACATACCTTCACGGGAAGCCACGGGAAGCCCGAAATGTTAAATATCGACTTGAACATGCTTTGTTTTGTTTTGTAGTATGGTTCTAAGTTTGTGTAAGAATGATACTATTCTTTTGGCCTTTTGCTGGCTTGACACGTGACATAAGCATTAGGTGCATATATACATAAAAAGCTCTTATCTTGCATGTATGCATGTTTATGTACAATACTGTCCACTTATATCTTGTTGATTGACATGTGTGCTATTTACTGTTTGAATATCTTTATAATTTTATACCTATTTTAGTCAATCTATGATGGGTTAGTAACACTCCAGGTCTTAATTACGGTGTTATCCCAATAATTAAGGCGGGGGTGTTACAGTAAAACAATTAGATTGACATTAAAGTTGATTCAAAATCCTAGGTGGTGTGATGAAAAAACTTGCTATTTGAAAAGTATGAATTTTGATATAAAAATAATGTTAATTTATATGAGACTCTAGGAGTTAATTTATAGAGAGTTATAAGTCTTACTCCTAGTTGAAATAGTAAACATACCAATTTAAGTAAGATTTTACGATAAAAATCATTAGCCCATAAAAACATGCTGGACCAATCCAAGTTAGCAAAAGCTGGACCGGTCCACCAGCTGGAATCCTGAGGAAAAGATTTTACTGCCGGATAGGTCCAATAATGGAGACTGTACCGATCCGAAGGTGAATTTTCAAGCCGGACCGGTCCAACAATAATTACTGTATTGGTCTGAAATGCAGGGCAACTGTTTTTATTTTGAAAACTTGTTTTAAACTATTTTTTAACACAAATACACCACCACCACCAAGGAGAATCAAACTAAGACGCCAAGCTTACCACTTTGAATATTGCTTTGCATCAAATATTTGGTAATTTTGGCGTGCTTGAAGTCTTCAATTTTACTTAACAATTTATAAGTGAAACAGTGTTTTCATTTAAGGATTAAAGCTAACAAATTATAGACCTTACAAACTCCATCTTTGGTTATTCCGAAACAAAACACCATACAACCTATACAAATTCAATGACTCAATAACTATAATGACGCGATCCCATGCGCAATTACAATTACATTAAAATACTTGAGCCTAAAAAAACTAGACACTTGAGACATGTCAACACCTCAAATTTTCAGCGGTTGTATCAATATCAAACCTGAAACACCACAAACTCACAAATACCTTAAGAATCATGTGAATAAACAAAATAAATCAATTTTCAAATATATCTCCCCCTTAATTAGATAACCACATAAACACAAACACAAGTAACCACAATTCTCCCCCTTTTTGTAAGGGACAGCCAAAGACAAGACAATAAAAATATGGAATTAAGACTCGTATAAGCTGAATAAACCAGTTTAGAAAACACATGAATATCCAAAACACAATAAGGTTTGATGCAAAATTGACAAATACCAAAAAGAAATAAGTATTAACCGAACTATAAAAATAAACCAAAAGAGCAACTAGCTAAGCTTAAGTAGGCAATTAGCTAATTTTCTCCGTTGTAGTCCAAATCAGATCCTTCACTTGTGGACCCTATAGGAGAGTCATTTTATTCTTCTTATTTAAAAAGATTGCATGGAACTGCGGGTATGAACCAATTTGATGGATTTGATGACCCAATTTGGCTTGATTGTGGATCAACTTCACTTAATTGTGGCCAATGCAATCCAAATTCTTTAAAATACGCTGCAACATTTCTTTGACACCCTCTTCCTCAAGTTACTTGAATGACGGAGTGGAATAGATGCGTTGACGATAGGAGCCTTGAATAATCTTGCTCTTCGAACCAAGTTCACCTGAAGATTTAATCTTGATAAACGAATCATCTTCATCACGATCAAGTCGAACATAGATGGTGGCTTGAGATATGGATTTCTTCCATTAAGTAATATTGTAAGTTCTTCTTGAATTACAAAATAAAGATTCGGACTTAAATATAGGAACTTTATAAAGTTTAAGGAGAATCTGGGTAATGATAGAGCCTAACAGAAACCCCCTTTTTGACGCTTGTCACTTTTTGAATCGTGTGAGATACTCAACAATCCGAGTAAATAAGACCTCGGCTAAGTCAATGGAGTGACCCCTATTTACGGCATACAGAAAGGTAGCATCTCAGGGACCCGTCTCTAAACAATGAGAATCTGGAGATATGCAATAATGGAAAATGGAATGAAGAATACGATAGTAATTTGTTGAGAAATAACTAGGTATTAATGTTAATAACGGTTTATTTTCATCGCAATCAATAGAGAGTGCGCATTCAATAGTGTGCTTTTTTAATTTTTTATATTTTTCTTGTAAATTTATCCTTTGGATTATATTATTATTTGAAATTTGGGAGAATAACTTAATTCCAGATACGATATTACAGATTTTAGCAAAACCTGAATTAATATTTAATGCCGGATCAAAAAGTAATTTGTTGTCCCAAAATAATAATTGTATTATTATTTTTTCTTTTAAACTTATGAAAATAATTTATGATTTTTTTTAAGATCCTGAGGTATTCACCTTTAATGAATTAATTATTCTAAGAACTTTATCAGTATTATAATTGGTTAAAAGTGATGTCAATGATGCACCGATACAAGAAGTGTTGCAGTCAGTTAAAATTTTATCATATATATATAGATGAGTTTTCAATGGTCACCTTCTCTTTTTACCCATTGATAGGTACTGACAATAATTAATGCACATTGGTGAGGTGTTAAATCTCTTAATCTGTTATAGCAAGTTAATGTGACCTATTATATTTTTATTTTTTAATTAAACTTTAGGTGATGTTTGGTTGAGATTTTAAAATTAAGATTTTAAATTTTTACTAAAAAGTCAACTTTACTTCATATCTCCCAAATCACTGTACTTTCTCTCTCATAAATTTTTTAAAATACGATAACTTTAAATTTAAAAATCGGAATTAGATAAAAAAAATATATTTGAAACCTAATTATCGAAATCTATAAAACAAGATTTATTGTGACTATGTTTTTAAATTTTTTTACGAGTTTTTTTGAATTGGTTGAAAAAAACTTCAACAAAAATTAAATTCACTTTTCAAAATATGTTTTAAAATCTCAACTAAATAAGATTTCTTAAAGATTTTTTTTTACCAAATAGACTTGGGATAACCCAATTCTAAATTAGCATAAGTGTTTATGGGTGTTTTCATTATTTCAGTTTTATAATTAATTAATAATATAAGTTTATGAAAAATAACACTTTCAAAATATATTTGACTTTGAATTTTCATCTACATATAATATGTTTACAAATTACACATAATTCAACTATTTCAATATCACTCTCAATTTAATCATTTTATTATTATTCATGACAAATCATATCACAATAAAAATCAAAACATTAATTTGAAGCATCTCATATAGCCTATGCTACTGGTTTTATTAGTCATTGTTCAACTAAATAATAATTTTAACACAATAAGATAAAATAATATTAAAAGAAACGCATTTTCTTAATTTAAAGTATTTCAAACAAACTCAACTTTTAATAATTTGATCAGATACGGAAGTATGCACACGACTTCCTAAATAACGCTTAAAATATATCTTATTTAGTATTAAATAATTAATTATTTGGTTCAATAATCAATGTGTTGTGTTTAACAAACAAATTTTGTACCATTTTCAAAATTGAGAAGTATATCCACTAATTAAAATTAATTTATAATTGTACTAATTTATATTGCATTTTAATTTAGATTCCTAATCAAAATCTAGTTCTGCTTTAATTTATTTTATATTTTCTTTTAAGGTGCGTTTGAATTATATAATCGAATTTAATTTTAAAATTCATAAATCTAAGATTCAAAAATTACATATTTGAAATACAATAGTTTAAATTTTTTTGTTTACTTAACAAATACAAAGAAATTGATTTTTAAATCCAAATATTATTCCCCTAAAATTTATATTTAGTTGATTAGTAAGCTATTTTTATTTTTTGATATCGTGGCAGAACTCAGGTTTACACGAAATTAACCCGTTTGACTCAATCCACCCTTATTATAATATTTTATTCCTTATAATATAGCGTAATTACCAAGGGGTAGGAGTGGGTTTATGCGTACACTATTCGCGGTGGATTTAAATTTAAAAAATAAAACTTGCACCAAGTTGGGATGTGTTTATAAGCTTGTTTGGTTTGGGTTTGAACAACACACGACCCTTTGTCATCCCTCGAATTATTATTATAATTAATATTACAAGTATATTTATAATAATAAAAAATAATAATTTGTTTAAAAATTAATTAATATTTTTTTCAAATTCGCAAGTTTGTGATCTATAAGGAACAACCATATCTTTAAAATTTGAAGTTATAACTTTAAAATAAGTATTAAATCTCATTATTTGAATATATTTATAAATCTCAAATCACAATTTCACATCAAACAAAAATATCTGGATTTGAGATTCCAAATACAAATCTCAGGTTAAAATCTTCTTTAAAATCCACATTCCAAACACTCCTTTAAAGAATTTTAAAGGGTTTTTTTTAAATATTTTCAATTAACTATGTTATTAATACTTCCACCCCTTTCTTTCACATATGTAGAATAATAATAATAATGATGATGACGATGATGAGTAGTAGTAGTAGTAGTAGTAGTAGTAGTAGTAGTAGTAATAATAATAATAATAATAATAATAATAATAATAATAATAATAATAATAATAATAATAAAGATTTAAGAATCAAGTATACACATTCTCCTATGTTGACAATCACAGTAGATTTATTTCATGTTTATCAAATTTTTAATATATAATCATATAAATTATTCATGATCATGTAATTAATTAGTTAGCACGACATTTAATACTGTAATTTATAATGCGAATAGTATTTTCTTTCACTGTAATGGTTTGTGCGAGAATAATAATGCAAACAACATACCATAAACCTTTGAGATTTATTTTGTGCTTCAAAAAAATTTAAATTTTATGAAATTATGTGAAATAAATGAGCCTACAAACAATTCTAAAAAGATTCATCAAAATTTCAATTTTTTGTTAAAGAATCACCATTCTCAAGTATTTTTATTTTTCTTTTTTGCTGTACATAAACCATTTTTTTATGTTTGAAATTGTAGCTTCTTTTCATTTGATAATTAATTTGAAATTTAGAGTTTTCGGAATTAATAAAATATATATATTTAATACTTATGTTCTTGGTTGACCTTTGTGATAAGATTTCGATTACATGTTCAAATTTGAAATCTTTGTTTGAGATTTTAGTTTAAATTTGAGTTTTTGTTATTTATATTTTTTTTATTATTTTATTTTTAAACATTTGTTATCTTTAATAAGGGGTAGTTTTTAAAATGACTATCTTTTATTTTTAATAAATTTAAAATTTATTTTGTCATTGATTAAAAAGTTATCCTTGCAACTAATCCTAAAAATGGAATGTCCTCTGTTAGAATGAGAGTAATTAATTTATATTAAAAAAAAAAGCTCCATATTTTTATTTATTTAATTAAAGTAGATGTACATATTAATCTAATTTATTTTTTAATATTAAATCATTAATAAAATTAAATCAATAATATTTTTTTATTAGTTTATCCACACTTATGGATTAATTTAGCAGGCAATATTAATTAACTTAACAATGTAGATTAACTGGAATATATCAATATAAATAAAATCACTCATTTTATAAGGGTAAAGAATAGGGATATCTTGTATTGGAATTATAAAATCATGTAATGAATATCTAATTTATGATTTCTTAAAATTAAATAAAAAAATGTCATGTCATCAGATAACAACAAGTTATCCACTTAACATTGCATTTAATATTTTGTATTTCTCCAATGTGCATTAATTATGTTAGCCAACTACACATTTGATCTTAACAATTGATTTTTCATCCAATGGTTAATATTACAATAACCATCTATGGGTAACAAGAGAAGTAACCATTGAAACCATACCCATATATATATATATATCAATTATTAATATAAACCTCAGATAAAGAATATGAAGATAAAGTTTTCGGGTTTATGACGAAGAAGACGAAGACAGCGAGCAATGTCCTTTTAGATATGGCGCATAACTTGTGAGGAAGGACGAGAAGTGGGAAAAGAGGAAAGAATAATGGGTCTATATGGAAAGAAGGATAATGAGTATCTGTAAGTGAGAAATAGAAAATAATACTATAAAAAAATGAACTGAGAGTAAGAGTTTAATTTTTGGTTTTGTTATTTTAGTTCAAAGTTAATTAGGATACTCATAACTTAATAATATTATAGCATCTCCAATGCAAAAATGAGTTCGAGAATTTTAAACCATTGACTTGTAAGTATATCTTTCCTATATGGTACAAATTTTATTGTTGATGGACAAGTCTAAAAAAAATATTTGCAATGCAATTGTCCAAAAGATTGTTGATTAGAAAATTCTTGAAAATAAAATTGATAACTTTATATGCAACATGGATCTTATTTGGTAGATCTTGATTTATGCTTTTTAAAAATATAATTTATAAAATAAAAGTTAAAATATTTAAAAGTTTGAAAAATAAAAGTAGTTATATATAAAAGATGATGTGGTATTAAGATATTGTCTAAAAGACCCTCTAAAAGTAAAGGGTCACCTTCACAATATCTATTCTTATTTTTGTCACATAAGTTTGATGGTTATTATTGATAGTTGTATTGGAGAGTAATTTTTTAAAATTTTGTCTATCCATCTTATTTGGCATCTTTATTATTCTTAATTGATGGTTGTATTGGAGACACTCTTAAGATATAACTTTTTAAAGTAAATATATTTATTAATCTTGTAGATATTTTAATATTAAATTATTATTCAAAATAATATTTATAAAATAGAGAAGCTAATTAATTTAACTCTGCAAATTAATTGCAAATATTGTCCATAGAAACAAAATTACTCCAAACTAGTTAACAACCCGTGCGATGCATGGGTGTTTGATAAATATGTAATTTTAGTAATGTTTGTCTTAATATAGGTTTGACAAATAATTGGTTTTAATATGTTGTGTAGGAGAATAAAATATATATTGCTTCCGTTTAAAATGAATTTTACAGCTTTTACTTTATTATTTTCAATCTAATTAATGGTTGATAATATAACTCATTTGCTATGACAAACTAAAAATAATACTATTAATTTAACACATTTTAAAAAAATAGTATAATAAATTATGCTACTTCCAATATTATAATAATAATAATTATTTTATTATGCATTAAGAATATAAAAAATCAATTAATAAGTAGTTAATGTTACTACAATTAAAAATATAAGAAAAATAATTAATGTATCTACTTCTTCCATAACACTATATAGTAAGTAAGTATATATAATAATTATAATTATATTATTTATTAAAGAATGATATTTTTTTTTTTTAAATTAAGGGAGGTCTAAGTCTCTCCCTTAATCCTACAAATAAAGAAAAACCCTCCCCTCCCACCCCATGAGTCGAACCCTTGACCTCAAGGCAAGTGTGTTATTTATTGCCTAATTAATTATAAAAAAAAGTACATTAATACTTTCACTTCTCCCATTTTATAAATATAAACTCAATAAATAAGTCAAATGGTGTAATTATGGTACAAAGTTAGAAAAAAAACATAAAAAGTAAATTAATTATATTAATTACATATTAATTATGCATTAATGGATGGACTATAATATAGATACCATAGATAGATACTATAGATTATTCCGCCCAATGTTTAAAAAGTAATCTCGACCGTCCGAATTTTGGGAGATTGGTGGCCGTTGTTTATCTGTAACATAAACAAAAATTCACTCTCATACTATCCCCTCTCTTTCCCTCACGTCACGCTGCTTTGGCTTTCATCGACCACATCGTTGTGCGCACACTCCTCCGTCGACTGATCGACCAGCACGCACCACCTAGCACGCACATCATTTAGTTTGCTTCTCTCTGGTACGTTCCTCCTCTCTCTGCGTACACTCTCCTCCACCTGTTCTTCTTTCTAATCTAGGGCTTCTATACTAGATATTAATAGAGGCGTTTGGATTCTTGGCTTATCTTTTCTGTGTATCCGTTCACTATTATCCGGTGCCTCTCGACAATCTGTATTCTCTATTCTCACAAAGCCACAGTCCATCAATTTTCTCTAAAATAGGGTTTTCAATTTGAAGTTTGGGTTTTTAGAATTTCAATTTTCTTTTGTTCCAATTATCGCTCAAACATATAGAAATTTCCATTTATTGCTCGATATACTTCCATTGTCTTTAGGAAGTCTAATTTCTTTATATTTTATTTATTTCATCTCTCCAAACGCCACTGCCATCACTATTAGAGGGTTTTGATCAATAGTCAATGAAACTTTCAGATTTTTTATGGTATTTTCTGAATTTTTAGATCAGGTCACTCTATATTTTCCATTAGTTTGATAATTATTTAAGGTCGCTATATATTATGAATTTGTAGCAATGTTTTAAATTGCGGTAGCGTAACGCGTTGCGTTTTTGTTCGAGAATTGCGTAGCGCTCACAAATTGCGTAATAGCGTAGGCAATTTGGATAGTAAATAGCGTAGGAATAAAAAAAATTTAAAATAATATTATACTTAAGAACATTAACAAAAATTCATTAAAGGGCTTCAAATAACCAAAATATAAAAGGTATATAAAATAAGTTAACTAAATTAATGAAAAGAATGATATTTAGGCTTAGACATGGATGTATGATAAAAAAGACAAACCTTTTAAATCTCTAAATATTCATAGAGTATATAAAAATTAAGAAAATATTTACTTTTTTTTAATTTAAATATTCACTATTTTTTTCATTTAAATACCACTGTTTTTTTAATTTAAATATGAATTATTTTTTAATTTATTTAGATAGAGTATTAAATAAATTAACTAAATAAATAACTTAAATAAGCATTTAAATTAATAATTATAAAATGGTAAAAAGTATATAAAATAAGTTAACTAAAAGTCTAAAACTAAAAGGCATATAAAAGAGACAGATGTATGTTAAAAAGGAAATATCTTACCTTTTGACTTTAGTCGGCTGAGAAGAACGGGAGAAGAGGAGACGACGAACGGGAGAGAGAAGAAGACGACACCGACACCGACACCGACTACCACCTACTACCACCCACTACCACCGATTACCACCCATTACCCCCGATTACCACCGACTACCACCCATTACCCCCGCTAGAATAATAAGCCCTAATTTCGTCAATCTGCCCAAAACAGTCAATCAAGAAGAGGAGAAGAAGAGAGGAGACGAATAGAAGAAAAGAAAAGAAGATGAAAAGTGAAAACATCCAACGAGCCTAGGGTTTGTTTTAATTTACCCTCTTTTTTTTTTTTTTTTTTTTTTTATAAGTTGCTTATCCGAATAGCCTGAGGAAAAACCAGATTGCGTGAAATTGCGTACGTATAGCGTAGAATAGCGCCAAATAGCGTGACACGTCATCAAATTGCGTGCGCTATTTGGTTAAATCGCAACTGGGACTGCGCTATATGGCGTTTCACTCCGAAAAAACGCAATAGCGCGCTATTGCGCGCCTAGTTGCGCGCGATTTAAAACACTGATTTGTAGACTGCCGATTCTTAAACTATCCTACTTATTTGAATTGCTAGGATTATGCGCTGTTTGATTTGAATTTTCTTTTTCTGTTTTCTCTGTAATTGACGTAGTCTGAAGGTATCTCAACAAAATGAAATCAGTTTAAAGAGAGCATTTTTGCCCTTTCATGTTTGCTTTTAAAGACTCAGTTGAAAATCATAGTGGTCTTCAAGAAAGTTCCTTTAACAGTAACCCATAACATTATGTTGCCGAGTATATGAGTACATCAATAGAGCTGATAGCACATTTCGTGAGGTGATTTTTTTGGTTAGTGCCTTCCTCTAATTTTTTGGTTAGTGTTCTGCCTACTAAACAGCCCATATCAATAGATACAAATGTACTCCGTGTTTTATTAATAACAAAAATATCATTTCATTCTTACTTGCATACACGGATGAAGATTTTACTTTATCAGTTGAACATATCTCATTTTCTGACTTTAATCTTTAGCGAAAGAGCTTTCGGGTGCTAATTTAGATGTAGATTGTAGAACTCTGAAGTGGCATGATTTGTATTGAAGTACTGCTCTGCATGCTAATTAAAAGAAACAGTTTGGCTCAGCAAATTATAGTTTTGGTGCTGAGTAAAACCTTGCCTCAATAATTGTGTTTCTAACTGTTTCATATTGTGTTGGTGATGGTAATGGAAAAGTAATGGTGCTAGATGTGACATGGTAGTGCAGGTGCTTGGTGCATTTTTGTTGGGTTGGTCCCTTATTCGTATTGTGCCTATTTTCCCCCCTTCTTTAAAGCGGTTTGTTTCTTAGTAGGGCTTGCAGTGTGTTACCCTATCTTAGAGCTTCACATGTACTTCATATTTGGATTAGACTTGACCTGACAAACCCAATTCAACAAAGAAGTCCTTTTTTTAATATATATATACTTTAAACCGGTTATTTTTTATTGTTATTTAAAATTTAAAATTATCTACTTTTTCAACATTTTTTTCTCTACTGCTCTATGGCTATGGATTTATGATTTGTTTGAATGGCGAAGTTTAAGTTTTGGTTTAGTATTGGTTTAATGTGTTTCTCTCCCATTATGTGACAAAGTTTCTAGCCGGAATCTTCACTGGGCTTTCTTTGAGCAAGGGTGGGAATTGACGTGTACAATCATCACCTAGAAGCATATATTCCTTCCGCCGTATCTCACTTTGCCTTTTGCATCTCTTAAGAAAAACATTCATTCAACACAATTAGCATAATTAATGGTCTCAATTTGAGTTTGAGACCATTCATTCAACACGATTTGAATTGTAGTTGCTTTGTTCTTTTTGTACTTTCGGGCTCATCCCTCAGTGGATTTCTCATTCGCTGTGAATGGCCCTTGCTTCGCCTTTGTTGTAATCTTCTTTTGAGTTGCAATAAAGTTTTGTTTCTTATAAAAACAAAAACAAAAAAATGGTCTCAATTTGAGTTGTCTAAAAAAGACAAGTATGACTCCTTATTTGAGACATAGGGAATAATAGTGTTTTAGCTAATTGTGCATTGCTTTTGTTAAATAGTAGTTTGTTTTTCTCCATTTGATTTACTTTCAACAATTTATATTATAAAGTTTGTTTTCACATCGCAGGTACTTGGTTTTCAAGCTTCCAAGGGAGGACTTCCTTTTTAATTTAAGGTTGTAATCTATCCTAGATGTAGCTGTGTTGATATAGAGCAAAGTTGTGTTCTTTTGTTCTATTTATACTCGTCATTTAATTTTAATACTCTGTTTTGTTTTGCTTTAATCATATTTTTATCATTGAACTTCACTACTTCTGTTAAACATGTTTATTGTGATTTTTTAATTTATAAAACATGTTTTTGTTACCCGTTCCCTTGTTAAGTTGTGGCTCAAAGAAGTTAGCTTTTGAAGTTATTTCAATTTAGTACTGTTGAAAATACCTTAAATTTCTACCTCAGGATGTTAAATGATAGCTTTAGATACTAAATTGAACTGTAGTTTACATTTCCCTTGATGGTTTTGTTCTTCCCTTCGGTTAGTTTGCATTTACATTAATTTTGTTTTTTCTAATACAAATTGTAGCTTTGACACAAAATCCACAAGTTTCTTTGGCTTTAATATTTTGTTCCTGACTATGCAATTGTAATATGCAGGATCTTGGCTGATGCTCAATTAGCTTTTGGTGTAGTTTTGGTTAGTGTGTTCTTACCATTCAATGATAATATATGTGTTGTAGGTTGCCATCTTGACTTTATTTTTTTCTTTTACTCCTTTGTAAAACAAAAATTCTTATGTCATTATTGCGTTACATTGTCCTTTTGAGTTTATGTTTCAATATTGAATAATTACATGAGTTAGGTCGTAGTGCCATTGGCATGGGTTACACCTGGTATAAAATATCTCATCTCTTCTCATTTCTACAGCCTCCTTCCTTCTCTTGTCTCTCTCAACCTCCCTTCTTCGTCCTCTCCTTCTTTCTTCTTCCTTCTCCTTCATCCTTCTTCTTTCATTTTTTGTTTATAAAAGGGGGGGGGGGGTTCAAAATGACGTTTTTCTCAACCAAAGTTGCCAAAGTCGGGTACTGAATGATTAATCGCCGATTTTCACCAACTTTCCTCCGATTTCTTACCCAGGTGACTTTACACCTCCGTCCATGCAAAATCGAGTCGGGCTACCAACCACTGGCGACTAATCGGGGATTTATCGGGTGCAGTCGGGGATTTTTAGAACACTGCTCATGACTTGGTTTTTGTCTCATATGTTGACTGCTGATTCTACTCTCCCATTCGGTTCATCTTCTATGTCAACTTTTACTTTTCTGGTTCTTTTTGCACTTGTGGTGTTCCTTTTGTTGTTAATATCTTGTGCATCCCTAAGTCAATATCTTATGTTTTTTTACTTCCCAACTGGCTGATACGTTTTATATGCTGTGAACTGATGATTTCTACCTTTACTTTGCATCAAGGCGATGGCTTCAGTTTGTTGATTGTATATTTAACAATACTTTTAAAGCTTTTAATTTATTGTCTTGTCCCTACATGCCTATTGTTGCCCCTCATACATACACACATTCGTTAGTTATTATTTCAACGCTTATTATTGCTAAAATGTAATACGGTGGTTTTATTTTTTGCAGTTTTCATTCCTAATTTGATTGTAATCAATAATATTGCTATGTTTATTATTTTTTGGTCCATAGGAGCAATGCTGGGGGGAGGGATAAGAATCCCACTGGTGCTAGGCCATGGGTTTTATCCCTGGCAGAATGCCAAGTTGGGCTAATCTCATATCACATGAGCTATACATACATACATACATGCATGTAGTGTGTAGTGCACTGTGCTTGTATATTACGAAGTATAAATTCCATAATCTATTGGTTTTGCGTATCTATATTACACGTATATCTGTATACAAATTACACAGCATATTTTTCAGTAAAATGTTGCAATACACAAGTGTATACATTCCAAAGTATAATAACATACAAAGTAGCTTTCACATGATGAATATCAAGTATTAATTTTTGGAAAGAAACTAAACACCATTTATAATTTTGGCAACAACAGATGTAGTAGGGAAATGTGCATTTCAAATTTGAAGTGTTAAGTTGCTGATAACTAATTGATAGCTATAATTGGAGAAGTTTAAATGTATTCTTGCGGGGTAGATTTGGACGGAAAAATTTGCCATAGCTCCTAGAAGTTGAAACCTCTCCCGGCCTTGTATTGCAATTTATACTCAATTGTGCAAATGCTGAAAGGGATAAAGGTAAGGGAAGAGAGAACCAGAATCAGATTTATTTGAGGTCAAAAGTCAGAAATCTGAGGCTTAAGCATTGTAAGCCTCGAGGCATAAGCCTCAATGGAGTGAGGCTTACACCTCTAATAAAGATAACGAGGGCCTTAAATATCCAGGCTATTTTCCTACGCCATGCCTCAATAGATTTTTGAACATTGCCATGGAAAGAAAAACACAGACAAAACATTATATGAACATACCGACTGTACTGGGGGTTTGGGGCAAAGGTAAGTGGGGGCTTTGCCAAAGTTTTTGACACCATGGTAGACTGTTAATTGCTATAAATGCATAAAATGTTAAGAGAGTGGAGCCAACAATGTATGTCAAAATTGTAACTAGAAACTATATATTTGGTGCTTGTGAGAGCTGAAAAGTTTGATTATTAGAATTAAAACATTCCTATAGGGGTGGGGCCCCGATACCCATGGTTATCAAAAAAAAAATAAAAAAAAATTCCTATAGGGGTGATGTAGTGCTTTTTGGTGCCTATCAAACGATCTTCCGTTGCATGGGGAAGTGGTGCATAGTATTTCATATATTGCAGCCACGTAATGTGCTGCATCATGCTATACAGGGTCTGTCACACATAAGTGACACGTCTCACTTTACAAATTCTCCATTATATAAAAGGTCTCATTGCATTCCTTCTTAAGGTTATTTTGGGGCCTGGTAATCGTCTCCATTGTTTTACATTTTTTTTGTTTTCCATTCATGTGTTTGGGAGGTTAGGCATTGGAAATACTGGTTGAATCATAAATTTTCGTGTATCTAATCACTTGCTCAAGTAATGTACTCTTTCTTTCAGTTAGCACTTATTTGCTGGATTTTGTTATCCCATTTCATGCAGTTGGTTTCATCTATTTTGAAGATTTAATGGGAGAATCATCTTTGCCTTCCGGTTTAAGAAATCTAGAAAAGAATTGCGAGGACACTGTTCATAATAAGAGTGATGTGGATGAGAAGGTGCTTATTAATGAGGCGGATAGCCTGTGTGGTTCCAGCAGTTTGTCTGAGGGTGCAATAAATATGAGCGAGACCAAGGTATGTTTTTAATGGAAGGGTCCTATCCATCTTCGAAGAATGAACTGTGCAGTAATTGTTTTTCTGTTTCTGTTTGTGGTATTTTTTTTTTCGTTTAGAGAAAAATTGAGATAGCATCCCCAGCAAAGACAATGAAAAGTCCGCTCTCCCCATTCCGTTCTCCTTCGGTGACTACTCCTGCAAGCACAGGAATAACAACTACGACATGGCTTCACACCATCATTTCTCCACTTCCATCAATGCCTTCAGCAGAGCTGGAGCTATTCTTGTCCAAATGTGATAAGGATGTAACTCTTGATGTAGTACACAGGGCTCATGTAATCTTGGAGGCTATATTTCCGAGTAGTGGTCTGGGGGAGTGTAGTGTAACTGGAAGCCTGCAGAGCACAAACCTGATGGATAACATTTGGGCAGAACAACGTAGATTGGAAGCACTCAAGTTATACTATAAAGTTTTGCAAGCAATGTGTAGAGCGGAGGCCCAAATTTTGCATGCCAGCAATTTGACCTCTTTGCTAACTAATGAGAGGTTCCACAGATGTATGCTTGCGTGTTCAGCAGAGTTAGTTCTTGCCACTCATAAGACGGTAACCATGTTGTTTCCAGCAGTGTTGGAAAGGACTGGAATTACACCTTTTGATCTCAGTAAGGTGATAGAAAGTTTCATTCGACATGAGGAATCACTTCCCAGAGAATTGAGGCGACATCTGAATTCGTTGGAAGAGCGACTTTTGGAGAGCATGGTGTGGGAAAAGGGATCCTCAATGTACAATTCTCTGACCGTTGCAATACCATCCCTTTCTGCTGAAATAAACCGTCTTGGGTTGTTGGCAGAACCAATGCCATCTTTGGATGCAATTGCGATGCATATTAACATGTCATCTGGCGGTTTGCCTCCTGCCCCATCTTTCCAGAAGCACGAACTTTCTTCAGGTAATAAATCATTTAATATTTTATCTGAAGGTTCTCCTCAGTTATATATGTTTATTGTTTATATTACAGTATATGTATTTTCTGTACATTCAGAAAACTTGTCTTATATGCTGAATGGTATCCGACATTTAAGTTTCTTGTGATATTAATGAACAGAAGCAGGTTGAATGGCTTGGTTTTGTTTCTATATTAGCAAGTGGTAGCATTGGTAACCAACATATCTTGGTTTTCTAGGTCAAAATGTAGATATTCGTTCACCGAAGAGACTTTGCACTGAATATCGAAGTGTGTTGGTAGAGCGGAATTCCTTCACATCACCAGTGAAGGATCGGCTTCTGGCCTTCAGTAACCTCAAGTCGAAGTTACCACCACCTGCCTTGCAATCTGCATTTGCCAGGTATCATAATAGTTCCAAGTTGCCAGGAAGTGGCAAACCTAGAAATTGTGTGCTTGGTATTTGTTATCTCTTTGTCCTCTAATTAGGGTCCTACAATTTTATGCTTATTGCAGTCCAACAAAGCCCAATCCAGGTAGTGGAGGGGAAACGTGTGCAGAAACTGCAATCAATGTATTTTTTGGAAAGGTAGTACCTTTATTTATATTGCTAATTTTACCATGATTCACTTCAAGGGTATTCAGGTGAATATTTCTGGTAGATTGATTAATGTGAGCATGCGGCAGAGTAAGGAAGCCTTTTCTTTTCCGCCTGTTTATTCTCAGGGGGTTTCGTTTTGTATTCCCTTCCCCCTTCTTCACAACATTTGTAATTCTTGAATAGTGTCATTTGAGTAATCTCATCTACAGTTTTACCATGGGTGGTTCAATAAAAAACAATCCTAATGATATTATATTGTAACATGCCCAGTAATTTTCAACTAGTTTGAATGGGGTTTTTATTTTTAAAAGAACAGATGGCATTTTAAGAGAGGTACCTGTGCTGAAGAATTTTAACATACTTTGTTTGGCTCAGCATCTAAGAGACTTCAGCTCTTTAGAGCAGTTGGTGCTTCATGTGGTATTAAAACTTGTTTTGGAAGGTCTGAGGTTCAGGTGTTCCCGCTTATATTTAGTTCTCCACTAAGTAGTGCAGTTTGCATTGTATTATGTGTACCCAGTACACTTTACTTTGTCAGTCTTGCCACCTGCAAGTAGAAGCCACATGTGCGGAGGATTTGAATGCTTCATTACAATGTCTTTTGTGGAGCAGTGGCTCAGGTGCACTGATAACAATTTTTTTCTGATTTAAATGACGGAATAACTGCTCTACAGATCAAGTCCCTGTTTTGTATTTGTGTAGGATTTAGACCCTCTTTTATAACTTTATTTTAAAATGAGTAATTTGACCAATATCAATTAGTTACAACTAATATATATATATATTTTTTGTAGTGGATAAATTACTTTTTCACTTGCACTTTCCAGTTTTGCCCTTTCTTTTCAATTTTTTCTGATGACTACTTTGCTTTCTTGACCTTGATCTACTTGGAACACATTAAATTCACTGATTTAGTGTTTGTAGTGACCCTCAATTTCTTCTGCTGCCCAGATTGTAAAGTTAGCTGCTGTCAGAATCAATGGTATGGTTGATAGGCTACAATTGTCACAACAGATAAGGGAGAATGTATACTGTCTTTTCCAACAGATCCTTAGTCAGCGGACAGCTCTGTTCTTCAATCGCCATATTGACCAGATCATCCTTTGTTGTTTCTATGGACTTGCAAAGGTTTGCTGTCAGATACATGTGAAAATCAAGTCTAGCGTTTGATCACTTTTGCTAACTCCTTGAGTTTTGGCCTGCAGATTTCCCAGCTCAACCTAACTTTCAGAGAAATCATTTGCAACTATAGAAAACAGCCACATTGTAAACCTCAAGTTTTTCGTAGTGTTTTTGTTGACCGATCCTCAGCTCGCCACAATGGGGTATGTGAATTTATGGGCCTATACTCTCTTGTCCTCTGTACTTGAGGAAATTCTAATTTTAATGGGTTTTGAAACAGAAAGCTTGGCAGGATCATGTTGATATAATCACATTCTACAATGAAATTTTCATTCCTGCTGTAAAGACTCTACTGGGTGAGCCTGCCCTCGTGGTAAAAGCTCAAAAAACTAACCAGGTGTCAGATGCTAACAACAGTAATGAGGGTAAGCTCTTTAATTGAATTAGCTCTGCATTCTGTTTACTCAATGATCTTCACTGGAACACGATCCCTGTGATCCATGGCCTCACATGCTCTCTCTCTCATGTCCTTGCTGCCTATTAGGTGAATGTCCTGGATCGCCCAAGGTATCATTTCCCAGCATTCCTGATATGTCCCCAAAGAAGGTATCTGCGGCACATAATATATATGTCTCTCCTTTGCGGTCATCAAAGGTATTTATGTAATTCTGAGGTCTATTAATAGTATGTAATCAACTTTCATAATACAACATATATATATATACTGAAAATTTCTCATGCAGACCGGTCCGTACGGACAGGGACCTTTTTCGTCGCTAAAAAGATATCCCCAATGTATTTGTGACGAAAATCCATCGCTAAAGGTCCCGGTCTGTACAAACCGGTCCGCATGAGAAATGTATTGTCTGTATATATTATCATCCTTTTTTATCTTGTCTCAAGTTTATGCGATTCTAAAATAAGAGATCTTGTGTTGGCTTTCTGCGCCACAACAATCAAAGATAGCCATCTTTCTAAAAAACCAAAAAAAATTGTTGGTTCCTACTTTTTTATTTGTTGAAGACAAGAAAGTGAGAATGTTGCCTTCCCCTAATATTGTGCAAAAAGGTGGAATCCATGATTTTGATAAAAACGAAAGGCATGGTAGGAATCAAAGCTAGGCATATCCAAATAGGGATCTAACTTGGTCAATAACCAGATTGATCCCACTTACTACTTTTGCATTTTTTGGGCTCCCTTATGCTAATGTCAACTAGTGTTTAGATTATCTTGCAAGGGACTGGGGAAACATGTTAGGATTACCTACTAAAATTCAGGATTTTGTTTGTTGTATATGCGTATCGCTATAATATATTTGGCTAGCACTGCAAAGGTTGATTTGTAGTTTTGTATGTATGCAGATGGATGCTTTAATTTCGAATAGCTCTAAGAGCTATTATGCTTGTGTTGGGGAGAGCACCCATGCTTTCCAGAGTCCATCAAAAGACTTGACAGCCATCAATAACCATTTGAATGGGTATGGATTGTTGATATATAAAGAATTTCCTTGTTAAAAGTATGACACAATTGTATATGCTAATATTGAAACTTTTGTACTCTTTTTTTTTTTTTTTTCTCGTCAGCGGTAACCGGAAGCTCAGAAATACGCTTAAATTTGAGGATGGTGATATTGGGTTGGTTAGTGACTCTCTAGTTGCCCACAGCCTTTACCTCCAGAACGGGAGCTGCGGATCCTCGTCAGGTGCAACATTGAAATCCGAGCAACCTGAGACGTAAATCTTACGGTCACTTAACCGACTTGTGTGTGTAAATCCTTAAAAGTCTCCCCCCCCTCTCTTCTCTTCTTTTCCCCCCTCTTCCTCTTCCCCCTTCCCTTTAATGTAAAATTCTAAACCAAGGGTTGATGAAGTGGGTTTGCTTATGGTATGAGCGGTGAATTATTATCACTACCCCCTCTAGTGCTAATTTATCTTTAAATTGTTTAGTGGGCTTTAAACATCTGATGTAATAAATTCCCTTTTTTCCCCTGTTGTAGTAGTTGAGGCTACTTCGTAAACCTTCATCTAAAACAATAACAGTGCTGCATCCAGTCCTTGCACCCACACCTATTGGTTTTGACTTAATGTAACTAAGTATTTAGAACTGGGTGCTAGGCCAATTGGAAATCAAGTGTTAGTAGCTTCAAAAGGGGTGGTGGGTTGGACCCGCATCCTTTCCACCTAATTCGAATACCTGGTTCTATCCTCCTTGTGTGTATCGAAAAGAAAAATACAGGTACTTAGATGGCGATGTGATTTGTTTTGAAATAATCATCTTATTATACTGGTTTTTCTCCCCATTTAATTATTAACAACGGAAGGGCCAAAAGCCCCCAAAATGAAACATCATAAATAAACAAAACTGGAACTGCGATAATGGACTATGCTTCAAAGATGATAAGGGTATTATGACTTGCCCAGTAAACTCTCTTCTCAAATTTCTGCCTTTAAAATCTGAGAATAATAATAGCAGTTATTTGACGGAAAGATTCCGTGTCATGTGATGTTGATGTTCGTCTGGTGGATACCCTCAGTAGCCCGATTTCATTCAAAAGCGTTGAAGCCAAGATCTTCCGCCTTGAGCATGCCCGTCAGTTTGGTTTTGTAGTACTCGTACGATATTTTATCTTTTTATGATGTACTTTATATCAAGCAAATGATAAAGTTAAGTCTAATAAAATTTCTTATGATACAGTTCAATGTTGTCCGATTGGATTCCAGGAACTAGCCTGCACCCGGTTTTTTTTTTTTTTTTCTTTAATGTTATAATACCACTGCGAAATACAAGTAGGGTAAAATTTTCATATCAAACTTTGTACAAAATAAACCTTTTAAGGATACTCATACTGAGGTAAAGGTAACATCATTCACAAGCTTCGTGTGATTTAGTGTTGCACACATCGAGTCATATGGAGTGGTAAAGCTCTTAAATTTTATCTTTAACAGTAGTTATATTGTTGCTCACGAAGAAAGGAGAACGTGTTTTAGTTAATTAGTTTATTTTAATAATTGCTACTCCTGCCGTCAAGGACGGCGGCTTTGAAATATACAAATTCTAGTACAATATAAAACAAGAATTGAAATATTTTTCTTCCACATACAAAACGCTTTTGGGGCCATATCTCTGATAAGAGTGTAAAATATTGAATTTCTTGTATAAGTAAAAAAAAAAAAAAGAACTTGGTGCAAGGAGGGTGCAGTTGGGGGGTGGAGAACAAACTATTTCTCATTTTCCGGAGTTGTTTAGTATTAATTAATTTAATAACATTAAATTAAATTAGAAAGAGAAAATGAAGAGGGAGAGGGAGATTTCAAAATATATATGAAATATAGAGAATAGAATTGAATTGGGTTTTGATGGGAGGGAGGATATGTGAAATATTTTGGAAGCCCGCCCACCTGCAACGTCCTTCCCTCCCTCCTTTTTGAAAAAAGAAATCGTTTTGGTTTGGTGCCCTCTTTCTCTCAATCGCACGCATATATCGAGACAAAAAAAGAAAGGGAAGGCCGCTTCTAATTACTATGCTCTGACTATTATAATTATTTATTTTTTTATTATATATATATAAGATCATAATTAAAATTACACACATTATTAATCAGTCAGTGAGTGTAGTGTAGGTATTTCTTCTTCTTCTTCTTCTTCCTATCTCTGGCCTGTCTTTGCTGTTCTAATCTATCTATCTATCTATCTATTTATCTATCTAAAATCATATTATTATTATTATTATTATTATCTATATATCCTTGGAAGTAAAGTGGGAATGGCGGGGGGACATTCTAGTGATCTTCCGATTGACGGAGATGGCATTTGTATGATGTGTAAGAACAAGCCTTCAGAAGCAGACACACTCACCTGCAAGACCTGCGTAACACCATGGCACCTCACCTGCCTCTCCCTTTCACATCCTCCATCTCCATCTCAATCCCTATCCTCCTCCCCTTGGGAATGCCCCGACTGCTCCTCCCTCAATCCTACTACTCTTCCTTCCTCATCCTCCGCCCCCCTCCGATCTGAATCCTCTAACCTCGTAGCTGCCATTCGTGCCATCGAATCCGACCCTTCCCTCTCTGACCACGACAAAGCAAAGAAACGACAATCCCTTATCACCAGCGGATGTCACAAGTTGACTTCTCCAGATGACAACGGCGGCTGCGGAAATCACAAGAATAATAACCAACTACTTGATCTTCTCGATGACAGTCTCAACTGCTCCTTTTGCATGCACCTTCCTGATAGACCTGTCACGGTATCTATCTATCTATCTATCTATCATTTCTTTAATATGCCGAGTATACAGGACTATACGCTGCTCCTCCGAAACCATAAAATAATTTCTTTAATATGCCGAGTATACAGGACTATACGCTGCGCCTCCAAAACCATAAAATAGATAACATAGATGCACTATAAGTTGATATGTTTTT
The DNA here is from genome assembly GCA_021464415.1 of Lonicera japonica. NCBI lineage: Eukaryota > Viridiplantae > Streptophyta > Magnoliopsida > Dipsacales > Caprifoliaceae > Lonicera > Lonicera japonica. The sequence goes on along the minus strand of CM038465.1, from coordinate 83,783,279 downwards.
CCTTTTTTTTTTTTTTCCAACTGATAGACACAGTACACCATAGTCTATGTTTATTTAGTATATAATAGAATGTAGTCTATGTTTAGTATATAATAGAATGTAAATTCAGTTTCCAGCACCCAATAATGTATTACCCGTTCATTTACTTAACATTTTTAATCAATTTTGTTGGCTAATGATTTGCCGTGCTTCTTCTTACATTACTATTTTTTTGACCCGTTTTGGATGCTTCTATGTTTAGCTTTGTTTCAATTGCTTACTTGTCTTCCTTTCTTGTTATAGTGGAACCTCTGTTTTGGCCAAAACTAGAGCTCATTGGCCTTTCCAGCAGCTATTTCACTTGCTATGTTTCTTATTAAAGATTATTGTGCACCTCTTTCTGAAGATATGCTGATTGACATTTGTTGATATTAATGATCGCTATTCTCTGTGTTAAATGCCTGTAGCCACCACTTTCCTGTAAAACAACAATTTTGGCAGCTAACATGTTGACATTCTTCTGCATTATTCTTTCAGACCCCCTGTGGTCACAATTTTTGCCTGAGATGCTTCCAGAAATGGGTTGGGCAGGGGAAGCGCACTTGTGCAAATTGTCGCAATACAATCCCACCCAAGATGGCAAGCCAGCCTCGGATAAACTCTGCCCTGGTTATTGCCATTCGAATGGCAAAGATGTCAAAATCTGCTACTTCTGGAGGCCAGCCAAAGGTATATCATTTTGTTCAAAACCAAAACCGACCCGACAAAGCATACACCACAGAGCGGGCAAAGAAAGCTGGAAAGGCAAATGCTTGTAGTGGAAAGATTTTTGTGACAGTCCCCCCTGATCATTTTGGACCAATCCTTGCGGAAAATGATCCTGAGAGAAAACAGGGTGTGTTGGTTGGGGAGACGTGGGAAGATCGGATGGAATGCAGACAATGGGGTGCTCATCTTCCTCATGTTGCAGGAATTTCTGGGCAGGCAGTTTATGGGGCACAATCTGTGGCACTGTCTGGTGGGTATGAAGATGATGAGGACCACGGTGAATGGTTCCTCTACACAGGAAGGTATATATGTTTTGACTTTGAATCTTTGCATTACTTGCAGTTTTGTTTGAGTAGGGACATACTCCACCATGTGCTTATTATTTGTACCACTTTCACATTGGAGTGGATTTTGATGTTTTATGGGTCTGTTTGATAACATGGAAAATGATAATAAGAATAGTTGATTTTTGTGAGAATTTAGAAATAAGTTGAGGCATGTGGTGAGATGTCTTCTTGCTTTTTAGGTTTCTCCGTTGAAATTTTTTCTTTGGGGCTTGAGGAAGAAAAATTTTCCACAAAAAAATAATGAAGGATGGAGGACATTTAGTCCTAAAAATGAGTATGAGATGTTCTCCATCTCATCACACGCCTTAACTTATTTTCCAATTTCTCACACAATTCAAGTGTTTTTCTTTTCATTTTCCATGTTGTTATCAAACGGAGCCTAAGTTGCTTAAAAGATGTCAGTTTCTCCCTTAGTGACATTGATGCATGCTAAAGTAAGCTAGCAACTTCATTTGGTAGTAGGAGAACATCCTGGTTAAATCTAGTTTTTTTTAACTAGTCTTGAAGTTGATTTACTGCTGTTACATTTATTTTCTGTGGCTTGATGGTGGTCTTGCCCTTTTTGTTCTAGGCAGAAGGAACTTAATATTTATTTTGAATCCTGAGTAAAAGTCTCCCTTTCAAAATATGCTGGAAGGCTTAAGAGTGTAGTTAATCACGTACACTTGGTAATGCATCTTTCAGGGTCAATTGGGCTGCATTGAACGTGGTTCTGCTCCTTGAAATTTGTAATATCATGTGTTGGTTGTTTCAAGACCTTTGAGAGTTCTAGTTTCACAAAGTAGGTACATCAACCTAGATGTAACCTTAGACTTTCAAGTTTTGGTGTAGTAAACCCCAACATTGTTTAACCCATTCTTCAGTCTTCACCACTTTGAGAACCATATCATATTTTCATCATTACCATTCTCTTTGTTCTTGTATTAGATGTTTGAGGGTGATATATTCTGCTCTGCTCTGCTCTCTCTCCCTTCTCCCTATATATATGTATGTATGTATATTCATATATTGGTGGTTGACAGCGGCGGAAGAGACCTAAGCGGGAATAAAAGGACAAACAAGGATCAGTCTTTTGATCAGAAATTTGAGAAACAAAATGAGGCCTTGCGAGTCAGTTGCCGAAAAGGTTATCCTGTTCGAGTTGTGAGGTGAGCTTATATAATGTCAAGAATGTTTTAGTGATAAAACTCAGATAAATCCCCCTACTTTTAGCAAAGAATTGACTATAACTCATTTCATTCATCGCTTTGGGTGTTGTATGATGAAACATGTACATTCTTCTAAGTGTTTGCAAAACAAAAAGACTGCCCCTAAATGATGAATTAAGTTTTGGAACACAGTTCATGGCTGAATAGTTGGGATTATATATACAAGTTTGCCTACGCGGGGAAACGTGAAAACACAGTGTTGGATGTGTGAGAGAGAATGAGATTTATATATCTGTGAGCTTAGGTTTGAGGAATATGGTGCCTTAAATAATTGTAGCTCTCCCCTTTTGATGGCAGGTCCCACAAGGAGAAACGTTCTTCTTATGCACCAGAAACAGGAGTGCGATATGATGGGATTTATAGGATTGAAACATGCTGGCGCAAAGTTGGAATTCAAGTAGGGATACACATGAATGGTCCTTCATGCTTGCTTCTTGTTAAACATGTTTATTTGACAGTCTTGTTTACAGGGATTTAAGGTTTGCCGCTATCTTTTTGTGCGATGCGATAATGATCCTGCTCCGTGGACCAGGTTTGTTGTTGTCATCTTCATCATCACTATTATGAATCTCCCCACCCCCATCTACCTTTGTGTTTCTCTTCATAGTTAAACATATACTCAACATCTGCAGTGATGACCATGGGGACCGTCCAAGAGCGTTGCCCATCATTGAGGAGTTAAAGAATGCAACTGATGTTACTGAAAGAAGGGGAACACCTTCATGGGATTATGATGTGAGATACTACGAAGATGCTCTCTCTCTCTCTCTCTAAGTGTTCGATGTGCAATGGTGCACGTGTATGCATAATTGCCTAACTGGAAAGAACCATCAAAATCGATCCAATTTGTGTTTTTGTTTTCCTTCCGGTGTAATCTGGTGCAGTGGGCCATAAGTTACTAATTTTTGTGAAGTCTTTCCATTGCAGGAGGAAAAAGGGTACTGGATGTGGAAAAAACCTTCACCCCAAAGTAGGAAACAAGCAGAAAGTAGTGACGTGGAGGATGCAAAGAATAAAAGGAAAGCTAGACGTCAAACACAACCAATGTCTGTACAAGAGAGGCTTTTGAAAGGCATGGTTCTAATTGAAAAGTTTAATTTGTAGGCATTCATTTCTTCCAAATTTACTGATTATCAGGTACAATAGGCATTGGTTACCTAATACTTGCAAGTCTGTAAATTGAGGTACTTCCTCTTGCAGAATTCAGCTGTCTTATATGCCGGAAAGTGATGATTCAGCCACTTACTACTCCCTGTGCTCATAACTTTTGTAAGTCCTGTTTAGAGGGTATCTTTGCTGGTCAAAATTTCATAAGACAGAGGACATGTGAAGGCAGGCGGACATTACGAGCACAGAAGAATATAATGAAATGCCCATCCTGCACAAATGACATTTCTGATTTCCTTCAGAACCCCCAGGTATTCTGTTGCACTATCTACTGTGTATTTATGCTGAAGTGACAGGTTGGTAAAGTAACTAGAACCGTGCTAGTTCCACCCTAGCTGATTTGTGGACTTCCATAGGAACTGATGCTTTCATGATCATCATTTGGTTTTGGTGCCCTGTACGTTCAATATGTATAAACTGTCCTTGTGATCTTCTCTTGACAGGTTAACAGAGAATTGATGACTGTGATCGAATCACTTCATCGACAGACTAAAGAGATGGAAGAAATAGTTGAGCTAAGTGAAGAAACTTATGATGCAGATGGGAAAAAAGTAGAGCCAAGTGAAGAAGAAAATGATGGCCCAAAATCTGATGTGGTGGTTGGAGATGCAGAGATCTGCCATACAAATCCCGAGATGCTAGAGGAAGATAAAGAAGGCATTATGAAACCTCAACATGAAACCAAGCCAAAGCAAGAGGAAGAAGCAGCAAATGGCGGCGATGACGGATTGAAGAAGCAATGTCTTGAGAATTCTGATGATGCAATGAAGAATGGTGGCAATGACGAAGTCGTGGTGGAGCCTGAAATGTGTGATCGCAAGGAATTGCAAGGAAGTGGCAAAAATAACAAAACTAATAGACGGAAGAAGGCTAGTGAAGGAATCTGCTCATCAACAACTTTAGATACTGGCATCAGGACCAGAAGCAAGAAGGCCAAGTCGATGGCTGCTGATGACCCGTAAATTTTGTTGAGTTGGTGCTTCCATTGCTGGTCTTTGCCACAGCTTTCCTTTTTTTGGGCCACAGGGTTGGTGGTTTTGTAATGCCTATGAAGGTGGCAAAGTGAATGTTTTTTGTTCCACCATATTTTGTTTCTGTAAGTTGGATAACTTTGACTCATTACACATCAATCCGATATGGTTTATCATATGTGGTGGGTGGTTCCCCCCCTACCACTTTATAATTGTTTAATTTTTGAGAAATTAGTTATGATTTCTTTTTGAACTGATTTTATGGATGGCTGACTAACGTGTTTGTTTCAAACAGCCTTTCCGCATGATGGTTACTCTGACCTCCTAAAAGGCAAAGCCAAAACAAATACCTCCCTGTGAGTTCAATAGTTCTACTTTAGGGTGGAACTTTGAAGCCGCAGGTAAAAAGATTTCGATTCTAGTCTTGCATTCAAAATCCAACACGCTTTTCTTTACTCCCCTTCTTGACTAATATCTGCGCCAATTCTTAAAAGGACAAAATAGAAACAGCAATCGAAGATGGTGGCAACAGTTAATTTGACGGTGCATGTGCCCTGAGAATAAGGCTCCCACATTGCATTGTTGCCATGTCTGTTATGCCCAGATTTTGTCTCCCATTTGAATGTATCTGCTTCAAGGATCCTTGTTCATTTCATTTTTCCATGCTTAAAATATTAATGGATGCATGAGCGGTTGAGCTTTGGCTCAATAAAATATCAAGTGTCTTGGTTACGGTGAGTGATGTTTCCACTTCCACTGAAATTTCTAAAGGATTTCCTCTCACTGATGTCTTTATTTTTGCATTTTCAAAATATAATATTAATTTCAATATAAAGAGTGAATGAAACTTATTTAGCTACCTATAAATTTGGTACACAGATGTTCCAAGAAGTGGTCTTTTAGAAGCTTTTATATTCATATATTGATTGAAAAAAAGGATATTACAAGTTACAGTCAAAGAATCCTAGGCAACAATACCTGCTCAAACAAACTTCATTTATCCTATTGATGCTCTTATGGTGCCTAATCAAAGATTCTGAGACTACTTTTGCTGCAGCTGAAGCTTCTCGATTAATGCATTCTTTTCCTCTTCTGGCATAGCTTTGAACATGAAAACAGATTTATCTCCAATATCATCCTGGAAAGCAAACCAAATGCTTTCATAAAATGCTACAAACATATCTTAAAGTTAAAACTTGTCAACTGTATGGGAAAACAAACTGAATATTATAATGAACCAGATCAATTCACCTTTATAGGCTGGGTAAACTTCCTTCCTGCAAATACCACAAATAGCGCCATCCACACCCCCAGTAGACTAACTTTTACGCCATCATCCATTAAACCAGTCTGTGTATTTCAAACAAAGGACATCAAGGTGCAGAAGAAATTGAGTTTTCAAGCAATGAGTCTAATGCAGGACAGTTTTCCTAGAATTTTGAAGTAAGGTGCTTATGCTTGATGAAACTAATGCAAGGCTAATTAGGGCAGCTATCGCCTATTCAGAGATGGGGCCTAATAACATATGGATGTAAAACCAAGGAGAGGAATACAATTGCTCGTAAAAAAATAAATAGAATTCCAATACAAGGATTTCCTACTCTCTTTTTGCGCTTGTGCGCGTTGTGGGGGTGGGGGCATAAAACCCAAGGAATTCTCAAATACTCAATTATTTTATACCTCAAGTCTGCTACCAAAAAATAACTAATACTATACCAATAATACTTAATTAAAATAAACCGAATCATTAAAGTTGTAGTATGGTACTATAGTCCAATTCCCACTTGGACATCACGTGTCATGCCACCTCATAACTTAAGTGACATTTTCAGTATTTGAAGGGTGCCAGCCCCTTAAACCACCTACTCTTGAGGGGCCACCCCCTCAGACCCACTTGACTAGCAGTCTACTTTAAGCCCAAGGGTTCCAACCCCTTGCACTTATAGGCACATAGTCTATTTGAACTTGGAATACCATCCCCATAAGGGGCAAGCTAACTAAGGGGACCATGTCTTGCATCTTTACACCTTGGTACACTTATACCAGCCTGGGTTCGGGTAGACCCCAGGGAGCTCCACAAGCTCGGTGCCACATGCTAGACTCACCCCATGGGAACCTTGAGGGAATTTGGTTTGGAGGCTAAAGCTAAGGGGTCTCGCCAAGGTAGCACCACCCATCGGGTGGTACTGGTGGTTTTTCCTAGGTCTAAGAGAGTATTCAAAAGTGGTACAGCAGTGCCTCTGTCCATTCTATCAGGATAAGCCACCAAGAAGCGTGACTTGTGAGTCCTCAAACACGTTGCGAACCTTATCACACACCCTTCAACTGATAAGGATACCAGCGTAGCGTACAAGGAATGGACTCTCTCTTCATAGGATTGCTCTACGCTTCGGCCCTCAACCCTCTTGTGTCCATCGTTGTTTGTGTGTAACGCCTCACCCTAGAACCCAGCATCTCTCAACCGAGCACTACCTTCCTACAAAAGTAATCCTACAATTTCCCAAAAAGAAGTAACTCCTCTCCACAAGCTTCTTTATTGTAAAATCGATTTTTCGAATACTCCTAATTATAATTTAGACAAAAGGGGGGGGGGGGGGGGGGGGGGGGGGGGGAACTAAAATCTGATTTCGTTTTATTTCTCTTATCATACTCATGCATAGTGAAAGGATGAGCATGATCCATTTCCGAAAATTTGAAGACAAGTTCGCATATCTTTTCATAGAACAATAATAAGAGTTGGAAGTTTATTAGTGCGGGTTGGTGTATCTGTTGTGTAATCATGTTATACTTGACAGTGTTATTCAGTTGCAGTATACTTTCTGCTGGTGCTATCCTCTAGTAGATTGACTGGCACATCACATCAGTGGACAAAAACTTGCATTCTAAACCCTCGAAAAAGTTTAATATTTAAAAACATTGCTAGCAATACAAGAAACTTTTCAGAGCGACCATTGAATAATAGTTACTAGTGGTGAAGAGTACCAGATGCCCAAGAAGAACAGAGGGAACAATGAATGTGAGAATGCCAGCTTCCAACTTCCCATAGCAGAGACCTGAAAAAAAGAGAGGAGACAATCAGATGGATGGAGGAGGATCCCCGTGGCCGTGATGATATAAGCTTGAGAAGAAAATTGATTGAATAAAGAACAAGGATGGATGGATGGATACCTTCCTTGAAAACAAGGCCAGTGAGGGCGGCAAAGAGGGGACCAACAAACCAAACAGAAGTTGGGTTGTGAAGAGCTACATATTCAATCAAGCCGTGTCCGGAGGGTCGGGCTAGGGTTGCGTAGGTTGCTAATGATCCCAATACACCAAGGGCCCAAAGTGCTTGAAGGGTGAGTTTAATCTCAGTTACGTAGATGTGAATGAGAAACAAGGACAACCCTAATCCACCGGCTCCAATTGTATAAAAGAGATCCAGATTTCCCTTGATTGCATCACTCAACTCGGGGGGTAAAAATGGAGTGGAGGCCGCAACTACAAAAGACAGGGCTGCTGTCACTAATCCTGACCTATACAAAATCACCTGTTTATTTATTTATTTATTTATATATATATATAGGCAGCATCATCATCAGTATAGAGAAATTAATTAATTAATTAATTAATTAAAGAAGAGGAGGAGATAATAATAATAATAATAATAATAATAATAATAATAGAGAAGTACCTCTCGAACATCTGTTGAATCTACTGTCCAAGGACCGTAAACACCTTGATAAACAGTTGGAGGTGGTGGTGGGTTGTTATCTCCAACAGCCTGGCATTTTATCAATCCTCTTCCCTCCTTATTCTTCTTCCCAATAATCCAACAAGAAGAAGAAGCCCTAGACGAGGAGGAAGAAGAAAATTTATTATTATTATTATTATTATTGACGGAGAAGAAGAAACGGCGTGATAAAGATTTAGTAGTAGATTGGGAGTGAACAATTGGTGGGCGCGGAGGAACAACAAGAATGCTCTTGCTGTTGCTGATGCTGATGCTGATGCTGCTGCTGCTGCTGCTGCCACCACCACCACCACTCAACATACTACTACTACTACTACTAAAAGAAGCCATGGCTGAGTTGAGCTGAGCTGTGCTGTGCTGTTATCAGAATCCAGTCCTCCCCCTCACCGTATTATTATTTAGTTATTTATATATTATTTTCCAGTGAACGGCTAACGAACCCATGGCCAATATTGCTGCTTCTGTTATATACCTCTAATTGTTATTTTTATTATTTTAATAATAATTTGCCCAAGCACAAGGATTAAAAACAAGGGATTTTTTTGAATTTGTCCCCTACTATTAATTCAAAACTCAACTTACTTTCTTGTTTTATTAACTAGAAATTAGGTAGAAGGGCTTATTATACATTGATTTTTACCAAAAATCTAATGAATAATATTTTTTTGAATGAAGGGCATATTTTTAATTGGTAATTAGTATAAGAGGCCTATTTTGTTTTATATTTTAAATGAATGTATTTGAATAAATTTAAATATCATTTAATTAATAAAAACATGTTATGTATTACCTAAATTACCCCTTTTTATGAAATTTGCACAAAAAATATGGACTGCAAAGTTTATATTGCAGTGAAATATGGACTGCAATATGAACTCTGCACTAAAAATATGGACTGCAAAGTTCACATTGCAGTGAAATATGGACTGCAATATGAACTTTGCACTAAAAATATCGACTGCAAAGTTCACATTGCAGTGAAATATGGAATGCAAAGTTCATATTGCAGTGAAATATAAACAACAAAGTTCATATTGTAGTCCATATTTTAATGCATATTGGTATTTTTTAGTTTATTTTAAAGGTTGGGATGTCATTTTATAATGAAAAAAAAAAACACATGTCATATTATCAATAAAATAAAAAATAGGTCCTTTATTTAAAAAAAAATTATTCCTTGGCTTTAGTGTGAAAATCTTTCTCTAATGAGCCCTTTTTTTTAATTGCCCCTTTTATTAATCCTTTGAGTTACCTCCCATAATTTGACGGAATACTAACTTTGTCCCATTTTCTGTTCCTTTGTTGCCCTTACTGTTTATCATCTTCATCCCTCAATAATTATTCAAAAACCCTAGAATTAGTTTTAACTTTCTCTCTTTAAAATTAGTTGATTTGGGGATCTAATTTCAATTCGAATTTTTAAATCTTAAATTTCAAATCTCAAATTTTGTTGTATATCTTTCAATCGCGCCAAAGAGATGATGAAGAAATATTACATAGGTGAGAAAGAGTGAGGAAATAAGGGAGAAAGAAAAGAAAGGAAAATGGGTTCATCATCATCATTTTTGAAAACGATTTTGAAAATGATTTTAGAAAGAAGGTGAATAATGAACCCATTTTTGAAAAAGAAGATTCATCTTGAAAAGGAAGATGAATAGTAAATGGATTTAGATTTGTAAATTGGGTATGAAAATGGGTTTACTAATAGAAACAATTTTGGATTTCGAAATTGGGTATAAAAATGGGTTTATTGTTGAAAATGGAATTGGATTCATCTTTGAAGAAGAAGATGAATAGTAAACCCATTTTTGTATTTCACATTTGAAGAAGAAGATAAATAACAAATAACTTTTGGATTTGTAAATCTCGAAATTAGTAAACCCATTTTGGATTTGAAAAAGATGATGAATAGTAAACCCATTTTTTTTAATTTCACATTTGAAGAAGAAGATGAATAGTAAACAATTTATGAATTTGTAAATTGATTTACTAATAGAAATAATTTTGGATTTTGAAATTAGGTTTATTGAAGAAGAAGATGATAAAATTAGGTTTATTGAAGAAGAAAAAGATGGTGAATAATAAACAGAGGGGTAATTTGGTCCAAAAAATTAAGAAATTAACGGAGTTAGCATTCTGTGAAACGGCAGGGGGGGGGTAACTCAAAGGATTAATAAAATAGGGGTAAGTTGAGTTTTGAATTAATAATAGGGGCAAACTCAAAAAATCCTTAAAAACAATTGAACCATGATGCTACGTAACCAATTACGCGAATAGTATGGGGGTACATTAAGTATTTAAATTAAAATTTGTCTTTTTCGATTTTAGTAATGGCATATCAATTATTTAAAATAAGCTAAATTTTGTATCTATCTCATTTTTTATCATTATATTCCACCATCTCTTTTATTTTCACTTGGTTTGCTCCATTTTTAATTGTCATTTAAATTTATGGACAATTTAATTTCTTCATCATTACAATTAATGTCAAGTGAATTTAACAAAATCAATTTTTTCCATACAAATTTCATGTATAATAAAGTAAATTAATAAATTGATTTACTCAGCCAGTTACAAAAAGACACGTGGCCGACCACATTAACAGACAATCTTGCCATGGAGAGGGAGCTCGAGAGGTCTGACCTGAGTACCAACAAAGAGTTCAAACTCTGGAAAATATACGTACTTAACCTAGCCAATTGTTTTCATACACCAGATTTCGGAGCTCAACTATGAGAGCTCTTCCAACGAGCTCTAGAGCTTTATAGCCAATCACCGCGTCAAAGTAAGTACAGGCAGCATGGGCGATTACCACCAACTCTGTCAGTGCCTCAGAACCTCCCTTAACCTCAAATGTATACTACATTTACTGCATCAAAATACATAGAGAAGCAATGTCATAGTTGGTGATAATCAGGGATGGCCTTGGATATACTCTGCAGTCTCTTCCACATGCTTCCCTCTCAATTATATATATATAAAGCATTTACTTCCCCCAAGGACGACAACAACCAAGTAATCAAGATTTTGTTACAAGAGTTTTACTACAACGCTACAGGGTAAAAGAACAGTGCTTGAGAGAGATAAACAGAGAAATAGAGCTTTAAAATACACAATAGAGCTCCAAGGGTAGAACATTTAGGCCATATTTGGTTGGCATTTATAAATCTAGATTTTAAAATTTCTGCTAAAAGTCAACTTTACTTTTACATTTCTTAAAATTTATTTCACTTTACTTTATCTTTATAAAAAAGGTTTTAAAACACCATAACTTTAAATTCAAAAATCGAAATTAGATAAATATATATATATATGTTTGAAACCTACTCATCAGGATTTATAAAATAAGATCCATTGCGACTATTTTTTGAAATTATTTTATGAGTTTTTTTAATTATTTGAAAAAAACTCAAACAAAAACCAATTTCACTTTTCAACCTACTTTCAATTTCTACCAAATACTTAACTTAAAAACTCAACTCAAAAGTTTAACCAAACGCAACCTTAGGCTTTGAGCGGGTTAGAACTCTTCCAATTGTAATATTATAAGGCACCTTGAGCTTTAGCTCTCTATTCATAAGAAGAGGAGTAACTCATATTCTTAAATAGAGTGAACCTCCTCTATACATTTTTATCTTGTTCTTGTTAACATGTGATCATTTTGATATTTAATCATTTGACTGTGCGGTCGGAAATAGACCTGTTCTAAATTTTCGCATCAACAATGTATATTTTATTTATCTTTACTTTGTGTATTATAGTGCTTGTATTATATATATACACATATTATATGTTTAATAGATTTTTTAAGTAATCTATAATCATTTTTTTAATGTACTAACAATAGGTTGTGAAATCATGCACCCATTCATTTGATGCATTTATATATATTTGAAAAATTAAACGCAAGGAATATTTATTATTTCATATGCTATAATTATAGACTTTTTATATTTCAGAAGAATTATTTTCTTGGAAATAATGATAGTAGAAAGATAAAGTGTGAATGATAAGAAATTGTTATATATTTGTTCACACAATTGCATTATCATATTGGACTAAATCTAAAATTTCACTTTATAATAGGTTTAGTTTAGATAAATTTTAAATCTAAGGCTAATACTAGCACAAACATTGCTAGGTAAAAATTGTTTTCAATTTAGTTACACATAATCAACTCATGTTTTAGTTAAAGAAACATAGCATATTAATATTTAAAGGAGAATATTGAAGAAAGTCTTTTGAGTAATTTATAATCATTTTTTTTTCTTTTAATATACTAGCAATAGGTTTAACCTTCATGTAAAATCATGCATCTAGCTATGATATATTTTTATGTAGACGTTTTATGACTTTTAGATAACAAACTACTTTTACTACGCACTCAGTTATTGCATCAAGGAAGAAAATAAAAGTATGATTATTTGCAAATAGATTTGTAAGAATGAATCTAAAAAAGATGTTGCAATAGAAAAAAAGTCTCGAATAATGTGGTTGTCTATTTGAAATATGTGTAATTATATAGCATAGAGAGTAACCTTACTAATGGTAGATTAACATAAGAAAAGATAAATTTTAACTTTATTGAATGTACCATAATTAAAAATTTGATGTGCCTATACCATTAACCAATTATATAATCTTCTTCTTAACAAATAATTATTTTATTTTTTCTATCAAATATCTCCCTCCGCCGTCTTTATCTAAAAGACTCATTCCACCTTAAAAAAATAAATAAATAACGCTACTTGTTTTAATCCAAATAATAATGAGAAACGTAACTTTTTTAATATGAATTACAAATTTTACTACGTTGAGTGAATATCACCTTCAACTAAAATAAAACCTTTAAATTTAGGACTTACTTAAAAAGAGAGAGACTGTTTAATTTTATAGCACCTATGTAGCTATTGTCAAAAGTATTTTGATAAGTTATGCAACATCCATATGCTTGTTTTGGCAAATGTTACAACTACCTTTTGCCACTAAAGGAGTTTTTTGACTTTGCCCTTAATATGAGAGTATTAAGTATTTAAAAATGATATAAATTAATTGTTTTTAAAAAAAATTATTAAAAAGTTAACATCTCAAACATTAGGAGATACAAACCTAAATGCTAAATATTGTATTAAAACCACTGATTTAAACAAACACTTACGCTCCGTTTGATAGCAACATGAAAAATAAAAAAGAAACCAAATAATTTGAGTGAAAAGATGAAAAATAAGTTGAAAAATGTGGTGAAATTTAATTCTTAATTTTTGACTTCTTCCATGAAATTTTTTTCTTTTGGTAGTAGTGAATTTTTGTTTCTCCACAACACATAAAAAATAATAAAGGACATACACTCACAAATATAAATATGAGATGAAGAACACTCACCATACGCCTCAACTCTCTTTTCCATCTTCTTATCCATATTAGTTGTTTTTCTTTTCATTTTTCATGTTGCTATCAAATGGAACTTAAATAATTCTTTCATTTTTATACATTGTACTTTTCATGTGAGTTTTCGGGTTTCTCCATTTATTAGGTAATGATATTAATAAGTAAACAGATCCAATACTTGGAACAAAAGGCGACAAGGCCATAGGACTCTGCGGATCATCCCTGTAAACGCTCTCGACAAAACGGAACTTATAATAATAATAAGAACATCATCTCTTCTTTTGTGTCCATTCACTTGAAAAACAGAAATTGACAATGGGCTCTCTGAATGTCATCTCTTCTTAAACACAGCACAGGAAAATTAAAAAAGGAAAAGGCTGGGGGGGTTACACGGGAAATGCCTGGACGAAAGGAATAGCAGGGGAAAGCAGCCTCAAGATTTGTCCATCGCTCTTTTAACTCCGCTCTGTACATATATCTGTATGTTCACTCAATTATCCTCAAATCAAAACCATCCAAAAATGTCAAAGCTCTACCTGCTTTGCTCCTTTCCCAACATTCCTCCAAAACTTTTTTAAGTAGGTTTTCTCCATGTGCCAAAACTGAAGGAAAAGTTTTCTTCTTGGGTGGGGCTGTCCCCCCCCCCCCCCCCCCCCCCCCCCATATACACATTAATAAAATCTGGGGTGGATTTAATTATATTAGTTTTTGGATCCTAATATAAAGGTTAGTGCCCACAAAAAGAAAAAAGGAAGGGGTTGGGGATGCAGTGTCTTTTGTCAGTCCGAATCCTTAATTGAACATGAATATTGTTCGCCATTAGAAGATTCTTCCCCATTTGCCAAATCTAGAATTGGGCTTTCAAGATGGTTTTCCTCACTTGTGCTGCCTCGATTTTTGTTTGGTCTAGCTCGTACATTAACGCCCATTGGGAAGGGTACCTGCCGACACAAAAAAAGACACGGTTAAGACTTATCATGCTTTATCTTTCTTGGGTCAATGTCATTATTACTATTGTGGCACTTTGTGATTTTAAGTTTCTGAATGATCTGGCACAATACAAGTAGGTATGTACAGCTAGCTCAGTGTGTGCATTAAGTGGACGGAACAACAACATACCTGATCACCTGCGTTTGGACCATCAGTATGGAAGAGGATGGGCCGGCATCGCTTATCCTCATTCATCAAACTTGAATTCTGAAAGTGGGCAATGAGGGCAGCTTTTCCTTGTATGCGAGCATACGCAATGGATGCTACTTTTTCGCTATTAAACTTCTCCCATTTTTTTCCATTGAATGCCTGTCAAAAACAACAGATTCCTTATATATTTGAGCTTTGTTAGTTATTTTATCAGGAAAGACAAACCAATCATAATAGTGACCACCACCAGCCGGGCCACCAAAAGTAATAACATATAACATAGAGAAAAAAACCTGATAGAATGGGACAATGAGGGACGGATCAGTCATGTTGATGAATGCATAACCCACATTGCATTTGTTCTGCAACAAAAGGGAAGGCCAAAAAATTACAATAAGAATAGAAGCCAACATTTAAATTGACACACTCCTTATTCCCTGCCTGCCCCAGAACGTAAAAAGGATTCTCCTAGGTAAAAATGCACTTGCCTTAAAATCAATTGGTAAGTAGATGAAATCATAAGTGCCTCGATGGCGTTCATCAATTGCAGCCAAAAGCATTTTAGAAGTATACCTACAGTAACCGCCATTTTTCAGAATATAATCACTTAGAACATGGCAGAGAAACTGAAATATAAGTAACTAATTATACAAGTAAAACAGAAAACATACAGTCCTCAATGGATCTAAAAGACCTACCCTGGTTAAAGAAATAAGAGCAGAAATCGAAATAAAATAGACACATCCATCCTATCAACAGTGGAGAGATGGTCAACTGGGTCCTACAGCACAAGATTTTCTGGGCCTGAATCAGTCTGACTTGGCTGGTCTAAAACTACCAGTGATAAGCATAGTTACCATATTTCACTAAATTAAAGTTTGAACTCTCGAATTAAGTACCAGGCTGTAGTTCACTCGACAGTAAGCATAGGCAAGCTGTGCGCTAGTCTTGACGGTGTCTAAGCATATCTACCAAGTAAAAGTCATGCATAAACAACGTTTATCATCAAGAGGCAACGGGTTTAAACCGCTCCCTCCACAATCATATCCAAAGGAAGGACACCTACTTTTTCATTTCAAAATAAGGACCCTCTTTTATTTAAAATACTCTTCCTCCATTATCATTTTTTTTAAATGTATAAATTTATCACTGCCAGCCACCACAAACAATGGGCATAAGGAAATAAAAAATTGTATTAAGGGCATAATTGACGGTTAAAAAAGGAGTGTGTCCTTTTAATGGACAGAGAATGAAACAATATGGCTTAAACAAATTGTGGAAGGACTTGCGCCCACTTTCCCTACCATCAAAATGGGTGCCCTCATAAATGAGATAAATGGCTACGCATGTGATCACAATTATTGCCAAATTAACCATCTTATAAAATTTTAATTTTTATGCATGTTGTAGAACATAAACCTTAGATGAGGAGACATAATTCAACACCAAAAGGTAATAACGAGAAGAAAAAGAAAGTAACATGAGATGATGGTATGGGCCTCCACATGAGGAAAACACCCAGACGTCAAACTAGACTTGCCTATGTGCATGACTCGCCTTCACCGATCCTTGAAAATATCAAAAAAAGAAAACAAGATAATTGTATTCACATGTAGACAACCCACCATGATTAATATATACCGAAACTTGGTGGCACACACGACATGATGCGAGTGCAATATCATAGCTAGTAATTTTTTCACATCATAGATTTTTAAAACACAATAAGAAAGTGTAATGGCATTTGGTAGAGTGGTGATGACATATGTTCTTCATATTTGAGGTCATTGGTTCAAATTCTAGCATAAACACTGTTTTTGGTTTTAAAGCATGAAGGGGTAATTCGTAATTTCACATACATACATACCAAAAGTCTTCCTCTCACTATATATAGGATAGATGCCACCTTTAAATCTACTGGCTAGATATAACACAACATTGACACTAAACAAAAATCAACTTTGAACAAAATAAAGCATATGATCACGGAGCTATACTAAAGAAACTAGTACATACTTGTTAGGAATGTTCTTTATCATGAGTGTTGTCCGTTTGTCTTCTCCTCGGAGTATGCGGTCAATGTCAAGTTCAAACTGTTTCTTGTTGTCAGCGTGATTGGAACTGCCTTCAATTCTACGGCTTCTAGCCCGTTCGTTAGGAGGAGATTCAAATGATGAACTCATCATAGGTATCATTTGGCCTCCTCTGCTGGGAAACATCACACAATTCTGAAGTGGGGACTGCAGTCCAACATTTTTGGGCAGATCCATACCAACACAAGGAAATATGTTATGGGAGACAAATTCCAAAGGAGGAGGATGGGGTGAGTTTCCAGAAATTCTCATGTTTCCTAGAGAACCTGGGTTAAAAACTGAAGAAGCGTCAGGGGACTCCCCTGCATAGGCTTGTCGTCTGTCCCATAGAGAAGAAGGATTAACAGATGGTGCTGATCCCACATGATGATGGTTATTTATGGATAATATTGTGTTGTTCATCATAAGAGTTGGTGCCCTAGGAAGCACTGGATGTAATCGCGAAGCATTACAAACACCGTTATTGATAAATGAAGGTGAATTTGGCCACATCATGCCCTGTGCTGGGGGTTGATGCGAGCTACTCCACATATACTGACGTGAAGGAAGAGAAGGACAGCTCCCATTTCCAAAGGGAACAAAAACTGAGACATGAAAAGTAGAAATTAAAATATATCACAAATTAAAAGGCCTTTAGTCCATCTTGTAATTTTTGCTCATTTCATCAGCATTTTGGGGTCCCGGGGATGGCCTTATTGTATCCACATCTTTATGTATCTTTTTGGTTATTTATGGCATGACACTAGTCCTCTAAGGAGGCTGGTGATTTTACAAAAAAAAAAGGGCCAAAAATGTCAATTTGTATCACCTTATGACTTCCATAAATTGTTGTACCAATATTCTTATTTAATACTGCTCCATTCACTTACCACCTTCATTCAATTCGGTTGATTGTCCATTTGAGCCGACTCTACAGAACTGCTGATTTTCAACTTTTCCAGATGGTTTAGCACTAATATTTGCAGCCATGGTGCCTGGAGAATTGCAGGGATTATTACCATTAGCTAAACCATCATGATACTCTGGAAGTGAATGAGGATGAAAATGTGGTGTTGCCCGGACATCAAATTTCAGTTGCCCCGGAGAATGGGCCACACTGGATTGGTTGCCAACTGCTTCTGCTCTAACAAGAGAGGGTAAGCTGCTTGGAACGCTGGACGAGACCCCATGGTGGAATGCATTTTCTAAGAATGGACTAATAATAGGGGCTCCAATTGCAGAGTGTATACCCAGGATACTTCCATCATCCATACTACAGGATGTAATTTGACCGTGTGAAATTTTCCCTGTAAATAGTAAATTTGAGGCAGCAAATAGTTATTCTTTTCTTTTTGAGATGATAGATGATGAGCAAGCACTGTATCTTACTGGAAGTGTTTGTACCAGGAAATCCCGCTGTTAAGTTATTCGTAGGGCTACTCTGTTGTTGCAGGTACGGACTAGAATCATCCTGCTTCAGATCAAGAAATGGCTGCATCAAACTATCACCAACCCACACCCCCACAAAAAAAAAAAGATAATTAGAAAATAAACATTAGCCCCTTTTGATTCGACAGAAATTAAGAAACAACTATTAACGACACGCTGGAAATATAGTAAACAAATAAGTGGCGTACTTCTGGCTTACAATTTGGTATAAAACTCTTTCCCAAAATTATGAGTATAATTAACTAGGTCTGATGTCCCAGAAGGTTAAACCCGTTTACAGGGGACAGACTGACTAAAAGGAGCATGCAGACAAAAAAAACAAGGATACCATTTGAGCTCAAAAAGACCCACCGTCTGGCACCGCCAGGAAGGCTTGGTTCAAGCTTAATTTGCTTCCCGCCAATATCACTCCTGTTCAATGCACGAAGAGCGGCTTCAGCAGCTCTAATATCATAAAACTCTACAAATTTGTGATGACTTCTATGTGGGGTTTCGCGGACCTGCATTCCAGAGAACAATGAATTAGCCCATAAACTTAACATGCCAATTAACTTTTCATTCCAATCTAGCCTCAAATTTAGGAAACCTCTCACCTCCTTAATCTCGCCATAGACACCAAAAATCTGACGAAGTTGATCATTTGAAACAGAAGAATCGAGGTTAAAAACCACAAGTGTGTCTTGATTAATATCTTTCTCTGAAGGGTTGTCCTAGCACAAGAATATCCAAGGCAAGGAGTCAGCAAAATTTGTTTCAAGGCGATGGAACCCAAACGCAGCATATGCATAATACTTGTGATTATTAGGACAAAGGTATATCCATGTCATTACATTAAAACAAGTATGTAATATACGCGACGCGCATAAATTTTAAAGAATTTTAAAGTATAAATAGATTAATTTTATTAAAATTAATGTATATGACATAATTCAATTTTTAGTAGTTTTAGATGACAAATTGATCAACTATTGTTATTATTTAGTTCACAAAATTGTAAAGAGATTTAATTTCCCTTCATTATAGTTAAAGAAAAGTACATATAATCAAAAAGAAGTTGTAAAATAGCAATAGCTGTAAAAACAATCAATATAAAAAATAGTAAAATATTAATGAAAGAATTCAAAAAAAAATGTCAATACAAAATAGTGAAATTGAAATTTTGACGAATTTAATATTACATTAAGTGGCAAAACAGCACATTGAATTCAAAAGAATAAAAAAAAAGAAGATTAAAACACTAAATACTGCATTAAATTGTGGACACTTGGCATCATGATATGAAAAGAAGTCATTTTACTATCTATTATATATGATCACATTTGCAATGGATATATGTTGACTCAAGTAAACATAATGCACCACTAGGTGATTGATAATTAATCTATGGATTACAAGTGAATATTTACTTTCTTCTAAAAAGTGATTTTGTTCCCTATTTGAACTAAAAATATTCATAATAGATGTTGGTCAAGCATCTTATGCAATCAGTGATGATAAGTGTCGGGTGATAGAAGTGGGGGTGAAGGTGATAGTAAATTTTAAGGAAGTACTACATAATTGATGATAACAAGGCCTATTAAAATGTCAATATTTTGTATCGATTTAGTTTGTTTTGCATCAAATATGTAATTAGGTTTGTGAGGAATATATGTTATTCAGCTATAATGTAAATTGTGCAATCAGTATTGATCATTTAAACAATGTTATATGTGGACAAAGGTACTCGTTGATCCTTTGGATTTTCATTATTTTCCCTAAAATGAAAACTCTTTTGGCAGTTGTGTTTGATATTGATCCACGATGCCTTGGCAGGTAATCTTGATGCACAACAAGACAATGGTCCCTACTGTTATTTTGAACAAATGGAAACTGGGGGAAGGAGGATGAATAAAGCAAAAGGGTATACCTTTGGAATGGAGAAATGTATGTCAAGCTTCCTACGCTTCAATGGTTTGTTCTGAAGTGCTTTCATCGCATTTCGGGCTGCTCTGAGATCATAATATGATATCATAGCAAAGCCCCGATGCTTGCACGCTGTATAAAGTGTGCGGATATCTCCATATTGCTGCACATTTAGGTTTCAACAAGGAACGAGCTCATATCAAGAGCACGACCAAGTAACATTTATGCATTAACTACTTGACAAAACATATACACATGCATTAACTTCAATTTAAAAGACCAAAATAAAAAAAATAACAAACCTCAAAAAGGGCTTGTAACTCTGTATCTTCAATATTGCTATTTATATTTCTCACAAAAAGTGTTCTAGACGGGTGTTCCCCGTGAGTGTGTTGTTCCCCAATTGAACCAGAGTTTCCTCCAGGAATATCAGAGATTCTTTGTCCTGAAGAAGAGTAACCACTGTCTTCTCCCAAGTCCATCCCTCCAACACTGCTGAAAAGGTCTAAATCTTCTACATCATCTCTACTACTGGGTTGGGCAATATTGTAATCAAGCCCATCTGTCACTCCAGAAAGCAAATCATCATCATCAGGGAGGAGATTTCCAATAGTTTGGGCCTCAATTTCTTCAAGGGATTCAAAAGGAGGTTCCTCTTCCTCATAGTGGGAGGCAGAAGCAGCAGCAGCACCAACAGAATGGCCATAAAGAGCAGTGTTTGAGGATAATCTCACTGCACCATAAATCCATAAGCCAACAAAGGAAGAGTCGTTCCTTTAGTGAGTTAGAAAAGGGAGCAAAAATAAACCAGTGGATCAAATATCCAAATGCTATTATTGCTTAGGAGAGGTGGTGATGTTTTGAGATACCCATGCAAGGTGACACACACAAGAACATATATGCATCGTGTAAGCACTAATGTGTGAGGCCAAAGGATGGAACTTACATTTTCTACTAAATAACTCTGACAATGAGCTAGAGAAGAGGCTATTCTCGTACTGACCACCCATAACATTAATTCTTTCCCCTTCCATAAAATATGATGCTGGGTCTGTATTAGAATTAGATCTTGTTCCTGGATGAGGTCTCCGCAAGAGATGGCTGGCTGCTCTCTCTGATCCAACCGCATGTTTCTCTAAGCTGCTAATATTAACTGTCTGGTCTCCGATCAGGTGAGCATCCAGGATATTAAAGTTCTTCATCGACTGAGAATCCACTGGCATCCGTTTCTCCAGAGGTAACATACCAAGAGATTCACCACCTACTGTTCGTAATGTTCCATCTGCTTTTAAGCCTGATAGAAGGTAACATTTTCATATATGTATATGAGTTAATGGAACGGAAAAGGCAACTAGATAGGCAAAGCCAACAAAAGAATTATGGGTTCCATCCATTATCTAGGTCTACAAAATCAAGGGACTACAAGGTATAGCTCTTGACCTGAAAAAGAAGGGAAGAAAAATCTAACAAAAAGCAAGTTGAAGAAACTTGGTCACCAAACAGAATTAATCAAAACCCCTCAAGTGGCTCAATCAATTATTTCTTTGGAATGCTAAAAAAATTGGCTACTTGGGTTCAAGCACAGCTGTATCGGTTATATTGACAAAGGTTGAATGAGATTTCTAAACCCCAAATGTGAAAATGACCAATTCAAAAATCCCAGTCACCATAGATAAGAGAAGCAGCCCCAAATTTAACAAGAGTACATTTAGGCATTAATGCACTTCCTTTTCCAAGGCTAAATGACCAAAAATAGCAATGTATTTTACCCCCTTTTTCACTTAGGCTAACAAACTTTTTTTTTCCATCAAACATACCAGTTCACTTTGCCTGTTGTTTCACTTAGGTCCAAAACATAACTTCCGTCAAATTCTTCTAACGGAAGTTTGACATGGCTGCTGCCTGCTGACATGGCAAATATCTCCATTTTCTCCAGCCACCTCCATCGATTCCGGCCATGACCACCATTTTCTCCGACCACCTCCATTTTCTCTTGTTTTCTTCTTTCATCACCCCCATAGCTCTGCCTTGTCATCATCTTTACCATAGGTCCACCTTTTCACCTCCATTTTTCCATAAGCTTCATCCATACATCATCTTCATCACATGACAATCATCATCTTCATCACCATTATTACCTCCACTTCTCTCCCCCTCATCCCTCTTCTCCACCGTACATAACGATGTACCATTTACACCCTCACCGGACCACCACATACGGTGCCGCCTACACCTCCATTGGTCCAGTGACCACCGTCCACTAGTCTACGGCAATCCACCACCAGCTACACCTTCATCTCTCTCCTCTACACCTCTTCTCTCTTGTGTAACCGCACAAGTTCATCACTGCGATTCCACTAACTGCCGCCACCACCGAGCTGCCGCCATTGCTGCTGTCATCACTGGGGTCAACTCTTCCTCTCTCAACCACCGGCCAAGATGGCTGTTTTATGAAGAGAGAGAATGGGTTGGGAAGAAGAAGAAATTAAAAAGAGAATTTTCTTAAAGAGAGAAAGAGGTAATATAAAGAGAGTGGGAGAGAGTTGCCACATCAGATTAAAGGGCCAACTCAGCAGCCACGTCAGTTGCCGCATCAAACTTCCGTTTGAAGAATTGGACGGAAGTTACATTTTGGACCTATGTGAAAAAAGGGGGTATGTTTGATGGAAAACAAAAAAGGTTTGTTGGCATAAGTGAAAATAGGGGTAAGGTACATTGCTATTTTTGGTCATTTAGCCTTATAACAATAATCAGGTCTCTAATTTACCAGTCCATGCTTATTTATTTTATTTCATTTTGTGGGAAGGAACAATTAAAGTCACAATATGAACGTCTCCTAACCAATGTGGGAAGGCCTTCTAACATTTGCCATAACTTCTAGGCCCTAGCTTTCAAATTAAGAGTCATTCTTTGACTTTCCTACTTTCCAAGGATACATAATTTCAACGTAATTTATGGTCAAAAACAAAACTAATTTATCGTAGAGATTTGATACATTGGTTTTAGAAAACTAACTCTAAATTTGGGATGTCTGGATAAAGGGAAGTTGCACTCTCGGGAGGGATGTAGTATTATTCTTGTCACATGGTTTCATTATACTTATGTTTTGAGGCAATGTCTAACTTATTTCTTAGCTAAATATGTGTTATTTGATATGTTGCTGGCCTGTCTGAATTCATAATACAATGTTTTTCCATCATCTTTTTGAGTGAAAGTATTTTGCATGAGAAATTGTGTAACATCTAATGTTTGTGATTTCACAATTGCTTAGTTCTCCCACTGAAAACCAAAATCTTATCTTCAAAAGGAGGGTTTGTTTTATTCCCCAGGACAGGAATATGTCTTATCAAACAGGGCAAATATGACTAATTAGGTAATTCCCGAAATAAGCAATTCTTTTTTTTATATATAAGAAACAAGATTTCATTAATAAATAAAAAGTACAAACTGAGAGGGGACAAGGAGTCCTCAAACAAATCATATAACCCAAAGAAAAAAGAAAGAAAGAAAAGAAAAGAAAAATAACAAGCCAAAAACCACCAGCCAACAACAAACCCCTAGAAATAAGCAATTCTTTCTGCATCAATTGGAACCAGAGCCAAATTTTGGAATTTGAACTATGTCAACTTGTTCCCCTTCTCCTTCGCCTACCTTCTTGTATCCTCTTTTCTATCTATTTCTATTTTGCCATAAATCCATTTCAGCTTAGATGCCAAAAGGTCTTCCTAAAGAAAAGTAGCCTAGTAAAAGAACAATGCTGGTAATTACCTTCAAAATGGGGGACAGGAAATCATGTGTTAAAAGAGGGCAAACTCTCAATAATAAACAAAAGCAACCAAGTAACCCACTAAAAGTGGTCAACTTCCACAGGAACCTAATCATCATAGTGTAAGTACTTCTATCTGTTCAAATACTGAATAGCTGTTCAACTGTACGAAGCAAATATGCTCCCATGAATTTGTGGAAATGTGCTATGAAGTTGCACTTCTGCAAATTCAGCGTTATGTTCTAACACTATCATGAGCTGCTTTCTCACAGGATTGGACAAACAAGGATTTTGAAAATCATGTTATAATAACTTAAATACTTATATCCAAAAAAATGAAAAATCCAACGAAACAGTGGTAGTTCATGAAAAATAAAATGTCAATCTAAGTAAAATTTAATAGTGTAGCTAGGTTCTTTATTTGAACGGAGTGTCACCCTTAGACGCCAAATTTCTTTTTATATTTGAGATACTTTCACTTTCAATTATTTAATCCTACAAATTACTCTACTTGTGGATGCCTTCCTATGAAAGATTGTAAGAATAATTCCATTTTCAAAGTCTAATCACTTGCAATGTCTGCACCAATTGGCATGCCTCAACTTCGTGTCTTTGCCTCCCACAC
Organism: Lonicera japonica; assembly: GCA_021464415.1. Lineage (NCBI taxonomy): Eukaryota > Viridiplantae > Streptophyta > Magnoliopsida > Dipsacales > Caprifoliaceae > Lonicera > Lonicera japonica. The sequence goes on along the minus strand of CM038465.1, from coordinate 83,758,764 downwards.
TTTTTCCTTGCTTTAACTGTCATCACTCCTCATCATGATTTAGGAAGATTTACCAAATGCCATGACTACTTTACGATGAACGAATGAAATTTGTACATGTATTCAGCCATGTTAGAGTTGAATCAAAATTTCAAATAATAGTGGCATTCAGTGGCAAAGAATGTATGCGCCACAGAGCCTGCAGTAATCCTAAACAAGGCAAATTACAAATCTGCACCAGATGGTAGGGCAGGAGGCAGGCAATGCAGTTCCACCAGTCAATAGAATCTGAGTTAAAGGTTAAATGATATTTTGATTCTTTCGGTAATTTCTGGACAAACAATATGATCAACTTCCAAAGACCAATCTTCTAATGACACTCAAAAAGCCAATGTAATGGAACGGGGTCCAAAATGTGTGTTCGAACAAATGTTGTCTTTGATGAGTTGTGATCTCCAAAGCCAAACAGAGACTTGAAAATTAAGTTAGAAAAGGATTATCAAATCAGTATCATAAACTGTGTATGAAAGAGAATTATCAAAAACGAATGATCATCAGAACCAGGTAAAAATCAGACTTTCAATTACACGAGGATGATGACGTTCATGGAGTGAAAAATTGGAACCTAGATTGTACGAGTATATTACTACCACTCACCACTGTGGCTGGGCATTGCTTCTGTCTTCCAGAACCCAACTTGTCTCTGTCAAAAGCATAATTAAAAGAGGATCAGGGACAACTGGAATGAGGATAACACAAAAAAGGATCAAGTATAGCAGACATTCGGGGGTGGGATGGTGAAGTAGTATTCAAAGTCAAATAATATAAAGGCCATAGATACCTCAGTAGGATGATGCACTTCCTCAGAGAAGAATGATGACGGAGACATATCCATTACTTCAGATGGCATCTTCAACCCTAAACACTAAAGGCACACCGAAACTTAAAATAGTTTCGTATCTGGCTTCCAATACTGCATACATAAATACATATGTACTCCAATTATACAGACAAAGTCAAGCAAAATGCTGTTTCAGCAAAGACAAGAATTTGATTGGTTTTCTCTACTAAACATTGGAATTTAACTGGGGAAAGAAATACCAAGCACTAGTGGTCGCATAAGAAACTAAAAACTACTTTCACAGTCACGTGGCAAGTAAAGTAAAGATAGATCATAAGGATATGCAGTTAAGGGAATTAAACAGTCAGTTCCTGTTATTGGTTGCCCACTTTGGATATTAAGGCATCTAGGGGGGGAGAGTTAAATAAAAGACAAATGCCCCAAAATCAACGACCATGTTTTGATATTAAGGCATCTTTCTACACAAATGCAATCCTTCCTCCTCTTCTCCTTTCCTTTCCTTCCTATTCCCTCAATCCAGACGGACTGTTAAATTAAAGCCCCAGGAGGGAAAAAAATTACTGAAGATGGGGTTTTAAGTAAATTTCTTATATATATAAAAAAAAAGGCATTTCTTTTTTTGACAATTGAACAGCTAGATAATACAATTTCGAATAGGGCAGACGTTAGAATGAAAAATAAATAAAATGTATGTGTTGATGATAGGTGTTTGAAAACAAGATAGTATGTGGGGAAGGAAAGATGGATGGATCAGAAAATAGGAAAGAAAAGCCACCAAATTGAACATAAAAGAATTACGAAGAGATAAAAAGAGGAAGCATGTTTGAAGTTGGAAATAGAAACAGACGATCAAGGAAAGGAAAAAAGCCTTTAAAGAAAGGCAAGTACTCACCTGTGAGACTTATGTTGTGAAATAGTAAGACCGTTTGAGGAGAAAAACAAGTACTTACCTTTGAGACTTGTGTTGTGAAATAGTAAGGCCGTTTGAGAAGATACGAAATCAGAGAGCTATAGTGGAATGGAAATATGGAATTCAAGATAACAGAGAGATGTGAAAACAAAAAAGAAAAAGAGGAATTTAGACAAGGAACGGGAAGGGAAATCGAATGGATTAAGGCTTAAGGAAAGGAAAGGGAGATTGGAGAAGGGATCTAGGCATCTGTGCCGTGCAAGAACTTCCAAAACCTTTCTTTCGATACCTTCTCTCTCCTAATTATCTTTCTCTCTCCTCTTTTTATCCTACATTGCACGTTAACCACATGTATCCTCTTCCTCCTGTCAACAACAACAACAACAACAACAATAATAATAATAATATAATTATGTATAATAATAATCTCCTCAATCAATTAGTTGTTGATCTTCCCCACACACAAGAAAACGCTTTCTCTTCCCTTGCGATCCCCCGAGAAAAGTTACTTAATTGTACAGATTTACGGCGAGAGACGGTGGCTATCCGAGCCCTCTCGCCCCGCTCGCTCCCTCCCTCCCTCCCTCCAGAGAGAGAGAAAGATGAGAGAGGGGGGAGATGGTCACCCGTTAATAGGTGTATATATAGAGAGGGAGGGAGAGAGAGAGAGAGAGAGAAAGAGATATGGAGAAACAAGGGATCCGGGGATTTGAATAGAAAGAATTAGACCAAGAGGAGAAAAAATAGTAGTGGGTGGAGGGAGATAGAACCAAATCCCGGGGCCTACAAACACGAAGCCTGTTTAGAGAGAGAGAGAGAGAGAGAGATATCGATCATGTATGTATAAAAAAATCAAACCAAACTCATTTGAGATAGCCTGCTCTGCGGATGAGGAAATAAAGGGGAGAACTGATAATTGGTAGAAAGAGATGGACATAACGGCGTTAAGTCCTTATCCCGTCGTCTTCTGTGTCTAGGGACTCGCTGGCAAGGCATACTCGGGCAACAATTTTACGGGTGTATTCAATTTAAATTTTATAAATTTATGTTAGACTATGAAAATTTTTAGGTATTTAATTTAGATTTAAAAAAAAAATCTTATGGTATTTAATTGGAATTTAAATTTATTTTTTTAAATCCTATGATATGTCAAACTCAATAAACTTTAAATGATTTTATAAGTTGATAAATTTTGATGAATTTGATAATATTTTTATGAATAACAAATTATTTCTTCAAGGCTGCAAAGGAAAGATTTTACATGAATTTCTTTTTCATCTTTCTCCCAATCTTGAGTATTATTTTTTCTTGTTTTATTAAACCCTTCCACAAACCTTTTCTTTTATCAAATTATATGTATTGTTTTTTCTTCATCTCTATGATCTATTTAAATCCCTTTAATTCATTCACTCTATCTAATAAAGTATTTTTTTTATTTAGATACGGCTACTTTCAAAGTTTTAATTATTCAATTAATTATATTCTTCCGAAATTATAGAGATGTCGTCCCTTTATTTTTTTCTCTCCCATTTTATGAATTTTTTTAGAGACAGAAGATGAAAATTGAAAATAAATGGCAAAAAAACCCAATCCATTAAGTTTTTATACTCGATCCAAACAGTTTGCGGCGAATTTATAATTTGCTTATTTCTTTAAAGTTGTAATCAAAATTATTTTATTATTTATCCTTTGATTTTTTATTATAACTAGATTTTATGCACGCGATTGTAGTGCTTGACAAATGTCATTCAGCCCATTAATGAATACGTCTGTGCTAAGAATTGAATCGTTAGTATGAAATAAAAATAATAATATCTAAACAAAATATAGTATTAAGTGTAAAATTCAATTAATGATTATAAAAAAATCATAAAAAATTGTCGCCTTTAATATTTTTAGTAAATAGGTGGCCATAAAATAATGATAATGAAAATTAAAAGGACAATAATAATAATGAAGAGGGTTATGATAATCATAATGATATTTGAATGGAGCGGTATGAATTTTTATAATGTATTTCGTTGATTGTTTTTATATTTTTGATAATGTTTAAGGGTGTAAACGGATTGGATACGGACCGCATACTACACTATCCATTATCCGTATCCCTTTTTAAATTTACTATCCAAATCCTTATACGTATCCCTTCAGATAGTATATTAAATTATTCTTATCCTTATCTCATCGGATATCTCGAATTCAGATAATATCCTTATCCATTTTTTTATATATAGCTTAATTTTAAAAATATATTATACTATATAACCTTTCAATTAAAATCACACATTATACAAGTTGTAACTCAAGAAGACGAAACATTGTAAAAAATATCTAATAACTAATACTAATAATAGAAGCCTTTAACCACGTTCTGCCAAGTGTCACATTCTCAAGCAGCCACTTGTCAATTTCTCCTTTTTTCTTTTTCTCTATTTTAGTTATCTAATACTAAACTACACGCCTTTTCTCTCTCATATGTATTAATATTTCTGACCTAGCCATTAGAATTTTATTCTCCGATTTTGTAGCCGTTTGTTCCCGTGGGTTTTTCTTTCTCTCCCCAATAACCGTCCATTCTAAACACTGTAAGTCTTTTCTTCATCATAATATACCAAGCCTTAGTTTGCCTTTTTCTTCATCCATACTTATGATTTAATCCTTCACACTATGTTATGGTCTTTTATATCTCCCAATATTACTCATTAAAACTTTATTCTTTTTGAGTTTATTACAAAATTAATTGATCATTCGCAATTCTCTTCATCTATATCACCTCTCAAATGACTTGCTAACAAAAATTTTTCTCAAGATTTTGATAGATTTTATACATGTTTTTGTTTTATATGGTTTATTAGAAAGGAAAATTATCTAATTGGTTTGTTCTAATGGTGCCCACAACCTGTTTGATAAAATTCCTTAACAATGGGAGAACCAATTCACATATTTTACCTGTCGTTTTTCTCCCTTCAAAAAGTATAATTAGTCACAATCATATTATTTTGGATTGATGATGTTGTCAAGGAATGGTTGATTCTTTCAGATTTTAAATTGTCTTATTCTCTATGTTCAACGACTATGGTTTCTTATTCGTTTCTATTCGCCGGCCTGGTGTACATAATAATTGAAATATTGTTTATCGACGACTCCAAACTCAGCAGACGGGATTTTAAAATCACTCTTCATTTTCCATAGAAAGGTACTCGTTCTCGTTCTCTTTCTCTCAATATTTGCGACTGTACACTCTTCATTCCCTATCAACTATTAATCGATATTTTCTCTTACTTGATTTTCTTTTGTAATTAACAATATTTATAAAATCTCTATTAATTTTTTTATATATAATAAACCCTTTTTCATTATATTCCTCCACGTGTCCCCATTTTTTCTAGGGGCTTTTTGTGTTTAGCCTTGTTTTTTTGAATTGTTTTGCATTTAACCCACTGGAAATTGATAATTAGTTGTTAGGCCAATTTATTGGATAATTATGGTTTTATTTTTAATTTAATAAATTTATGTTTTTAAAATTCATTTATTAAATTTCCATTCTTGCCCTTTTTATTTTTTTCATCTCAATATTAATTATTAAATATAGATAATCTAAAATCAAAATTTGTTGGTTATTGTGATTACCATTTATTTGAAATTCAAACTAACGAAATCAAAAATCCAAAACAAACAGATTTACTCTAGATTAAGGTTATTCGTGGTCATAATACTCATTGGCGAGTAGTATTACGTTAGTCATATTATGATTAAGATATATTTGTCATGCCCTGTAGTTCGAGAGTGAAAGTTACAAGTAATAGCAAGAAATAAAAATAATAAATTTTTTTTATTAATAACACAAGTTGTCTTTTCAAACTGTTACAAAGCTACTATTAATTTACTGTAGTAAATGGAGACGAATCCTTCTTTATTTTCAGGTACATGCTTGTATTTCCTTCCAACATCATTTTCCTTATTTTGGCAAAATATTCTCTATAGTTATAAGTTTTTCCCATTCTAAGGATATATATTTGAAAGGATAAGAAAGGATAAACAAATGGTGAGAAAATAAATATGCCTAATAGGTGTTATTGGGTGGAGGTGATGGTAGGGTATCAATACTATATTAGCTTGGTACGGATCACGATACTTCTCCTATGATTATGCGCAAAGTTGAATGTAATAGAACAATAGAAATATATATATATATATATATATATGTATTAACATAAGTCACTAATACATAATTATCCGGCTAATTTTTAATAAACTACCTGATTAACCAAGCTCAACCTAATCCTGGGATCTATGCGTAGTATAGCAATGGTCACCAAGGTACTCAACCTCATGAGCCCTTACGGGTAGTTAATTTCTTGAGTCCCCTACGTAGGTATCAATTAATTAACTTATCCTCTTCCGAAGTCACATGTGTATAATAACCGATGCAATAAATATAATATAACTAATATTAACCGCAATAGAATGGGTATATCACAAAGTTTTAACATGATAAATGAAGTACAATTAAAGCAATAATTGTACAATAATGTTTGAAAAAAATGTAGTCACAAAAAGATGAAGTGAAAATAATGCATTTGAATTCAAGTAAAGGCAAAAATAACAATAAAGAATTAAGGAGTAGTAGGAAAACACCTACTTTCACTAGGTGATTTGTTTTCAAAACTTGATTGGGTCCTGGCTATTGCTGTGACAAGTGTATATAAATTAGTACACGATATATAATTAAAGAAAATAAATTATTATAAATATTTGATTAATTTTATTTAAGTCTTTACAAGCAACTTTCGTGTTGTAAATTTTGTAAAATAATGTCCCGAGGATATAGTTATAATACACCGATATTACTTTTAAAATTTGTATAAATAAATCTATTTATGAATTTAATTAAATCTAGGTTATTTGATACATTTATATATAATAAGACATGTCTTGGGGAGAAAATCTATTACATATACATAGTGCACAAAAATAGTATTTTAAAAACAACATTAAATTTATATAACTTGAATCCTTTGCCTTATGTACCCTGTAAACCTCTTGTTCGGAATCCAAAATATATCAAATAATATATTAAATCGAAGCTCTCGACGATAAGAAGAGAATGAGAACACTAGAGCTCCATTGGAGCTCTCACGCGCCTCCTAAAGGTGGCCACGTGCCACCACTCTTGGCCACGTGCCAGCCCTTGAGTCATCTTCCTCGCACAGCTCTACCTTAGCCACTTATTTTGAACTTTTCTCACTTATTTCTTAACATATTTTAGTGATTCAAAAGATTATTTTGAGTATTTTTTTTCGAGGGGAATCCAAATATGTGAATATAATTGTTTAATTCAAAGTATTGAGAAAGTTATTGTATTTTAGTTTAAAATTATCAAAACTACCGATTTGAAAATCAAAAATTGAGCATGCTAAAGTTTATATTAATGAAATACAACCTTATATAACTCTTATTTGGGTCTGAAACATAGTTTTGTGTTTTTATTTCAATCAATTTCGTTCAAAAATGAGTAATTTACGAATTTGGGGCGAAAACGGTGTAGTTTTAGTTTTTACGAAAGTTGGTGTATCAAACCTATACCATTTTCAAATTAAACTTCCAGATCCCTTATTCAAACCATATTGAAGTGTTTTATGTTGCCAATTTTGGAATAATATTAGTATCAAAAGATCTTCCATTATCAAGTAAAGCTTCAAAAGAATGTTTCTTAATTAAACAAAATTAGGAAAGTATATGAACTAAAAATTGGGGAAAGTAACTAAAGATAAGAATTAAAACCTTTATGGAGCTCTTTTAATGTTCAATTTGCACCAGAAACTTCTTAGTAACAAATACCCAAATGTAGCCCAAACTAATTTTTATGTAATTCTCTCTTGTGGTGATTCAATTATGCTAGGGGAGGCATGTATTTATAGGGTTTGAGGTGCTGAATCAGGAGGTTGAAGAAGCTGAAGGTGTCTCATTCCCATGCAAAGTTTATTGCATGCATTACACATAGGCCCCTACTAATCAATTTAAGCACCTTACTTACCTAAGCTATTTTTGTGACAATGCAAAACTAAGGGGTGACTATGCAAAGCTATATATAGGTCCTTATCAACAATTACAAGAATTTGAGGGACTAAAATGAAAGTATAATAAAAAAATATAATTTGACCCCCTTTATGTTCTTAAATTTGCGTTTTAAGTCCTATATATATACACATATTGTAGAATTAGGTCACTCTCTTAAAATTTAATTTTATGTAGTGTAAATAGTGTGTAAAAATATTATGGGTAGAAAATGTTTTCTTTGACAAGCTTTTTCTAAAACCCTATGGCCTAAAATAATTTTTTACAAAATTTGGGGAAAATAAAAATTAACAATAGGTGTCATATATATTTCAATGGTTAAACATAGACATACATATATATATATACATCTCTTAAAAATAGAGTAGGGTACTAATTTTTAAAGGTCCATTATGTAATTTTTATTTTTTTTATTATTATTTTTTTTTTAGAAATTAAGAGTATCTAAGTTTAATATAAACGCTATTCCATCTCTATCTATTAAAACAATAACAACTATAAACCATAAAAGTAATAAGGCAAATGTACAAATAAAGAAACCTTATTATAGTTTATACTATTACAATATCTATGTAGTTTTGGGATTAAGTAGTAATGTACCTTGAACAGTGATGACTTGCAAAAGTGATATCCCTTACTGTTGACATAATCAATCAACCATCACAGTGAATGATGTAGAAGCAATCTTCTTAGTTGTACGATGAACTTGAAAAAAGAGATCCAAGATTGTAAGATAAATAGGAAATTATTTTTTGAAATTAGTTGTACCAACTTTATTTTATTTTTTGTTTCCATAGCATGTATTAAGACAACAAACAACATGTCAAATCAAGATGGAAAATTGTTTTCAATATAATCATTATTAGACGATATATGTAGATAGTATTACACCGTATTGTGAGACAATATAAGCATTTCCGTTGTTTGATCCAAATGCCATACATATTATCAATCTTCGATTAATACTACTTTTTAAAATGTGTAGTATTTAGAATTCAAACAATAATTAACAACAAAATAGGTATGACTTGTCTGTACTTGAGATTGCTGTGATCAATCATACATTGGGATCTATTTGATGTTGTACGTTAGTCATAGAATTTACAAAAATACGTAATGGAATATTGATCCAATACTAGTGAAGTTGATGCAGAAATTTACAAATACAAGCAAAATTAGTGCTGACCTTACTTCGTGAAGGATGGCAAGTATTGATGACAGATAATTGGGGCTTTTTTTGTGTTGGGCTTGGGTTAAGATTTGGAGGCTTAATGGGCCAATATATTTATCACCCGATGAACAAGTATCTGAGTAATTACCCATGGTATTTATTGTGGTTGTTGGTTATCGGTGTAATAAGTTGGGTCTGAGAAAACCCGGGTAATATAAGCCATATGAACCATCATTTTCAACCAAATCTTCCAAATCTTTACTTTTTCAAAGTGGGTTCCAACTCTAACTGGCAATTACACTCAGCGACAGATTAGGCGTTTGGTTTATACTCTCTGTGTAGTATTTAAACACAACACGACACCCACATCTGGAATCAGGTATTATTATCAATTTACTATTATCTTCCAACGTTATCATAATGACGAATTTCAAATTTAAAACTTCAATTTTACTATGTACACAACTCTTATTTTGAATTGATATCCATGTCCGCCAAAATATTGTTCAAATCTCATATAACACTGAATATACCCTAACATTATACGCTATTGTTTACACAATGATACAAGTTCAGGTATGAGTTTTTGAAAAAACATTTTACAACGTGGTTTTTTTATTGTGGTCATTCAAATTGACAAGTATTCCAGTTTTGTTAAAGTTTAGGAACAAATTTAGTTTAACTCTATTTGCATTTGTTATTTTTTAGTTATCTATATTATTGAAGTAAATACTTTATGTTCCCTTATACAAACACTATATTCATTCAATGTGTATTATATAGTGAGACTATTGAAATATTCGATATTATCATAAATGTATCAAAATGGATCAGTAAACATAATGACAAACAATGCCTAAGTTATAAGTATCTTAGCAAATAGTATATCAATAAAGCACCCACACTGCTTTAGTCACAACTTGAATGGGTATAATTGATTAAAATTTTGAAGTTATCCATATTATAATATGTCTATAATTGATCTAATTATAATATGTCTATAATTGATCTAATTCTAATATGTCTATATTCGATCTAATTATAATACGACTATATTCGTATGAAATGTAGTCATATTGCATTAACATGATTACATTATATATAGTGGTTTCTAAGTTTTGTTTTTGAGTATGACATTCTTTTATTGATTGTAGAAATATTTTTTTATTATACAATATGACTATCTTATTAAACGTTAAAGATCTCAAGGATCTTTTTGAAAGCATATTATTAATATAAAACATTTAGATGGTAGTATAACAGTTTTTAAGATCGTTTGTTAGTGAAGAAGAATAGATAATTTTATGTTATTTGTGAGAACATTGATAAATTTTAAAGGTTGTCTTGAAGGCCGCATCTACATTTGATGACTTAAACGGCTGAATTAGAAAATAACATATTTTAAATGACAGATGGCAAAATTAAACCAGTCAAAGACCTTCAAAAGTCCACGGAATCATATAGCTCTGAATAAGGTAAATTTACATAATTGACTAATATGCATTATATGGTATATACTTTATAGTTAGTAACAGGCACAGTTTAAGGATTTGAAAACGATATATAATTTAACATATTGTTTCCAGAGCGGACACATTGACAAGGGTGCCAAAGGTAAAGAAAAGGTGGTCGACTAAAATAAAATAAAGTAGACACAGCAAAAGGGAAGAAGATTAAGAAACAAAACATAGAACAAAGAGATTTTCATATTGAGGTATGAGAAAAAATATTTGAATGTACCTCATTGTTTGGTTCCTTTTACAAAAGCTTTTCTTTGAAAGTATTTAATACCATGTATTTTATAAAACATGATGAATGTGAAGATATCGAAAAATACGACCAATATAAGTCGGCGTTGGTGTCATTCTCTAAATTGATGTCTACTATTAGTACTGTTAATAAAATGATAGGACTTCGACATGAGAACCTACTACGCATCACTCCATTTTGGAACCTATACTCGACATACAAAGCAAACCTTGTGAATGAAAAGCTTTATCATAAGTCTTACAAGCTTTTAGTGAAACTGATACGACGTTATGACACCGAGATAAATGCATTCCGAATTGGAGGAAGGGTTGTAAAGTTTGAAACAAAACAAGTTTCTCAAATACTTAGACTGCCATGCGAAGGCGAGAAGTTGACTATCCACACCCATCAGTAACTTGAGCATGCTTTCGGCAAGCGGTATTTCAATGGATTGCGTCAACTATTTCTAGCTAAGATATAAAGTACTATGAAATATATCGTTGGGAGCAAGAAAGAGAGCAATGTACGGGACATGGTATCATTAATATGTTTGCATTTATGTAATTCATTGTTATTTGCAAATACTGGAACATCCATAAAGTAGTACATTGTGAATATCGTTGGGGACATCGAGAAAATGGCTAGTTACAACTCGGCGCAAGCAGTTCGTGACTGGCTCGTGGATGACATTTCAAAGAAGCAGCATCGATAGACTGCTGTCATAGGATGCACAATACTTTTGCTGGTAACCAATCATTGGGATTGTTTTACAAACTATCGAAAATAAGCTTGCAATGATCACGACTGGATCATTATTTTTAGTAAAATACCCCTCTTGCTTTAAATTGCTGCTCAAACTAAGTGCTTGTTTAGGAATTTTGTTTTGTTTAAAAATACATATACTTTTATTTTACGCTTAGATTTATCCTTAGGATTTTACAAAAACGTTATGGCAGAGATGCCATATTTTTGCCTCGACCTTTTTATATTATGATGATATTGTGAGTGTATATATTTAAAAGAAACAAATATTATATTCGAGGCATGTCGGACCCTAGAACAAAAAAATTCCTGCCCCATTCTACTCTGTTCAAATTGAAACCCACCGAATGGGGATATTTTTTATTTTTAATTTTATCACAAAATCTTCTAAACAATATTATGTAATATTTTTGATGACCACTGAGTTAGAAATGTTAGAATATTCTGGAAATATTCTTGTAATATCTTCAGTTGACTTTTATGATTTATTATGTCCATATTTAACTTTAGCAACCCCTTAATTATTATATATAGAATTAGGGGTTTTTATTTCCTTATTTTGTATCCATTATTAACCCTATATAAAGGGCTCTTTGGTGTATTGTTAATTAATTAATTTTGAATAGAAAACTATTATTTTCTCGTTAATCTTATAATTCTATCATGGTATCAAAGCGACAAAATCCACTTGGCATCGTTGTCGCCTCACCCACTTGTCCAAAACCTTGGTACCACCAGCCCACTGCCAAAATAAACCACCAACAGCCACCAAACCCCATTATCACCATCCTACTGAAGCAATCCATTGCGAAATCTTTGTTCAACTACTGTCCAATCCGAACTTATTTGAATTGTCACGAAAACCACATTATAATCATCGTCTCATTAAGACGATTCCAGCCATCAAAAAATCAACCCTAAATCATCCTTCACGCACCTTTGAAAACATCATTTTGTGTGAGAATCCGGACCCGCGACCCGAGAGGCGGAGAAAGTCCTCGTTCTCGGTTTTCTTTAAAAAAACGGGTTTTGTAGAGTCGCCAGTTTGTTTTACAAGGAAACAAACAAAAGATCGTACGAAGGACAATTTGAAAACGAATTATCTTTCATACGTTTGAAACCAGAGATTTATTTTGAAATTTGACTTTGCTAGGGTTCGGGAACTACGTTATGAATTGGGAAGGTGTTAGGCACCCAATTCGCCCTTTCGGTCTCTTAATGGATCATGTACCTAATTCCTATTTTAGATATCATGCAAGTAGTTTGAATTGTTTTTAGGATAGTCCTTTCCGGATAAATTTAGTTTAAAACAATATTTTGAAATCAGACTCGAGCTTTGCGAGCGCCTACGTATTCATTCGTAGAATGAAATCAGAGTCTCGTAGTTCCTTTCTTTTGGAAACTATTTTTGTATTTTTGTTTGTTTTGAAAACGTGTCAAAACGGATTTTAGATTTCTTGTAAAATTTAGAAAGGATTTATTTTTGAAAGCAGTGAACTTCTTTGTAAGTTATCTAATTTTCTGTATTAAAATTGATATAGAAATACAATATCGAAATTTAGAAAAGTGGTAGAAAGTTATACCTGATGCGCTTGAAGAAGATAATGAGAACCTTGCCTTGATTGCCTTGCTTGCTTCCTTCTCTCTCTAGAACTTTCTCTCTCTAGAAATTCTCTCTAAAACTCTCTCTCAGAATTTATCTAAAATGACTCTCTGATAATTTTGACAGAATTTCTACTTACTAAAAACACTATTGAGTGTTGATGATCCCAAAATGGGATCCCAAGGGTCATATTTATAGCAAAAATTCCGCAAAAAACACTCCAAAAGAGGCCAACCGCAGGGGTAGCCACATGGGGTGCGGCTAGGGCGTGTGACAGGGGTGTGCCAACCGTACGGCTGGCAAGTAGCCGTACGGTTGGGCGTGCGACAGGGGGCTGCAGTTTGGACCAGCCAACTGTACGGTTGGCAAGTAGCCGTACGGTTGGGCGTGCGGCTGGGGGCTACGGCTGGGGGCTACGGCTGGCTCACAAAAATGCACAGGTTATCTTAGACTCCCAACGCGTCTGAAATCGGAGTCTTTCCTATCAGTCTTCTACATGCATGATGGCTCATGATAATATGCAAGATGATTGTTTTATAAGAAAACCAGCATTCGCACGAGAGTCGTGGATTGGGGTGTTCACATTTTGCGACCCTCGCAAGAATTCAAATCTCTAAAGAAATGGGCATACATGCATGCACGAGTATTCCTAGATGTATACATACCATATACATGTGATACATGTTAAATAAGGAAGCCAAAATGACACTCGGATAAGAAGTTACAAGAATTACCAGAAACTGCCAAAACCGAAAACCGTCAGAACTCCTGAAAACTTTTGAAAGGAGATTTCACCATTTTTGATCATCCTCAAATGTTGAGGGTTGTTATAAATTGCTATAAGAAGCAACATATCCGAAAATTAGCTTGATCCGATGGCCAGATCTCCGAAAATTCTAAAAACAAGGAGTTTACTTTGGGTAATCAAAAGACTACCTTCCTGAAGTCCAAATGAGCTCAATTTTTTGTCAGTAGATAGGTTCTATTATGGGGAATAACATACTAAAAAATCATATCAATCCGATAATCTGTTTGACGGGAATTAAAAAAAAATCGCCCACGGACAAACTTTTGAAATTTGCTCAGTAGGTAAGTCTTAACATAGGTAACAACATGTTAAAAAATCAGATCAATCCAATGTTTCGTTTGGTCAAAATTATAAAAATCGTCACACATTAAACAGGGTTTGTCCGTGAACAAAACAACGATGTTTGTCCGCAGACACAAATCCAAGGATTTGTGTCCGCGGACATTTAATTCCAGGCCCAACCCATTAATATATTATTCTACAGTTATAAATACACATGCACTGACCTCATTTGGATCTTCAGTCAACTCTGGGACTGCGGGACCAGTGTTCTAAAATAGAGTTATACTATTTTCAAGGTTATTAAGAATTTTTTTATCTCAGTCTGGCTTTAATTTTTTATCTATCTTTATTTTATCAGTTATAATTGATCAATCGCATGTAGAAATTGTTGTTTATCTCAAAATTAGTTCAGATTTCATATTTAAATCTTATTTTCAAAACAAAGGTGTGGAACGAGTTGTAACCATTTTAAAGCATATTTTTAAAATCTCGGTTTTATCAGTCTTGGTCTACGAAAAAATCAGCAAGCGTTTGTACCCGGTTTAATATATAAATCGCGGTGCTTACTGAAATATCCAATATAAGAGTACTGAATTCGTCAATGCCGATTTAAATTATTAAATTATGATACACTATTGACGAACGAATCTTAATGATTGCCGGATATCATATTCCAAATCAAATTAGATTCCGAAAAGTCCTAAATCTCTCCAAAAACACCTGCTTTGCTATTTATTGTTATCAAAATCATCTTTCAAATCATACACATACTCATTTCTAAAATCGAAGGGCGAAATACGAAGCACATAGTTTCTATTCCCACCCCAAAATCTCATTTTCCTAAAATTGTGGACCAATATGCAATAGCATCAATAAGCATGCGAATATTCAATTATAATTCTACGCATATTCTACTTAGAGACCGAAAGGGCGAATTGGGTGCCTAACGCCTTCTCGATTCATAACTTAATCCCCGAACCTTTAAATCAACTGGTTTCGCATTAATTATATTCAAGATGTCATTTAATTCATAAATGTTCATCTTTTACACAAACGTTTGTTTGTTTAGAAAAACAAACTGGCGACTTTGCTTTCCTCCACAAACTGTCAACCTTTCTTTGTAACAAAACAAACCGTTTTCCAAAATTAACCATGAAACTAGAGGAATTGCCACTAAGGGGGCTAGCGTCGAAAGTGCAGTTTCTCACAGCGCCCTTACACGTTACGCATGATATTGAGGTATCCTTCCGCAAGATCCATCCGCTTTAACTACGCTAGCATGTAGCCATGTTCGCGTTGACCAGCCCACGTCATCTTGACTGGCACCTGTAAGCCAAGTCATCACCGAGTCCACGCCACCTGCCACGTAAGCATTGACTTGCCACGTTAGCCTTGCACCAATTTTTTTGGTTATTTTTATTTTGACCATTTAAATTTTTGTAATTTCTATTTTGACCCCAAACCTTTATAATATTCTCATATTATACCCAAATTTTTTATCCAAAACTCCCCAGTTCTTTCGATATTACCCCCAAACCTTCAGTTAATTCCATATTAACCCCAAACATTCCAATCACTTCCAAACATGGATCAATCCAAAATCACATGTCCTATTTCCATCATCCTCAATGGCCCAAACTATATCAATTGGGGTCAGACCATGACTAGTTATCTCCAAGCTTGTTGGGTTTGGTGTGTTGGCCGAAAACCAACCCTAAAAGGGGAGTGAATAGGGTTTTTAAAACTTAATGTGGAATTAAAACATTTTCTAAAAATGTTTAAACAATACAATTAAGCTAAACAAACATATCAAGGAAAACAAACATATCAAACAAACAAACCCAAGATCAAGCAATGATATAACAGGAAAATAAATAGCTTGAGTTAGAAAGATTAAATCGATTGAAGCCCAAGACATTTTGTTCACGCGATTTGGTTTCTTAAACCATACGTCCGCGCTCGGATAGTCCCCTAAGAATTTCCACTAAAATTAATTTTCTTCCCGGTGAAAATCAAACCGCTACAAGTGTTATTGTCTCACTACACTCCACAAATATTGCTCTACTACAATACTCACACAAGAAACACTCTTACTAACTTGTGAGATTTACCTCTCACAACACTCAAGTGTAATTGTCTCACTAAACTATACAAGAATTGACCTTCTTTTTAACTGTGAGATTTACCTCTCACAAAAGAATATTACAAAGTGTTTGATGATTCACACTAACGAATAATAACGCTCTGAAGTGTTTAATAGATACAATTTGAAACTCATGCTAGAGTTATCTTATTTGATCAAGATTTATAGCTCAATGAATGAATGATTGATCAAAATGTGTTCTTGAATTTTTGAATGATGAAAATATATGAAGAATATGTTTCTATAATGATTCAGGCTTGTCAAGACATGTCTTAGATAATGTATATATAGTCCCAAAAGTAGTATAGCCATTTTAGAGGTTTGGTACCAAAAAAGGTAATAAATCAAAAATTCAACGGCTATATTCTGAAGCATCAGTCGACTGAGCAAAGCTGCTTAGTCGATTGATGGGCTCTGCCCATTATGCCAAAATTTTAAATTTTGGACTATTTTTAATTTAGCTCCAAAATCAATTTAAATGCTTTGGGGACCTCAAAAATATATTACTAAGATGCTAATTTTTGAAAAAACTCAAAATATGATCATTTTAATTTATTATGAATTTATTTGAAAACCGATTTTTATAAGAATGATGTTTTCAAATGAATTTTGATTCAAACTTGATTTTGATCAATCTATGAATGTTATATCAATATGTATGAGCTATATAAATAATCAAATAAAAAACTTTACATAAATCCTAAGCACTCACTTAATTATCTAATTAACGAGTCTTCGAATGTTTCAATTAGTTTCTTCAATTTGATCTACACTTGAAGCAATAGTCTTGTAACTTTTGCATATGATCCTTGATCTTTGTGCTTCATGAGATGTATTGATAGCATGTGATAAGGTTGATCTTCCTTGTCTTGTCCAATGCTTTGTTGACTTGATCGAATATGAAATGAATGATCCTTGTCATGTGGCATGCTTTTCTTGATTTTTCGAGTGAATAAACTATAAACTTATATCAAGAAATATGTTAAATTACACATGATTGATTTATTGTTATTATCAAAATAAGATTAAGACCTTTAGGTCAACATGGTGTATTGTGATAGGAGAAAAAACTATCCTAGTTCAAAAGAAAGATAAATATAACGAAGAATTTATAGAGAAACATGACGACTGGATAGCGAAAAATAGTGATATTATTACTTGGTGCCGAAATACCTCAATCCCCGCTATTAGTCAACAATTTGGGCAGTTTTCCACTAGATTGGAAGTTTGGGACTTTCTGAAACTTAGATAAACCACCAAGGATCTTGCCCACTAATATCAACTATTGTATGCTCAAATGCCAACAACCTAGTCAAACATTGATGAATTTATATATGAGATTTAAATCATACGGGATCAATTGGCCTATTTAGAACTCGTCTAAAGAAAAAATTTAGGGATCATATTGCTTAGGTTGATTTGAGGTTTTTATCAAAAATAATTTAAAATTTGATAATCAAAATTAAAATCTTAGGTCCAATCAAATTTTAGTACTGTCAAAATCTGTATTATGTTGTCTAACAATTATATCAAGCAATCAGACAAAAGCAATCCACAATACAATGAATTTACGATGTATCTCTACTTGCGTATGACTAATCTTCGGTACTAACTGACAGTTATTCACTATGATCAAAATATAATTATTGATTCGATAACTTACAAAAATTGATTCCCCACGATTTACGCAATAGTCTCGTTAATCCCTTTAACGTTAAATCCAATCGCAGTTGTCTTGGCGTAGGATTTTTCACTTTTTCGGCTATCCGTCGCCTCCTTTTACGCACTTGATCACAATCCTTCTATCCCATTTGCAATCTTTCTTATCGCGCGCTAGCCACTTCGCTCAACCGAAAACACTCCCGCAGTATTGTTTGGAACCCTAGTTCTTAAATTTTAAGATCAATAGGATCTCCTAGGGTATATAAACAAAACTTAGGTGGTGTCTCGAAACTTTCAAAAATTGATTATAACGTTTGAATATTTTTTACCTCAATTTTTTTTTAAAATAATATATTTTTAATCCAAATTAATGATTATATTTATAAAAAAATTATAAAATTAAAGTTCTTTTTAAAATAAATTAAAAATATTAAAAAAAATATTATGATAAAAATATATACTCAAGAAATTACACATCGGACCGATCCAATATCAAAAATTATAGTGGTTCAAAATTTGGATGTCAAATTGTCAATTCAATAAAGAAATTAATTGCCGGACCCATGGTTCAAAGTCTCAATTTTGGAGGTCAACTCGGACACTCAATTTTCAACTCGGATATTGGTATCGGTTTCGGTTTCGGCGATATGGACCGATTTATTATTTAAAAGGCCCAAAAAATTACAAAAAAAATATGAAAAAAATTCCAAAATATGAGATTAATAAGATAGATCAATTATATAAGCATGATAATATTATCTAGTACAAATTACATATCCTACATCAAAATACAATCATCTGTCGCACTTGAAAATAAAATATTACATCATAATTCAATAAATAAATAACAACACAATATTATAAAGTACAAATATCTTAAATATAAGTTCAATTAGGCTTAGAATAATGATATAGATTATAATTATCATCATTATTCAAGGACTCCAGTGATAGTATATAAAGAATGTTGGGAATTGGCACTTGTATGGTAAGGATGAGAAGAATGACTAGATGACCCATAACCAGAAAAATTTGGTTGGCCATGGTGATGATAGTACCCAAATCCCCGATAATCGCTGCTACTTGAAGATCCATCATGATACGTTTCATGACAACTTCCATAATAACCACCGTGAGCAATAATACTATTATTTTATTCCCCACTATTAGCATAATTTTGTGCAGAACCTCCATAACCAGTGCTGAAACTATAACTATATATTTTGTCTCCGAAAATGCTATATCTACGACTATTATAATCATAGCCGTATTCATGTCCACCGTAATAATGTTGGCATAAGTTTAAACTCTGCAATTGATTATCAATGCATTGATAGCTTTATGAATGAAGATCATAGTCACTAGAATACTAATCATAATTAAGGAACTTAGTTAGATCTATTAGATGCCTACACTTCTTTTGCTTTATTTTTTTTCTTGCTTATTTTTCGGGTTTTTCCTTCTTTTTTTCTTCCTTCTTATAATCTTCTCTTTTTTAGGATTAAACCAATTTAATTAAGTAAAGATTAATAAATTACTTTCAAACAATTGAACAAATCAATATTTTTTTTAATAGTTACTAATTTAATTAAACAAAGATTAACAAATTATTTTGGAACAAATCAATATTTTTTTTCAATAAATACCAATTTACAATTCAAGTCTCTAAAGTCCCACATGGAGTAACTTTTTTTCTTTTTTTTTTCACTTTAGCCACTTTATTCAATTATTCAATATGGAGTGAAATATCGACGAAATATAGGCGAAATATTAGCGACTCGGTGTGATTTCTGTAAAATATCGGTGATATTTTAAAATACCACAATTTTAATCATATTGAGTCATAATAACAATTTGGTACTCTCTATTCTAACTCAGTATCAACTATTTCTAATCGATTTCGGCCGGTACTTTGAACCATGGCCGGACCGGCTCAAAAGAAAAAAGTGTAATGATCTGATTCTTATAAAGTCGTGCACTACTTTCCTTATTAATCAACACGTGGCTTGTGTAAAGAGTAGGCTTGGCCCATGTAATGATTGCACACTAATTAAGGTCACGTGGGTTTGTTTCTTTAAAAAAGGAGTTTTGACTTTTTCAAGTTCCTTTTATTTCAAAATCGAATTTCCCCTCTCTCTCTTTTCATTATTATTTTTTTAATTTTCCTCTATTAATTTCGTTCGGACATTAATTTGATTCAAATTTTAAAGATAATTTTATAAAATATGTTAGACATAAAAAAAAATATTTTTTTAATAATTTGCATCGACTGGCATTTTCAAATTTCTGCAAAACTTGGTAAAAATATTTTAAAAATAAATTTAACTTAAAAGTTTTTTTTTAATTTCGAATTTAATACTCAACCACCGTCTATATTTTGAATCAAACCATATAACAAATTTATCTTAGATCCTTAATTATGTACGGTATATCTGGTAAGTTCGAAAAACTTCCGTTAATTATTGCGTCTTCAAATATTCAATTCAACTCAAACAATTACAATAAAAAAATATTGTTGGTATCAAAATAAAGCCAACTAAAAATATAAACCTAACATCATCCAATCATGTCTCACTGATGCTTCCAAATTTATTAGTTACAAAGAACAAGTTATTACTCTTTTAATGCTCCTCCATGATCGGTTTGTACATGTTTGCGCCGCTCTCCTGCATCGTCATCAGTTACCAACGCTTGATGGTGCTGTTACTGCACTCCACTTTGGAGAAATAAAGCTTGGTAGTGTGCAAGTATTGTCATAAGCGCAGTCCAAAACATTGGGGCTCTGATTATTACAAGAACCATGCCAGAAAAGCAAATACCAAGTCCATAACTACTGCCGCTTCTAATTTACAGTCACTTAGCCTACCTCCATTAGGGGTGTGCACGATCCGGTTAACTAGACCGTTGACCATGCATCCGAACCAAACTGAACCCTTCGATCCTATAAAATTTTGGACCGGACCAAACCAGACCGAATTGCTTACTGGAATCGGACCAGACCAATTTAAATGGTCCAGTTTCGATCGGTCCAATCGGTCTGGGCTTTTTTAATGGGCAATTTTATTTGGGCTTTTTATCTATTTTCTTAAACTTATTCAACCCATTTTTCATAGCATATTTATATATAAATAGCTAAAATAAAAAACATAAGGCCAAATAAATAACCCAAATAACAGTGGCTGTTATACAATGTTATCTACATTACAGATTCAGTACCAAAAACATAAGGCCAAATAAATAGTCTAAATAATTAGTGATTCAGTACCAAATCTAACTCCCTGCTTTCCAACACTTACTATATATACATTACAGATTTTGAATTTTATTGTAATAACACATCAAACTCAAATTTAGCAGGTAAGAGAATATAAATAATAAAATTAGAATAAACTAAAAACTAAGTCACTAAGTAATTAAAATCTGAAGTTTCAAAAAGCTTGTTTAAAATATTGCGTACATGTGTGATTTTTTAAATTAAAGACAAGGAAAACAAGAATTGGTTTTTACAGAAAATAAAAGCTACATGAATAAATATAGAAACCAACTCTTGTGCCTGAAAGAAGCAATGGACCAGCGTAAGCGGACCCTGTTAAAGGATGATTTTCTTCCAAATATTCCCATCATCAATGATTATTGCATATTATAGCAAGCTTTCAAAATACCAAATAAAAAAGCAAAGAAAAGAACTTGACTTTTCGTGTTAGATCTATACTTTGATTTGTTAGCACTAATTTTGTGTATATTCGTATATATATAGGGTAGATCTGTACTTTGTAGCTTCGTATATGTACGTATATATATAAGGAATATGTCTATATATGTACATATATAACGAATTAGGAGAAGAAGAGAGAGAGACGTTACCAGATTCCACGGTGAAAGACTGTGGGTGGCCGGTGGTGGACATGTAGCCGGTGGTGGAGTGGTTGGTGGTGCCGTGGACGGTGGACCCATAGTGCAGAGAGGGGAGAGTAAAGATGGGAGAGTGCGGATGAGAGAGGGGACTGCTGAGAGTGAAGATGGAAGTGTGATGCATGACGATAAAGATGAGAGCCTGAGAGGGGAGAACGATGGAGATGAGAGGAGAGGGGTGGCTGCACAGTGTTGCTTTGCTTTAGAAGCGGCAGGCAGTATATTTAGGTTTAGGTTACATAAAAAATTAAAATAAGTAGTCCGACTAAAAAACATTACCCAAATTCCGGACTGGACCGATATATTTATATATTTTTTAAAATAAATTAAAAAATATATATATATATATATTAAAAAAATTAAAATATATATATATATTTTTAAAAAATATTTTATATATATATAAATATATCGGTCCGGTCCAGGTTTTAGGTAATGTTTTTCAATCGGACTAAAGGCCGGACCGAATACTAAAGGTCCATAAAATTTCGGACTAGACCGTTGTAATTATAAAATTTGAAAAAAACCTATATTTCGGTTTGGTCCTGTCGGTCCGGGTCGATTTCTGTACACCCCTAACCTCTATCGATCACTAATAATGATTTTACTGATATGCTAAAACATGTTTTATCCGGTCTATCTAATGATGTGTCTACAACTCCAGGTAATGCCTTGTATTTTGATTCTGGCTGCTGTAACGCATGACCTTTAATTCAAATGTTTTTCTCTCTACAAACCGTACCGCACACACATCTCCTATTAAAACTGATAATGAATCTCAGATACATGTCACCCACATTGGACCTATGTCAATATCTAATTTATCTATTCCATCTACTTTTCATATACCCAAATTGACTATTAATCTTAAATTTGTTGGACAATCATGAGATATTAGTTTTACTGTTATATTTTTTTCTTCTGGTTGTCATGTACAAGATCCACGAATAAGGCAGGTTATTAGGATATGTTGTAAAGTTGGTCGTATGTTTGAGCTTGTCCACCTTCACTTACCATCAAATGTCACTACCTCCCACCTTCTCTGCTGCTCCCGCCTTCTCTGCATCCTCTCTAGAACTTTGGCATTCTCGCTTAAGTCATGTGTCTATTAATAGGCTTAAGTCTCTCATTTTTAGTAGTAGATTATAAACTGTTAAATTAAAGAAATTCATGTTTGTCATGTCAACTTGGAAAACAATATGCAATATCTTTTAATAAAAGTAATTCCATTTCCTCTAAACCTTTTGATCTTATTCATTATGATGTATGGGGACCTTCTCCTAATGATACTATGAGGGGATCTAAATAATTTATTGTTTTCATAAATGAGTACACTCATTTTACCTAGATATCTCATGAAAAACCATTCCAATCTACCACAGATATATTTCAACTTTGCACAAATTATTCAAACTCAATTTATTCGATCAATCAAAATATTTTGCGCTGAAAATGACATGGAATATAAAGAATCAAATTTTCTAAAATTCTTACGTCAGTAAGGAACCGTTTTTCAATATTCATGTCCTGGTATAGCCCAGCAAAATGGTCGCGTTGAACGCAAACACTGTCATATCATAAACATTGTCCGAACCATTCTTATGTCTAGTGGTTGCCCTTAACGTTTTTGGGGGAAAGTAACTTTTACCTCCGTCTACATCATTAATTGCCATCATATTCTAACATTTCAAAATCAATCACCCTATGATCGGCTATATGGCAGTGCACCCAATTATGACCTTCTAAAAGTATTTGGGTTTGCCTGCTTTGTCTTACTCCAGCCTTATGAATATTTCAAACTCGAACCACATTCACGTCTATGTTGCTTCTTAGGGTATTGGATATAATACAAAGGTTAGAGGTGTTGGGACCCTAATTGAAAACGACTTCGAGTATCTCGTCATGTCATATTTTGGGAATACAAAATGTTCTCATAAATTTCTAAATTCCAAAACACTGCCAATACCTCCATTCCATTCTTCACTAGTTCTACTAGCAATCTTTATCCTACTCCCACTTCATTTGTTCTATTTACACCTACAACGACCAATGAGTCCACCACTGAAGCCACTCAAACAAATGAAATCCCTGCTACCAGTAAATCTAGCTCATCGCCCACTGAATCGAGCTATCAATCTCCTTTGACTATAGCAAATTATCCTAATGACACTGACTTATCCAACGATCTCGTCGGCCAATCCATCCCTCCTCGCCATTCCACACGGGCAAGACAATTTTCTCATCATTTTCGTGATTACCATTGTTATTCTACCATCTTCATTCATCATAAACCTTCTTCTTATAAAAAGGCTAGTTCTAACCCATTACGGCAACAAGCAATGTTTGAGGAATTACAGGCCTTAGAAAAATTTCAAACTTGGGAATTGGTCAATCTTCCTCTAGGGAAGACATTAGTTCGGTGTAAATAGGTTTACAATATCAAAACCAAATAAGATGGTTCCATCGATTGATACAAGGCTCAACTTGTAGCAAAAAGCTTTAATCAGGAATATGGCATCGATTACGAGTAAGGATGGCAAAAATCACTGCGGGTTCGGGTACCCGTGAGTTTTTACCCGAATGGGTCCATTTCAGGCTAGGGACCGGGGCCGGTAGGGGGAAAGAAAAAAAATAAGTGGGTCTAGTTCGGGTCCGGGTATTTAAGTACCCATCCTCGAAGACCCACTTTGAAATATATATAATTATTTTTAGTATATATATATATTTGTGTTTTGGATTTGTTTATTTTGTATACTTTGGACTTATTTTTAATATATATATATAATTATTTTTAATTTATATATTTGTGTTTTAGATTTGTTTATTTTGTATACTTTGGACTTAGTAAAGAGTTTATTTGGTAAATGATGAATTTGTTTGAAAATTTATTTTGTGAATGCTAGGTTTGTTTGAAAACTTGATAGTTTATTTGGTGAAATCGTAAATGATTTTTAAAATCAAGTTAAAAAAATAGTAGTCTTGATGTAAATAAAGTGGTATTTCTTAAAAAAAAATATTTCGTGGGTACCCGCTGGTACCCAGACCCGAACCTGCATGGAATCGGGCACTACCTGAACCGATTTTAATGGTTATGGGATCGGTTATGGGGCTGGTTTTGGTCTGCGGTTCCGAGGATGGGTAATACCTACCCGGCCCCAAATTGCACCGTTGTCATCCTTAATTACGAGGAAACCTTTACCCCTATTGCCCGTCTAAAATTTGTTATAAGCCTTCTTGCCATTGTTGCTATTCGAAAATGGAAACTATTTCAGATGGATGTGAAGAATGAGTTCTTAAATGAAGATCATTATGAACAAATTTACATGAAACCTCTCCAGGGGTTCCTCACTCCACCTTTCAAGTGTGCAAGCTTCTTCATGCTTTATATGGTCTTAAGTAAGTTCCTCGTGACTGGTTCCAAAATTTTATTTATACTATTCAAACACCGGGCTTCACTTCTAGTGTTCAGACTACGAACTTTTCATTAGAAAAAGGGATGCTGGCATTACACTTCTGATTATTTATGTCGATGACATGATTATTACTGAAAATGATATTAGTGGTGTTTTTGAGCTCAACAGTCTCCCAATTGTCACTTTAAGATGAATGATCTTGGTCGCCTGAATTATTTTTTGGGCCTCGAAGTTTTCTCTAACTATGCTGATTATTATCTCATATAGGCCAAATATGCTTATGACATTCTTGCTCATGCCGATCTTATTGACTATAAAATTGCACCTACTCCACTATAAACAAGTGTCAGACTTATTCTTCTTAATGGTTCTCCTATCAATAATACTACTTTGTATTAACGAATAGTTGGCAACATGGTCTGTCTCATTTTTTCTTGCCCTGACATTGCACATGCCGTTCACATAGTCAGTCAGTTTATGACTACTCCATGTCCACTCATTATGTCGCTATTATTCGCATTCTCAGATACATCAAATGAACAATGTTCCACGATCTTCATTTTTCTTCTACGTCTTTCCTTGAGCTTTGTGCCTATTCTGATTCTGATTGGGCTGGCGATTCAACTAATATAGATGTTCAACTATTGATTATTGCATTTTCTTGGGAGATTCACTTATATCTTGGCGTAGCAAGGAACAATCACTCGTTTTTCGCTAAAGTACAGAAGTCGAGTATCGTGCTCTGGCTGAGGGTTGGGTCAGTTATACATATGCTATATTGACGTAAGATAATAATAATGTATGCATCGATACATATACGGCTTGTATTCTTAGTCAGACTTCTAGCAACTTGTATGTTGTATCGATACGCAAAACATGAATAATAAGATACAAAATTATTAACGGGTTAATGGTTAAAAAGTTTATATTAACCTTAGAAGTGGTGGATTTTGAACATAACATAACATGTTATTTTATTTCTTTTTCAATATAGTAATTAGAGACAAAATAAGAGGTTTAAATTCTTAAGTCTCAAGAGATGGTCCATTGAGACATGAGAAGTTTTAATTTGTTTGGTAAGTTGATCTCAACACCTATTTTGTTTCTTAAATGATAAGAGGCGGTCTTTCCTCTAAAGTTTAAAGTCTTAATTTTTAAAGAGTTAAAATACATCTTTTATCTTTGTCTTTTTAAACATAGTCATTTTTATCTCATTTATAATTATTTCATAGTAAATTTCTTCATTTCAAAAAAAAATAAATAAAAAATTGGCATATTTATAACTTTATATATTAATTCATTTTTGCAACTAAACATTCAAATTAGATAATTTATAATTAAACATTTTTAAATTGTCCAATTCATAAATTAAAAGACAGTAAAAC
The DNA here is from genome assembly GCA_021464415.1 of Lonicera japonica. NCBI lineage: Eukaryota > Viridiplantae > Streptophyta > Magnoliopsida > Dipsacales > Caprifoliaceae > Lonicera > Lonicera japonica. Next base: position 83,732,045 of record CM038465.1, on the reverse strand, counting down.
GGTCACATATTTAGGTTTTATATATTAAAACGAAAAACACTTATTCATATATAACCTTTAGAAACAAAATAAACAAATTTTTTTAGATATAACTTTCATACTTAAAAAAACAGTATTAATATTAAGATGACGAAACAAATGCACATTAACAAGAAAAAGAAAAGAAGGGGACTTTTATCTTTGAAAAATATTGATGTTTAAGAAAATATATTTTCTTTGACAAAATTATTGTTTTTGTAAATGCACAATATAATAATGGTAAAGGCACATGTCTTTTTAGTGAGGGCACATTCAATTATGTTAAACTCTAATTTTTACTATGTTTAGTAAGGGCACACTCACATATTCAAAACACACACACACACGCACACTAAATTTGTATTGTGCGTGTCCATTTTTTTCATATCATTTCTTCCCCTTCGCTTGACTTAGTTTTCTTACTCTCATCTATTGCATTTAAATCTATGAAAAATATGTTTTCTTCACCATGTGAAATTTAAATACTTATAATAACATCAATCACTTTTATATTTTCTATATTTCATGTTAACTTTAATTATCTTTACACACATATTATGAATTTTGATTTTTTTTAAAATATAAAAACTATTATTAATGGGTTATTTATATATAAAATTTTCAGTGGCAATAATTAATAATGTACTATTTTATCATTCTGAATGTATCTTTATATAATTCATGTGCACAATTATTTCATCAAAAGAACAATAAAAATAAACTTTATTTGTGGACAAACTTATAAATTAAATAGGAAAATATCATCCCCCAAAATTTAGAATACTAGAATTTTTGTGAACGAAAAAATATCTCACAGTAAATATCTTGCTAGTTATTAGTAGTGTGCCCTTGTTAATAATAAATGAAGATGGTAAAATTAAATTTTGACTTATTTTGATGTGTTCTAATTGAAAAAGGGCATCCTGTTAACCTTAATATGTGTGTAAATATAATTAAACATAAAATATAGAAAATATAAAATAAAATGATTGATATCATTAAAAGTATTTAAAATTGCACCCAGTGAAAAAAATCACAATTTTCGTAAATTTAAATGTAATAAATGAGAGCAAAGAAAAGTGAAGGAGAATGGAATAAATGACATGGAAAAGAGGAGGGTGTAGTCAATTCAAATTTTAAAAAGAGATGTGCTTTTACCGTTACCATGTAGGTTTAGGAGGGTGTATTCAATTCAAATTTTAAAGGATTTTTATAAATTTTTTAAAATTAGTAGATTATTTTAAATCTACATAGAGTTTAACAGATTTTAATAAATCCATACATAGTCTAATATATTTTAAGGCATAAACTTTTTAGTTTTTCTATGGATTTTAATAAATTCATATAATAAAAATAATTCAAAGGATAAATAATAATAAAAAAATTGATTACTACTTTAAAGAAATAAGCAAATTATAAACCCGCCTCAAACATTTTAGATCAAGTCTAAAAACCCATCAGGTTGATATTTTTTGCCCTTTTTATTTGATTTTCGTCTTCTATCTAAAAAAATTCATAAAAGGGGAGAAAAATATTAAGGGGCGACATCCCTATAGTTTTGAAAGACGATGATTACTTGAATAATTAAAATTTTGAAAGTAACAATATAAAAAAAAATAAGAAAAAATTAAAGGTTTTAGATATAATGAATGGAGTGGAGGAGTTTAATAGATTTAGGAGTGCACACAATTCAAATTGGTTCGGTTTATTACTTAAACCTAAACCAAACCAATTAAATTGGTTCTAAAAAATTTGTACCCAATTCAATTATATGAAAAAACCAAACCAATCTAAACAAAACAACAACGGCTTGGTTCAGATTGGGTTGTCGGTTAAAAATTTAACAAAATAAAATATTTTAAGTTACACAAAACTAAGAAAAAGAATACATATTCTCAATGAACCAAAACTTGGTACATTTATTTTTTATGCTAATGTTCTATTTTAAACTTAACTTGTTAACCTACTTACGGTGTAAACTTTAAAATGGATGAGTTTCCATAAAGGAATAAAACCTCTTTTTAATTTTGATTGTGATTAGTTATTTATGTCATTTATAGTATACTTATAGTGTAAAAATACTTGTGAACAAGTAAACAAATAATATTAAATACTATATAATTCACATACACATTAAATACAAATAATATATTATTAAATTAAATATTATTGGTTTCGGATTGACGCCAATCCGGTTAATGAACTAAACCAATTCAATCGATTTTTGAAAAACCATCAATCCAAATCAATCCAATAAAATTTTATAAATCCAACCAAACCAATCTAATAAGATTGGATTGGTTTGGTTCTTTGGTTTACTTGTAACTATGTGTAACCCTAAATAGATTATAGAGGCGAAGAAGAAATAATACATAGGATTTGGGAAAAGAATATATTTTAGATAAAGAGAATGGAGTGGAAGGGTTTAATAAAATTATAGAGACAAAGAAGTAATAATACATAAAGTTTAGGAGAAAGATGTAAAAGAAATCCTTTTGAAATCTTCCGCTTAAAGAAAAGATTTATTGTTAAATTTGTTATTCATGAAAATACTCTCAAATCAATCAAAATCTATATATTTATAAAATCCTTCAAATTTCTTTTAAAGTTTATTGAGTTTTGAATACTATGAGCCTATTTGGTCCATGTTTTTTTTCCCCTCCAAATTTTAAAAACTCAACTCAAAATCAACTCTACTTTCACACTTCCCAAAATTATTTCACTTTATTTTCTCTCTCAAAAAAAACTTTTAAAACACCGTAACTTTAAATTCAAAAATTAAAATTAAATAAAAAATATATATTTAAAACATACTCATTGAGATCTATAAAATAAGATCAATTGTGACTATTTTTTGAAAAAAAATTATCAGATTTTTAGTTGGTTGAAAAAAACTAAAAAAATAAAAATAAAAATCCACTTTTCAATATACTTCAAAATTCTACCAAATACCATATTTTAAAAACTCAACTCAAAATACTAACCAAACAAGCCCTATAAAATTTTAAAAGACTATTTTTAATCTTAATTAAAGATTACAAATTTTTAAAAGACCTTTTTTAAAATCATAGTTGAATAACATAAATTTTTAAAAAACATTTTAAAATCTCAATTAAATACACATGGAAGCTTTACAAATTCAAAAAATATTATAAATTCTAGAGTAAATATAATAAATGGCAAATTTTATCAATAGCTACTATACTTCATTTGGTTACAATTGACCCATTATATTTTTAAAAAGCACTATCAGTAGCCATTTTGTTAAATCTCACCATTAATTTTTAACAGAACTATGCCATGTGATATGTTAGGAGGCATTTAGGTCTTTTTCCTTTTCTTTCATCTTTTCCCTTTTTCCTTTTTCTTTTTCTTTTTCTTTTTCTTTCGAAGTTTTGCTTTTTCTTCCGCCACGCCATTGTACACTCCCTCTTCCCCCCTCCCATATCTCCTCTCTCAAAGAACTCTTATGCAAAAAGCAAGAAGCTTTTTGTGGAGTTCTTTTGTGTCTTTAATATTCGTTAATTATATAAAATACCATCACATGATATGGTTCGGTCAAAAATTAACGGTGTAATTTACAGTCCGTTTGGATTGAGGGAATGTGAAAGAAAGGAAAGGAAAAGAAGAGGAAGGATTACATTTAATTCGTTTGGATAGATTTATAAGAAGAAGTGGAGAGGAAACGGAGGGATGGGGAGGAAATGCCAATCCCTTCTATTCTTTTATTTTGTTTCCTTCCAATATTTGGAGGACTGGGAGGGAAAAGAAAAAAACTTAATGATTTTTTCACGTTATTCCAAATTTAACCTTAATTTGTCAATAATATATTAAATCACATTTCTTTCATTTCCTTTCTTCTTTCGTCTTTCTATCCAAACAAGATTTATTTTCATTCCATTATTTTTCATCTTTAGCTATACAAATAATAATAAAATTAAACATATTCCTTTCTATTATATTCCATTCTTTTCCCTCCTAATTAACTATTTCCTTTCCAACCATCCCTTTTAATTCAAACGGACTGTTAATAAAATAGTTATTAGTAGTATTTTTTTAAAATTTAATGGGTCAATTATAGCTAATGAAGTATAACAACTATCTGTTTGATAATAGTTTAACAACCATTAAGGGTGTGTTTGATTGGGAGTATTTTTCATGGAAAATACCAATTTTCCGCTTGATTTGACAATTTAAGGTGTTTGATTGGCTTTTTTTTCTAGGGAAATATTTTTTCACTTTTGCTCACACACTTACATTTTCCTTGTAAACAAGGAAAATATTTTCTTTGGGGGGGGGGGCTAGTTTTTATTTTCCAGGCAATTGCACGGTTTTCAAGACAACATTTTACCCATTTTCTACACTAAAAATGCTATAACTTAAACTACAAAATTCAAAATTTAATAAAAATTTTATATTTAAAATCTACTCATCAAGATCAATTAAACAAGATCCATCATGACTATAAAATTATGTAAAAAAATTTACATAATTTTTTCTACATTAAAAATGCCACAATACAACCAATATTTTCCGGGTAGAAAATTAAGGTAATCAAACACATTTAATTATATTTTCCATGCAACTCAATTCTAGGCAATTCAATTAGCTAAAACTTATTTTTATTTCATGTAAATTCCAAACTTGCAATCAAACGCACCCTAATAGTATTTACCGATTTATAATCCCTGGGGTTTGAAAAGCCGATATATAGGCAAGGCTCTCTCCTTTTTCCGGTATGTAATGTTAAACCCTAATAAGTGAAGGAAAGAGTAATAAATTGTTTGTTTGGCAGTAGTTGAGTTGTGTTGTGTTGTGGCCTGTGGGTAGAGAGAGTGATTGGAATTGGTTCGTAGCTTTTTTGAGGGAGAAAGAGAAAGAAATAGTGTGTTAGGGGGAATAGTAGTAGAAGAATAGAGAAGAAAAATGGCGTGGGAGGGGAAGGATGATGTAGGAGGGTTGGTGAGAATGAGAGAGATACAAGGGAAGGGAAGGGGAGTGGTAGCCGCGCAGCCTCTAAAAGCAGGCCAAATTGTACTAACCGATTCCCCGATCCTTTTGTATTCTGCTTTTCCTTTTGAAGCAGCAGCAGCAGGAGGAGCAAATAACTACTGCTCCAATTGCTTTCGATTCATCAGCATCCAACAATCAACAACAACCACTACTAGTGTTATTGTTGGTTGCCCAGGTTGCTCGTGTGATTTCTTCTTCTGTAGCCCTAAGATGCCAGTCAATTGGTATGTCGTCATCTTCTCATACCCCTTGGGTCTGTCAATCATTATGCCGCCTCCGACCCCTTCTCCAACACCACCCTCTTGACCTTCAACTCCAAGCCCGTTTCCTCATCGCCGCCTACAATCTTTCCCCTTCCCATTTCCAAACTCTATTGTCCCTTCAAGGCTCCTCCTCAGTCGATGATCCTAATAATAATAATAATTCTCTTTTTCTACATTCTCTCATTTCCTCTCTCTCTCCACCCCCTCCTCATTTATCAGCAACAATTGAATTTTGCCCCCAACTGACGGCCGCTCTGCTGGCCAAGGACAAACTCAACGCCTTTGGTTTGATGGAACCTTTCTCTGAAGAAAAAAGTGGTTATAGATCCGTCAGGGCCTACGGTATTTATCCAAGGGCCTCTTTCTTCAACCACGATTGCCTCCCCAATGCCTGCAGGTTCGATTACTTGGATCATCAATCCTCAACCTCTACCTCTACCACTGACCTCATCATCAGGATGATCCACGATGTTCCCCAAGGCAGGGAAATCTGCTTGAGTTATTTCCCCGTTAATCTCAACTATTCTGACAGGCAGCGCAGGCTCAGAGATGATTATGGCTTTGCTTGCGATTGCGACCGTTGCGAGGTGGAGGCAAACTGGTCCGACCACGAGCCCATGGATGATGATGATGATGATGATGATGATGATAATGAGGATTGTGACCAAGATATGCTGGGGGAAATGGAGTCAGAAACTGAGAGCAGCGGCCGTGGGGGGTTGGTCAAAGAAGACAATAATAAGGATGATGATTTCCCCCACGCATATTTCTTCCTGAGATACATGTGTAACAGAAACAACTGTTGGGGCACATTGGCTCCCCTGCCCCCAACACCTGATCATCATTCTCCCACTCCCACTCCCTCTACCGTGTTGGAGTGTAATGTTTGCGGCAATTTTCATGTCGCCCCTGACGAATAATCATCTACCCCCCCCCCCCCCCCCCCCCCCCCCCCCCCCGGGGATGTTTAGGCAGCTGCTAAGGGTACATTACTTTTTTCTTCAATTGTTGAGTTACAGAATTAGTTTATTTTTACTACTAAAATTATTAAGGGGCGTATTAGCTTTCTCCCTTAGCGAAAAAATCAAATAAACCAGAAAAAAATATTGTGCATCATTTTCTTGTGCAAGAGCTGTTGCGACCCAACTGAGTATGAAGAGGATGGATTATGGTGGTTATAGTAAAGAAGCAAGTATTGGCTGAGAATTTTCTCCCTCGTTGTAGTACCTTGTATATCTCTTTACCTATACATTTTCAGTTGCTTAAGACAGTTGTAATACCTTTTAAGTGCTTGTTAAAATCTTAAAACCCTAAACTACTACATTTGTTTTTCTGAATGAGATGTACTATCCGAATAAATGTCGTGCCATCCGTTCCTAAAATTGCTTAATAGCAGATATCCCTGACCTGCAACTTGTCAAACTAAGATTAACATACTTGTATAAACTCAGTTCAGTCCAAACTGGAGCCTAGAATGTGCAAGCCTGTACCTTATGAGCACCCAAATTGGCCCTCATTTTTTTTATGAACGTAGCTGTTCTTTAAAGCGTGAACTGGCCGTCCCCATTGCCCCTCCGTTTCCTCGTCTCCTTTTTCATTTGAATGTTACATGAAACATGGATAATTCAGTCTGAATCATGGGTACAGGACTCTACATTCATGGAGCACGTCCCGATCTTTAACTCTACCAATCATCTTTCACTTTCATTTTGATCATTGTTCTTATCCAAAGACTGAAGCTGAATTATCACCAGCATCATCGGCCTATGACGGGATTTATGCCATCATTTGAAGTCTGTAACAACCCATATCCAGTTTTTGCTGATGGAATTTCAAAACCTTTTCTTAATCTTTTGGTTTATGGTGGATTCTAGGGTTTTCCTCACCATTGTTCAGTTCACTCTTCTTTTGCTTTCGGCGGAATAGGTCATCATTACTTTCTTCGTTGTCAATGAGAACTTTTCCATACTATTACAATTCTAGGTGCAAGCAGTTACTTTGCTTTGTTGATTTGAGAGGATGAGAAGTAAATAATTATAGATATAGCTAACCGGTGTCTGAGGGACCTTTGAGCCACAATTATTTTGGAACCTATTGAGCAGTAGAAAATCATGAGAAAACTTAATTACTGTATTACACTATTCATATTAAAAAGGAACATCTAAAACAACAGAAAACTAGCAATAAGCTGTGGTCTTGTATTGACCTGTTGGTCTGTAACCTAGTCCTTTCATCCTACTACAAAACCGCTACCCTTAATGTATTAAGTTTTGTGTTCTCCTTTCATAATTTCCAGCGCAGTTAGCTTTACGAGCATCTCTCTGCTACACGTGCACTCCTATAGATATTTCGACTCCAACTCTATATTGCTAAATGGTCTTGAGTCTTGATAGGACTTGTTTAATCGTGTTATGTTGGAATTGTTCATGCATTCTCGACAGTTGAAGGGTCTAACAGATTTATTATATGTTTGTTTTGCAGAATTGGAGTGGAGGATTGGACTTTACATATCCAATTCCTCTATTTGTTTATAATTTCTTGGTTATTGGGTAGTGGCAGACTGTCTTCATTTTGTACTTCTGTGCTGAAGTTTAGCTATGCAATGCACGCTGAGGGAAATCATTTGGTACTTTGCGCAAGCACTTCTGTGTTGATCTTGCTGTTTCTAGGTGGTCTGATGGTACCTAGAAAAGATTTAATGCTACAATTTTGCATTTTTTTCTTTCTTTTTAATCTTCTTTTAGGCATGTTATTTGCCTGCTTCTGTGTATTCTACTTTTATAATATAAAATATATCAAAGAGACACGAGCTAAAAAAATTATGGCGAATCATATACCTCTCCGTGCCCTTTCACTGCAAATTAAAGACATGCTTAATGGAACCATGTCCCATAATTTTTCATGTTTGCACATGCGTTTTAAGTAATGGGACACGGACTGAACTTCTTTCCAGGAGTATTGGTTGATCAAAACTCTAACTAATTCCAATCTTACTTTTTATTCACTAAAATTGTTTGTTCGAGTTAAACAATGATTTAAGGGGAACTAGGAATTTGGCATGTTTAGAGCAGGATTGATCTGTAGTAAACCCATTATTTATGCAAATGGAATCAATTTGTGGTAGTTGATGGAAGGTTTGACTTCATTTTTGGAATTTTAATTGGTATGCTGGAAATGAAATTCATCCACTACTTTCATGAGTGAAATTTAACATTAATTATCTACTAAATTCAGCAAGGTTTTTGGAATATTGTTAGTGTTGGATCTAGTTTGATCCACATAAATATTTGTCATCAACTTGAAAACTTTTAGTAGACCTCCGTGATATAATTGCACTACTGGCGGAGATCCAGTTCTTTCATGTGAAACGATGCATGACATTGTGGTTGCCTTAATACCCACGCAGTGATAAGTATAACGTAACATTCACTGTCGTGACTGATGAATAACATTGTGCTACTTACTTTTTGGGACATACAAGGAAGGTCTTCGATCTCAAGACAGTATGTCAGAAGGTATTCATTCCCTTTTTCATCCTTATTATATAATTGAGGCAGATCAATAAGTTTCTGTCTGACACTGGATGTAGTTATCAACTTCAGTCTCCAATTTTTCACTCCACACGGCTTATCCCCTCCCTCTGTTTTCTTATCTTACCTGCTCTCTCCATGGATACCTATCACCACATACTGGTTCACCAAGTATGTTTTCGTTGTGAAGTTGCCGCTTCCTGTTATTATTAAGTTGATTGATTTTGATAAGTTTGCAATGTCGAGTGCATGATGTAGGTCCAGAACAACTTAAGCTTTTGCGCTAGAGCTCAGATTTCGGGTTCAAATCATCCTTGTCCCCCTTTGTGTTAGTGCCATATGCACTCGTTGTGATTTGTGCTCTAAGTACCGCTTCCTGTTATTATTAAGTGTTGGTAAGTTTACAATGTCTATGTTAGAGTGCATGGTATAGGTCCAGAACAACTTAAGAATTTGCACTAGAGCTCAGATTTCGGGGTCACGGGTTCGAATCATCCTTGTTCCCCTTTTGTGTTAGTGCCATATGAGCCGCTTCCTGTTATTATTAAGTTAATTTGTTTTGATAAGTTTACAATATCTCTGTTATAGTGCATGACATAGGTCCAGAACAACTTAAGCTTTTGCACTAGAGCTCTGATTTTGGGGTCACGGGTTCGAATCATCCTTGTTCCCCTTTTGTGTTAATGCCATATGCACTCTTTGTGATTTGTGCTCTAAGAGCACCTTGATCTCTCCATATGTGAGTAGGGTCACACGAGAGGGGAGTTTAGGAGAATGTGGTAACCATTGTTGGCCAAGTACTAAATAACTTAAACTTTTGGAAGAAATGGTTTATGGTCTCTAGATTTTAGAGACTGATCAAGTTGTATATTTTGACTTGCTACGAAAGAATGTGCCATGTTAAACGTTTTAGTTATTACTCATCTTTGCCATCTCTCTCGCCCCACCTCTTTTGGATTCTCTTCCCAACCCAACCCAATCCAAAAAGGAAAAGCAAAATCTCTTGATGATTTTTGTGTTTGATCTTCACCGGGCTAGGGCCGCTAGGTGGGCCGCGCACATGCTAAATGATTGGTTACTGCATGCGTCGACATAGATTTGCTTAATGTCAGGGTACCGCGTGTTTCTGCCTTCTACTACATTTACTTTTCTGGTATCCTGTACTACACTACTACCACTTGTCAATAATTATGGCTAAAATCAAGCTACATAATCATCATTCTATGAGGAATTTTTTTTAGAAAATATTGATATTATTATAATAATAATCATACAAAATGAGTACTAATGATATGATGTAATTAATTTCAGTTGTAGTAAGCAATTTTTTTTCTTTTTGGATAAAGTTTGTCCAGCAATCAGCATCGTCATTTAATATGGTCAAAACAACAAAACAGGCACAATTTTTTCTGAAGACACTTCAAATAAACCTTAAACAGTTAATGTCCCTTTACAAAACTCTCTCTCTCTCTCTCCCCCTCCCTCTCCTCACTGCCGTACGTGGTCGGCACAAATTGGCCGGGCAAGTAGATAAAAAATTTAGTCCAAACGGATTAAGATATATATATATATATATATATTTTTGGGTGGGTTGGGGGTGGGAAGATTTTCATACGAATAAGGGATTATGGGGGATTAACGGAGATTACCGTTCACCGTGGTTAGTCGTAGGAGATGGTAAGATGGCTGTGGCCAATAACAAGTTTTTAGTTTAGGGTTTATGGTTTTTGTAAGAAAGTGGAGGAAGAACTTGAGGGTTTTACTTTATATTAATAAAAATGGATTTACTTAATTAAATATAATGGATTTAACTAAGAGATAATGGAATATAGGATTCGTTCTGTATTGTTTTATAACTTTAAGAATAGACTCATCTTTAATAAATGAAAGTAGTACTAACTTCATAATTTAGTTTTACAATAAATATACTTTTTGTTGAAATAATGGAGAGAGAAAGAAAGAATCTTATTATTCAACTGATAATCAATATGTGTAGGGGTTAGCTTTATTTATATTAAGAACTAACCTCCTTACTTCTCTACATAATCGATGTGGGACAAATACACTATATATACTATTTAGTAATCCCTCATTCATACCACAATTCCAATGTGGAATAAATTGTATCTTACAATATTAGTTATGGACATCCACATATTAATATTTTTATAACACTCCCCCTTGGATGTCCATTATGTCACAATTCAATGACAGCTGCCTCCTTAAAACCTTCCTAAGGAAAAACCCAGTGGGAAAAAAACCAAAGTGAAGGAAAAAGAGTACAACATTCTTCCGGATCATTGAATCGGTATCAAATGCACAATATGCTGCCTCGTTAAAACCTTTACTAGAAAAACCCAATGGGACAAAACCCAGTTAAAGGAAAAAGAGTACAGCGTGCAAATATTAGGTAGCATACTTCAGGATGCTCCCCCCTGATTATTTACTCCCCCTAATGACAACATTTATATAGTTTGGTTAGAAAGTCGACGCATGCCAATATCATAAACTAACTTATGGAATATCTGCTTCGGTAATGACTTTGTGAACAGATCAGCTAAGTTGTCACTTGAACGGATTTACTTGACTTCAATCTCTTTATTCTTCTGAAGCTCGTGAGTGAAGAAGAACTTAGGTGAAATATGTTTAGTCCTGTCACCTTTGATAAAACCTTCTTGAATTTGTGCTATACACGCTGCATTGTCTTCATAGATAATACTTGGAACATATGTAATAGAAAACAACTGTTAAGAACTGCGAATATGATGGATTAAAGATCTCAACCACACACATTCTCGACTAGCTTCATGAAGAGCTAAAATTTCAGAATGATTAGAAGAAGTGGTTACTAAAGTTTGTTTAGTAGATCGCCAAGAGATAGCGGTATTACTACTAAGAAATACATAACCTGTTTGAGATCGTGCCTTATGAGGATCAGAAAGATATCCTGAATCTGCATATCCTATTAACTCAGAACCATTAGAATTATGTGAATAAAATAAGCCTAAATCAGTGGTTCCTCGTAAATATCTGAGGATATGTTTGATACCAGTCCAATGTCGTTTAGTTGGTGCTGAGCTATATCTAGCAAGCAAATTAACTGGGAATGAAATATCGGGCCTAGTACATTGTGCTAAATATAATAGGGCACCAATCGCACTTAAATATGGTACTTCAGGACCCAGTACTTCTTCATCATCTTCCTTAGGACGGTATGGATCTTTCTTTACATCTAAAGACCGGACAACCATGGGAGTGCTTAGTGGATGTGCTTTGTCCATACCAAAACGTTTCAATACATTCTCAGTATAGTTAGATTGATGGACTAATATCTCACTAGCGCTTCTCTCGATCTGCAGGTCGAGACATAATTTTGTTTTCCCAAGGTCCTTCATTTCAAATTCCTTCTTCAAATAATTAGCAGTTTTTTCGAGCTCTTCTTGAGTCCCAATTAGATTAATATCATCAACATAAACTGCTACTATAGAAAATCCCTTTAAGAATTTCTTTATAAAGACACATGGGCAAATGAGATTGTTTTCATATCCTTCTTTAGACAAATATTGACTAAGACGATTGTACCACATTCTTTCGGATTGCTTAAGTCCGTATAGTGAACGTCTTAATTGTATCGAGTACGTACTCCTTGGCTTTGCTTCAGGCAAAGTAAATCCTTCTGGGATTTTCATATATATGTTTGTGTCTAAGTCCCCGTATAAATAAGCAGTTACAACATCTATGAGTCTCATATCTAAACTTTTAGTTACTGCTAAACTTATCAGATATCTGAAAGTTATTGCATCCATAACAGGGGAATATGTTTGATCATAATCAATCCCAGGTTTCTGCAAGAAACCTTGTGCCACAAGTCGTGCCTTGTATCATGTGATTTCATTCTTTTCATTCCTTTTCTTTACAGACACCCATTTATAACCTACAGGGTTAACACCTTTTGGGGTTTGTACTATAGGTCCAAATACACCACGTTTATTTAGAGACTCTAATTCTGCCTTGATGGCAATTTCCCATTTTGGCCAATCTTCTCTTTGTCGACATTCACTTAATGTACGTGGTTCTGTATCATTTTCATCATTGCCCTTTGATACTTCAGTAGCTACTGTAAATGCAAATACATCATCGATGACCTTTTTGTTTCTATTCCACATCTTTCTCGAATAAGTATAAAGTATAGAGATCTCTTCATTATTTGGTACCAATGCCTCTTCAGGGGCTTTTTCTAAAACAATGACCTCTTCTGGGGCCTTAAAGAGAGTGGATTTTCCCATGACCTCTTCTTGAGTGAAATGGGGAACCTCTTCAGGAGTGTTCTTAGGGCATGATTGCTCAGTCTTCCTCTTTCGGGGAGCTGAGTCTTTGGAACTTATAGGTCTGCCACGCTTCTGGCGTGGCGCAGATTCATTAGCTGCCATATTTTTATTTTGTCCTTTAAGGACATTGATTCTGGCAGGTGCATTCATAGCTGGTACATGTGATTTTATTACATTTGCTGCATCATTAAATCCATCAGGTAATTTATTTGCAATTTCTTGCAAATGTACTATTCTCCGTACTTCTTTCTCACATTCTGATGTTCGTGGGTCCAGATGAGACAATGTGATATTATTCCACGATATTTCTCGCCGTTTTTCTGGAACGGATAGTTCTTCAGGAACCTTCTTATCTCCCCCTAATGGCGGGAATATTGTCTCATCAAATTGACAATCTGCAAAACGTGCAGTAAACACATCTCCTGTCAGTGGTTCTAAATACCGAATAATGGAAGGTGAATCAAAACCTACATAGATCCCTAGTCGTCGTTGAGGGCCCATCTTAGTACGCTGGGGAGGCGGAATAGGAACATAAACTGTACAACCAAATTTACGCAAATGTGATAGATTTGGTTGAAAACCGGTTACTAGTTGTGCAGGAAAAAATGTGTGATAAGCTGTAGGTCTAAGTCTGATCAGTTTTAATGCATGCAATATAGCATGTCCCCAGGCACTAACAGGTAACCTAGATTGCATGAGTAAATGCCTTGCAATAAGTTGAAGACGCTTAATCAAGGATTCGGCTAAACCATTTTGGGTGTGAACATGTGGGACGGGGTGTTCAACTTTTATCCCTATGGATAAACAATAATCATCAAAAACTTGAGAAGTAAACTCAGCTGGATTATCAAGTCTTATAGACTTAATAGGTTGATCTGGGAATTGTGACCTAAGTTTAATGATATGTGCCAATAGGCGTGCAAAAGTAATGTTTCTAGTAGAAAGTAGGCTTACATCTGACCAGCGGGTGGAAGCATCAATTAAAACCATAAAAATACCTAAAAGGTTCACTTGGGGGATCTATAGGGCCACAAATATCGCCGTGTATTCTTTGGAGAAAAGATGGTGCTTCAGAAGAAATTTTAAGGTACGAAGGTTTTGTGATGAGTTTACCTTGTGAACAAGGGGTACAAAAATAGCCACTTGGTATGGTCAGCTGATGGTTTGCCAATGAGTGCCCATAAGAGTTATCTATTATCTTTCTCAACATGGTTGTTCCTGGGTGTCCTAATCTATCATGCCACAATCTTAAGGCCTTGGGATCACTAATTTTCGGTATTTTAGACTTGAGCTTTTGGCTCATAACTGAGTGTGACTCAACATTAGATAATGTTGTGCAATAGAGACCCGAGGAGAAAGCACTTAATTTTTCTAGTGGGAGCTTCTGGCTCGCGACACTAGTAGTGATGCATAAGAATTCCTTGTTACCTTCATTTTTCGTTTCAATATGATACCCATTCATTCTAATATCTTTAAAACTAAGCAAGTTTCTTCTGGAACTGCTTGAGAATAATGCATCTTTTATAAAAATGTGGGTACCATTTGGTAACATCACATGGGCTCTTCTGGAGCCTTCAATTATTTGCGCAGGTCCAGCTATGGTGGATACTTTGCGTGTATTAAATACTAATTTAGAGAAAAAAATTTGCTTTTTCAATATAGTATGTGTTGTGCCACTGTCTACTAGACAAAAATTATCCTCGGTATCATGCATTCCATAATCCATACCTTTAAAAGAAATATTATAAACTATTTAATAACCCAAAACATATTATAAAAGCAATTAATTTATCGTTATAATGAATATAAAAACAAACTATGGTTTCTAATCAAAAGTTATAAATATCAAAATAATAATTCCTAAAAACATAATTAAATAATAGAATATCTAAGACTGTTTAAATGCATAAAATAAGTAGTGATAATTTAGGTCTTCTGGACCTAGCTAGGTGGTGCTCCCAACATCTCGTCAAACTTTTCCTTAGTAACAGGATTTCCATAAGCATCTTCAAAAAAATCATTGCATTGTAGTTGAATGATATCAGTGGCTGATACGCTTGCATCGTTCTCTTCCC
The DNA here is from genome assembly GCA_021464415.1 of Lonicera japonica. Classification (NCBI taxonomy): domain Eukaryota; kingdom Viridiplantae; phylum Streptophyta; class Magnoliopsida; order Dipsacales; family Caprifoliaceae; genus Lonicera; species Lonicera japonica. Next base: position 83,716,818 of record CM038465.1, on the reverse strand, counting down.
CATCCAACCAGTTTGTCTCCATAGCATTAATAGAGGCCTTCTATTGATCCACAACATGTTTTAGTGCACGGCAAGCACGTGACCAATGCCCATTTTTTCCACATCTATAGCAATTATTATTTGGTGGATTCTGGTTTTGATCTTGATTCTGATTCTGATTCTGGTTCTCATTCTTCTTACCAGACCACTTCTGGTGGTTTTTGAATTTTGTATTGTTGTACGGGCCTTTATAACCACCTCTGCTGGGGTAGTTATTGCGTCCACCTCTTCCGGAGGAGTTCTTGTATCCACCTCTTCTGGGGGGATTATTACGCCCGTTTCCACGGCCTCTATTATGACCAAAATTGGCATTTGCTTCAGGAATTGCCTCAGAACCAGTTGCTCTAGAATTATGATTCTTGATTAGAACTTTATTGTTTTGTTCTGCAACTAAGAGACAACTTACAAGTTCAGCGTACGTTGAGAAACGACGCTCTCGGTATTGCTGCTGCAAGAGCACATTTTGGGCATGAAAAGTGGAGAGAGTCTTCTCAATCATTTGTTCTTCAGTAACTTTTTCACCGCATAATCTCAGGCGAGCAATAATGTTGAAAAATGAAGAGTTATATTCAGCCACTGTTTTAAAATCTTGGAATCGTAAATTTATCCATTCATTGCGAGCACTAGGCAAGATGACCAACTTCTGGTGGTCATATCTATCCTTCAGGGATTGCCAGAGACCCAATGGGTCTTCCTCAGTCATGTACTCATTTTTTAAATCATTATGAATGTGGTGACATAAGAAGATAAGAGCTGAAGCTTTGTCCTGTGAGGATAATTTATTTCCTTCCACAATAGCATCAAATTGCCAGTTTAAGTAGTTATTGCCATTAAGCTCAAGGGTCTTAAATTCGAGTTTAGTGATATTCGACATTATGACTTTATGAAGAGAAAATTCCGTGCCTTCTTTCGAACAGTTCTTTCTCTCGAACAAGTCTCCAAGAAGAAAAAATTTAACTATGATGGCCTGCTTTTGCAATGGCCGGCCTTCAAAAAGAAGGAAAAAGGAAAAATTTAAACTATGGTGGCCTGCTTTCGCAATAGCCTCCAATTGACTGTAGAGCAGTCGTGCTGATAACATGTTGAAATAATGGAGAGAGAAAGAAAGAATCTTATTATTCAACTGATAATCAATATGTGTAGGGGTTAGCTCTATTTATATTAAGAACTAACCTCCTTACTTCTCTACATAATCGATGTGGGACAAATACACTATATATACTATTTAGTAATCCCTCATTCATACCACAATTCCAATGTGGGATAAATTGTATCTTACAATATTAGTTATGGACATCCACATATTAATATTTTTATAACACTTTTCATAATATTAACTTATTTTAAGAAAAATGATAAATGTTGATAGACAAAAATACCCTAAATAATGGTCTTCTCTCTCAGCCCCTAAACAATTATATTGTACCGATTTTAACTCTATTGGTGCTAAATCTGTCCACCACCTCTTTCTCTGACCTCATCACCAACGATCTCACATCTTCCACCACCACCACTCGACTCTCCAATCGTATTGCCGTTCTCATCTTCTTCTTCTTTTTTCTCTTTAGGTGCAATCGTAAAATATATATAACTTTTGATCGAACCGTTGGATTTGGCTAATTTTTGGTAATGTTGTTCGGAAGACAAAGTTACTATATATTTGCAAAAAATCAAGATGATCAGAGGTCGTTTTGCTATCGAAATCGACAAATTTCTACAGTCCAGCAGGATTTGAAAAAAAAAATCTGATCGCAACTTTTTTTTTGACGAACCATAAATCAAAGATATGTAACTTTTGATTAAACCATTCAATTGGGCTAATTTTTGGATATGTTGTTCGAAAGACAAAGTTATTAAAATCATGCGAAAAATCAAGATGATCAGAGGTCTTTTTGCTATTGAAATTGACAAATTTCGACAGCCCAACAGGATTTGAAAAAAAAAACTTATTGCAACTCTTTTTTTTTACGAACCCTAAATCAAAGATATGACACCATTCTAGTGTTGGACAATTGGTGTTGAAACTATTTTAGCACCATGTGATTAGTTTCTTTGGACAAAAATGGTACTAAATATATTTTAGCACTTTTATGTTAGAATTAGATGGGGTGTCAAACTGTTTAGTACATTCATTTTAGTTATATGTGTTCTCCTGTGGTGCTAAAATCTTTTTAGCACTATTATAGTGTTGAAAAATTGGTGCTAAAACTGTTTTAGCATCATGTGATTAATTACTTTGACAAAAATGGTGCTAAATATGTTTTAGCAGCTTGATGTGTAGAATTGGATGGGGTGCTAAAATTGTTTAGCACCTTCAGTTTAGTTATATATATTCACCTGAGGTGCTAAAATTTTTTTAGCACCATTTTAGTGTTGAACAATTGGTGTTAAAATTATTTTAGCACTATGCGATTAGTTACTTTGGACAAAAATGGTGCTAAATCTGTTTTAGCACCTTGATGTGTGAAACTGAATGTGGTGCTAAAACTGTTTAGCCCTCTCAGTTTAGTTATATGTGTTCACCTGTGTTGCTAAAACCTTTTTAACACCATTCTAGTGTTGGACAATTGGTGTTAAAACTGTTTTAGCACAATATGATTTGTTATTTGGACAAAAATAGTGCCAAATTTGTTTTAACACCTTGATGTGTAGAATAAGATGGGACGTTAAACTATTTAATACCTTCAATTTAGTTATATGTGCTCACTTGTTGTGTTAAAACCTTTTTAGCACCATTCTAGTGTTGGATAATTGGTGCTAAAACTGTTTTAGTACCATGTGGTTAGTTACTTTGAACAAAAATGGTGCTAAATTTGTTTTAGCGCCTTATAAATAATTAGTATGTTCTAGAGAATTAGTGTTGATGATTGACCATTGTATATTTTGAATTGTTTTGATCGGAATTGGTGCTAACTTTTTTTGGAGACGTGAGATGTTATATTTATGGTTATTTTGTTATTAATTAAATAAGGAAATGGTATAATGTATTTTTTTCTGTGATGTCCTTAATTTACAATACGAATTTATAACGGACCTTTGCAATTATTTATTATTGGAATGGGTCTATCGGCATCTTTCAAGATTAGCCATGGTGGAGCAGATGCGGAGGGAATCTGAGATCCGATAGTAAACTAGTCGCTAAAAATGGTTCAAAAAAATCAGATCATAAGCCAAGTCGATTCAATCAAGTACTCTTGTGGAAAGATGAAAGGAAATTGAGAAACGGATATTTCTTGGCCGTTTCTTTCTATATGTAGCTCGACTTCCTTTGATTAGTTGATAGGGGTGGCTCTACTTTGTTAATGAGATTGGTCCCCAATTCGCATTCCTGTTGAAGTGACAAGAGTAACCCTTTTTAGATTTGTTGTAGACTTCTGCCCTTGTTCTTAAAGGTTTGCTTTGTAGCGCTCTTCTATTTAAATATTGGTTCAATAATAAATGTGAAAATACTGGTTTAGCCACACACTAAGACTCACCTTTCATTTAAATACAAGGCATAAAAGGATTTTTTAGTTTACGCCATAAAACCATAAAATGTATTTTTAAGAAGGTGTTTTTAAAAGAAAAAAAAAGTAAAAAAAGTTGGATCATAAAGAAACAGTGATGAGCCATGCATGATGAAGTTCTTACTACAAACATTTTTAATTTGTATGTACACTTTCATAGATAACCACCTCCGTTGGTATGTACGTATGGAGTTACGATATCCCATACTTTTGCTATCCCTAATAATCTAATATACACAATCCATGTATTACCAATTTTCAATAAGTACTTTTCATTTTACGTTGCCGTACAACTGACAAATGCACATATAACTTAATATACATATACATATATATGAATTAGGCTATAAAGAGGGATAAAAAGAACGGATAATCATTTGGAGGTAATTAAATGAATTCTTCCATAAGATTTTATATAAATGATTTATATTGTGAATATATCACCTCTACCAAATTTTATAAAAAAATTCAACCTAGAAGTGGATGAGGTGATGATCAAAAATTTTAATGGCCGAAAATGTACATATACACATCAATTTTTCAAAACACCCACTTCTAGGTTGAATTTTTATGAAGGTGATCTTCTCACTATATAGATCATCTTTACAAATTTTCATAAAAAACTTCATCAATTTACCCCTCTAAATGATCATGTCTTCTTTTTGTTAAAGTGAGGAAGTTCCTCTTTATAGCATAAGTATATATGTATATGGGAAATATTCAAGTTGTATCGGTTTAAGATTAATAAGTTTTACATCAATTCATAACTTTTTCTTAAATTCATAATTTATTAATTCTGCCATTAAATAAGCTATTTTTATCATGTTTATCAAGCATGCAAAGTTTTAAATCATTCTGATATTTATAACCATATAATTACTATATTTACTTTTACTTGTTTTTTATAAGGTAAGTTTTTATAAAGTTCATAATTTACTGTATACCATGATTACGATGAGGGATTTATGCACGTCTAATTACATTAATTTTTTTGCATGCATCTTTGAGATATAATAATTAACTAATTTAACTCTTAGATTAATGAATCGTAGAATTAAGAAAAAGTTGTTAGTTGGTGTAAAATTTATTTATTTTACACCGACTATTATTGGAGCCTCCCCATATATATATATATATACATACTAGATTACATGCACACTTAATGTGTGTACTACTCATATATATCTAATTCAAACTAAAATAAAAAACAAATATATCAAGAGTCTAGCGGTTAAGCAACAAATTACTTAGTCAAAGATTTAAGGTTCGAACCCTTGTGCAAATATACAATGCATGTGCTATTCAAATATATCTAGGGATGGCAATAAAAACCAATTCTATAAGTTTTCGACCTTAGTGGGGCGGGTTTTTTTACCTTGCGTTGGGATATATATATATATATTATACAGTACCATGTCGACACACTCTAGTTCAATCTCTTATTCCTCCTTTCAACACTCTTTAGCTAAATATAATCTTATTCTCTTTTTTGCATGTAATTTGTTTTTATAGCTCTTTTAAATTGAGTGAAAAACTATTGAAATAAATTTAATATCTAGGGATGGCAATAAAACTCAATCCTGTAGGTTTTCGACCCTAATGGGGCGAGTTTGTTTTACCTTGTGTTGGGTTTAGATTTTAAAAAAATTCCCGACTCGACCTGACTCTACCCACACACACATATAAATATATTATATAGTACGACGCCGGCATGCCCTAACTCAATCTCTCCCTCATTTTTTTCGATACTCTCTAACTAAATTTGATTTCAGTCTTTTCTTTGCATGTCATTTGTTCTTATGATTCTTTCAAATCGAGTGAAAAACTGTTGAAATAGATTTAATTTTGCTCGATTTAATTTCTTACATCATTGATTTGGCAATATTTAGTTAAAATTCGGGGTGGGGCATGTGTAACATCCCCGTCTTAAATATCAGGATAACACCGTAATTAAGACCTGAAATGTTACTAACCCATCTTAGATAGACTAAAATGGGTTCACTTGTAGACATATAATCCATTCAACATGCAAGTCATGTGCCAATCAAGCATGGAGTACAAAACGCTAGTATAATGCGTAGACATGCATTTAATTGTTATATAAAACTAAGTTATGTAAATTCAAGGTAATATACAACACTTCGGGCTAGCTGTGGATTCCCGTAAAAACATATACATCACAAAAATAATTGTTGTATCAGAGCCTCTATTTCGTTCCCGATCCCGTTGTATCTTTATTTTCATTGGACTCCTGGGTACCTATGTAATTTAGGAAGACCGGGTAAGCAGTATGTTCAGTAGGGGGGGGGGGTAAATGAGGGACATCACATTTTAAAGCAAATTTTAACATTTCATTATCAATTCCCACTTTATTCAGTAATTCAAATTAAAACCACCATTATATAAAATAATGCATGCACGTGCTATGCAGGTTACCTCCCATGTCAACCATTACCGCGTTATGGAGAATCCGAACCATGGATAAAAGAATACCATTCGTCGCCTCAAGAAAATACATTGGCAACGTGTGAGAACCCGCGTTCTCGACGCCTGAATCCTCGTGGGCAACGATTTTGTGTTGCTTTGAAAATTCTTTTTGAAAAGAATAAGAGTCGCCAGTTTGTTTTACTAAACAAACAAAAGGTTTGTGTAAAGAAACGTATTTATAGACTAAATATCATCTTATATACAATATATGCTAAATCAGTTGATTCGAAAGTTCGGGAATTAAGTTACGAATTGAAAAAGTGTTAGGCACCCAATTCGCCCTTTCAGTCTCTTAAGTAAGATATGCGCGTGTTATAATTCCGTTCTTGCATGTTATTGCTATTACTTTATAGCTTTCCGTGCTCGCTTTAGAAATCAAAATTTTAGGGATGTGATGAAAACAATGTTTCCTAGTTCGCCCAAGATTTTAAAAAAACAAGTGTGTGTGTGTGTGTGAGTGTGAAAAAGAGAGTTTGATAATTGTAGATGCAATGAAACAAGTGATTTTGTAAAGCATTGGGCTTTTCAGAAACTGATTCGATGTGGAATCTTATATTCGATATAATATGAGGCTACTGGACTGATCATGTACCATAGTCTATTAATTAAACCAGTATAGATGGCACTCGTGCTCTCATAATCGAGTGTTTCTCATATATACACCACAATTTATGAGTTAAATTTGATATATAGCGATTATCGATTCCTTCATCTAACAATACCGCTAATATGAACTTTTAGAAAAGTAAGAAAATAATAATACTATTTTGGAATTAGATTATAGTTTGTTATACACATTTGGTTTGAAAAACAATTTGAAAAAGAGTTTTGAAAAGCTATCAAGTGATATAAATTATGCGGATAAGAATATGAATTATAAAACTTGCGAATAAATAAAAGAAGATATATAAAATTATACTTGAGCCCCTTTAAAGGGAGAGAATAAGGGTCTCTTAGTGTGGACTACAAAATTTCTTTGATTGTTGATCGACAATATGAATAGAGTGGGGGTATATTTATAGTTGAAAAATGCTTGGAGAGTAAGAAAAGATATTGCAATCAGGACTCTTGGGGCTTATCGAGAAACCTTCCCACCATTGGATCATTCTTATTTTTGGATATGTGTTGAGAATAGAAGCCTTATAGATCATTTCAAAATTTCAAGTCGATCAAAGTTCGGTAAGGACTCCTTTTGCTCTGATTGGTACAAAGAGTTTGCTTCTGCGTAGGAAAGGTACTTGTTGTAGCCAATGTCACTTGTTTGTACAACAAGTCAAGTTCTAACTGTTGGATGATGCTGATTTTTGGATATGTATTGAAAATTCAAGTCTTCTAGATGCTGTCAAAATTTTAAGACGATTGGAGTTTGGGAAAGACTCGGTCTCCTTGGATTGGTACAAAGAGTTTGTTCCTGCGTAGGAAACGTACTTGCATATAACAATCTCACTTGTTGTACGACAAGTCAACTTCTAGTAGTTGGATTTTCTTGAATTTTGGTTATGTTTTCCCTCCAAATGTTTTTTATCCCGTATCCAAATTTGAGATCGAGCAGAGTTTGGGAAGGCCTCCATCTACTCTAATTTCTACGAACGACATTTCGACTAGAATTGTACGATAAACGAATTAATTCTTGATGATCCCATGTCCGATAAAGCTAAATTTTGGATATGTTCTTCCCCAAAAAAAGACCTATATACTGATCAAATTGGAGTTCATTTTAAGTTCGAGAAGGCCTCCATTTGATCACCCAAAACGAACACTCAGTTTTCTGAATTTTCGGAGATCCGACCGTCGGATCGAGCTGATTTTCGAATATGCTACTTCTTATGGTAATGTATAACAACCCTCAAAGTGTGAGGATTATCAGAATGCATAACTCTCCTTTCACAAGTTTCCAGGAGTTTTGACGGTTTTTGGTTTCGGTTGTTTTTGGTAATTCTCGTAACTTCTTATCCGGGAGTCCTTTCGGCTTCTTTCTTTAACATGTATCACATGTGCATGGTATGTATGTATCTAGGAATGCTCGTGCATGCATGTGTACTCATTTTCCTAGAGTTCGGGATTTTTGCGGGGGTTGCAAAATTAGGTATTCACACAACGCAATAATAGAAATGGGACTACCTGTCCCTAATCCGTACAAACATAAATATAAACCAAATCTGGCTCGATCTCGGATTGTTTTTTCTAGCCAAGTTAATGGATCCTTAACCTTTGAACTACGAATGTAGTAAAAACCTTAGAATTCGTCGAAGAGATAGAACGCATAACCTAAACCCAACCATTGAATGCAAGAATTGAATTTCGGTATAAGTCGAAGACACCACAATTAGTGGATAATTAATTGATAAGTCGAGAATAGCTTGAATAATTAATTCAAACAATTCAACAAATTCTAGTAAGAACTAAATGTGTAAAACACTCAATTTTATTAATGATGATTTCTTAATCATAAAACAATAATATGCCTCCTTTAACTAGGAGCAATAAAGCCTTAAAATCCTAATTTAAAAAGGAAACTAATTCCTACTTAGAAAAAAATAATAATAACTCCTAGAATATTCTTTATACAATAAGGAAATTAATAAATACTCTAAAATAAGCCCAAAATAATTCTAAAATAATAATAACTCTAGGAAATAATTATCTATAAACCATGGGGTTAAATAACTCATCAACAAGCCAAAGGAAGCCTCTAGCTTGATATTCCATCCTTGAACGTACTCTTTAATACCTCTAATTAATATTCAAGCTTTGCACAACTCAAGAACATTATTTGAAACTTTATTGGTTGCCTTCAAACTTACTTTCAACTTGAACTTCCACGCCCAATTTTTAGGAACTCCATGAATTGATTTATTGACGCAGAATCTTTTTGTAACATTTGGAATAAGCAATTCGATAGCTTTTCCTTTAAACGTCCATGCTCTAATACTAATGATGCGACCTCAGATCATTTTTCCTAACCAGGTTAATGGATCATCAACCCTTGAACTATGAATGTAGCAAGAACTTTGGAATTCGTTGAAAAGATGGAACGCGGAACCTAAACTCAACCCTTGAATGCAAGAATTGAACCTCAGTATAAGTCGAAAACGCCACAATCAATTGGTGGAGAATTGATTGATAAGTCAAGAATAGATTGAATGAGTAATTCAAACCATTCAACCAGTTCTAGCAAGAACTGAAGGTGTAAAACACTTAATTTGATTAACGATAATTTCTTTATCATAAAACAATAATGTGTCTCCTTTAAATAGGAGTAAACAAAGCCTTAGAATCCTAATTCAAAAAGGAAACTAATTCCTACTTAGAAAAAGAAAAATAATAACTTATAGAATATTCCTAACAATAAGGAAATTAATAAACATTATAAAATAAGCCTAAAATAATTATGAAATAATAGTAACCTTAGGAAATAATTATCTATAAACCATGGGCTTAAATAACTCATCAACAAGCTGCATAAAGCCTCTAGATTGATATTCCATCCTTGAACGTACTCTTTAACACCTCCAATTAATATCCAAGTTTTATACAACTCAAGAACATTATTTGGAACTTTATTGGCTGCCTTCAAACTTACTTTTAACTTGAACTTCCACGCCCAATCTTTAGGAATTCCATAGATTGATTTATTGACGCGGAATCTTTTTATAGCATTTGGAATAAGCAATTCGATAGCTTTTTCTTTAAACTTATATGCTCTATCCTTGAATCTAGGCGTATCAAAGCCTTTATTCAGGAACTCACAATTCTCTTGGGTTGAATTGAACGGAGGGCTAGGCAGGAACACATCATACCCCTCCTCTTCAAGAAGATTCGTCCTCGAATCTTGGCTAAGCATTGTTTGATTCAACCTATATCTACCAGTGTGTTGCTTGGCCTTCTTTGATAAATGGAATTCTTCAAACTTTAGATGATGCTTCAACTCGATCTTCCGTAATTCATTGAAGAAACTTTCTAGCTGATGTTGTAGATGCAAATCATACTTGTTCACTTCAATGAAGTTTACATGCTCCACTTCATCAACGTTTAGCTCAAATTCTTTGGCTTGAATCACTTTTCTCCTATTTGCAATTATCTTCCTTGTTTTCATGGTTACTTTTGAAAACCTTTGCTCTCCTTCGCAAATAATCTTCATATTCCTTTCACTCTCTACGGCTGCCATGCTATTCAATTCCTCCACTACAACCTACTTACTTATAGCCCTCAAAACAGGACAAGCAAACACAATCTCACCCGTGCCAAAAGTGCACTTTCTGAGGTTAGCGGTTAACGCTTCAAAATTCACCATAAGCAATTGATCATTCAAAATAATCGATAAGCAACAATTCAAATTACTATTGCTACATGACAGTGTGAAATTCAAATGTTCAAAACCTTTTAAAACAAATTTTCCCAACATTGGATTCAAAACTTGTTTCTTTAAACTCATAAAAGCATTATTCAAAGTCAAAGAATTAGTTACCATTTAAATAATCCATGCTTTGTTTTAAATCTAAATAATTTCTTCGGAGAACAACTTACCAACTCCAACTTAGAAAATTCACTAACTCTTTGCTTTAAAATTTACTTGCCATGTGCTAACTCAACTTTTCCTTAGTGTTGATCTCTAACTCCCTGCAAATAAGACACAATAGATATAGGCAAAACTGTATTAAGATTATTAGCATTTGAAAATACTTTCTCTAATTTGCTCTCTTTTGGACAAACATTCTTTTGTCTTCCCTTAAAATCACCCTCAATAAAGACTACTAAATTTTATTTTTCTCTCTCTTTTACCTCAGTCTTTCTCAAATTCTCACTCAATTTTTTTTATTTTCTCTCACCCTCTTTTTTTTTCTCACTAGCTTTACTACTCTATTTCTTTTCCACTCCTTTACCACTCTTTTCTTGCTTTTGCCCACTCTCTCTTTTTTGATCACTCTCATTTTGTAGCTTTAATTGATCTTCATGAGCTTACTTTGGTGACAAAGGAATAAAAGTAATGGTTCTCTCATTCATATTGAAAGAGTACTTATTGGATTTAACTCGCCTATTAACCTGCCATGGTCGCCCTAGCAACATGTGATCGGCTTGTATTGGAATTACATCACAAAGAACATCATCATTGTATTTCCCAATGCTAAAAGAAATAAGCACTTATTGGTCCACCCTTATTTTTCCATTAAAATTTAACCATCACAACTTGTAAGGACAGTGATGCTTGGTCGTAGGCAATTTCAATTTCTGAATCATTACTACGCTAGTAAAGTTCGAGCAAACTCCCCCATCAATTGTCAAACTACACCCCATGTTTTGCACGAGATATCTAGTTCGAAACACATTTGCTTGCGTACTTAAGTCACCACACTTGATTAACAATTCTCCTTTTATGGCATGCTCCTCAATTTGGTTTGGCACTAAACTTCCCCTCCTCTTAAACTCTTCATAAGCTTTGGTAAACAATTCGTTAAAGTTAGAACAATCCTTATCATCAAACATGAAAGCCTTTTTCGTGCTATTACCTAAATTTTGTTTTCTCATTCCCTCTTTAGGAGTTTTAATTAACTGCCTGTGCTGTCTAACTTCTAGATTTCTTACTCGTGCAATATCCCTTTTAAACTCCTCATCACACCTTCATGATGCTCAAAATAAAAATAAGACAGTCTCGTGCTGCCAAAACAAGGATTAGTACAAATAAAGAAAATAATTTTTTCTCACAGTACTCCCTTACGTGTTTCACTCAAAATAATATCACTAAGCTTTTTTCCTCTCTTGTTTATCACACAAATAGTTGTTGTTCCTCACAATTCACCTTTAGAACTTGGGCAAACGAGTTGAAAAGTTTGAACATTTATTTGCAAATTCTCAACAACCAATTGCACACCTATAATTAAATTGGACGAGTTAAAAAAAAAATTACCAAGGATTTAAAGAAACCAATTTCTGGCAATATTAAGAGCCAAACGATTTACTAAAATTGCTAGAATAAATGCAAGCAAACTTCCAAACGACAAAGAACAATCAATCTCTAATTTATGACTCAAATCAAATATCCTATGGCTTTCTAGATTTCCAACTAAGATAGAATTATATGGAACAATGCAGAAAAAAAATCCTAACTATAATAAAGATGCAACAAGGATCAATAAACCCAAACGATTTAATATTATTAAATTTTTTTTTTCTAGGGTTCAACGGGAATTCTCAATTTCAACAATAGAGCAAAAATTCGCAACAATTAAAATGCTATCCGACGAAGAATAATAAACCTAAGGTTTTTGTTTCAATAATTCAAACTTTCATGTATTCTAATTTGAAACAACTAACCCTATACACAATAATTAAATATATTTTTTGGGGGTTTTCTTCAAGCAATTTCGGAATTTTGTTTTTTTCCAGAAAACACTGTTCACGGCATTGTTCATGCGCACTGTTCATCGAGATTACTGTTCAGGCAATTTTTTTTAATATCTATAAACCTTAACATATATTTGGAATAAGATTCACAAGAATAAAGATCTAGGCTTTTAAGAATCTACTATGAAATTGAAATAATAAGAAACTAAAGATGCGATCTCGGATTGTTTTTCCTAGCTAGGTTAATGGATATCAACCCTTGAACTATGAATGTAGCAAGAACCTTAGAATTCATCGAAGAGATGGAACACAGAACCTAAACCCAACCTTTGAATGTAAGAATTGAACATCGGTATAAGTCGAAAACGCCACAATCAATTGGTGGAGAATTGAGAAAAGCTTGAATGATTAATTCAAATAATTCAACAAGTTCTAGTAAGAACTAAACGGCTAAAACACTCAATTTGATTAATGATAATTTCTTTATCATAAAATAATAATGTGCCTCATTTAAATAGGAGTAACAAAGCCTTGGAATCCTAATTCAAAAAGGAAACTAATTTCTACTTAGAAAAAGGAAAATAATAACTCCTAGAATATTCCTAATACAATAAGAAAATTAATAAACACTCTAAAATAAACCCAAAATAATTCTAAAATAATAATAAATATAGGAAATAATTATCTATAAACCATGGGGTTAAATAACTTATCAACAAGCCAAATGAAGCCTCTAGCTTGATATTTTATCTTTGAACGTATACTTTAACACCTCCAATTAATATCCAAGCTTTGCACAACTCAAGAACATTATTTGGAATTTTATTAGCTGCCTTCACACTTACTTTCAACTTCAACTTCCATGCCCAATATTTAGGAACTCCACGGATTGATTTATTGACACGGAATCTCTTTGTAGCATTTGGAATAAGTAATTTGATAGCTTTTCTTTTAAACTTCCATGTTCTATCCTTGAATCTAGGCATATCAAAGCCTCAATTTAGGAACTCACAATTCTTCTGAGTTGAATTAAACGGAGGGCTAGGCAGGATCACATCAAAATCCATAATGCCTTGCCCATTGTCTAGGTTTTCAGACTCCTCACTGGTGGCTTACAGGCGGTCAAACATTACTCTCTCTGGGGTTTAGGGATTTTCAACCCAAGGCACCGAGCCCTACCTATTTTTTATCCCCACAAGCACTATATATTCATATCGAGAATCCGTTTTCGAGAGACACAAGCTCTCCTAGTCAACAATAAATAATATAGGCTTTCCATGAATTATTCAGTCGAATCACAAGCCATAAGTTTATTCAAGAGCTTGCCATGAGATTTTTTAGCCTTCGGTTGACACGATAATAATGCAAACATGTATTCATACTATTCAACAAGCATTTGAAGTAATTTATACCATATACACTTTAATAAATCCAAACCCATATCCCATGATATATATAAATCAACAATAATTCATTTTCGTCATCTTATAATAGTCATACATCCATTGAATACTTCATAAGGTTTGGTAATACAAGAATATCAAGTGTAAATGGCATCTATTGCCTCAAATCTCATATTTAAATCTTTGTAAATCATAAAACATGTATTCAATAGTCATATTATAATTTATTAGACGAAACATGTTGTAAACATGATAAGTTTTATCAAACAAATCATATTACGGGTTTTGAAAACATTTAAACACCTACCTCAAAGTTATAACTCGAAAGGAAGAAAGAAATACAATAATCAGAGCTCCATCCAACCAAATTCCAAAATCTGTATGTCACCTTGATTCCCTTGACGCGTAGAACGAGTTTTCTTAAGGTTGAATCGAAATTCGGAATCCCAAAATTAGCTTAAATCTAGAGAGATGTTGATAGAAGAAAAAGAGCTCTTAAGGATGGTGTAAGAAGGTGATGGAATGGCCAAAGAAGACTCTGGAACTCTTTTTAAATTTTTAAACCGATAGCAACAGGCGCCTATTGGCCCCAACAGGCTCCTGTCCAATTACGAGAGAATTTTGTTCCAAGGCTGCCCTCTAATAGGGGCCTGTTCCGCCACAACAGGCGCCTGTTATACATTAAATATGTATATTAAAATATGGTTCAATATCTAACATATGGCTTTGAAATCACTTAAAAATGATGAAAAATGAAATTTTGGTGAATTTTGCAAGTTTGATGGATGATATTGATTTTTACGTGAGGACATTAATTTTTTTTTATACATTTACAACACTTTCCCACACAAAGCAAGCAAAACATAACTTAATTACATCAATATAAACACCGGGTGTTACATCATGTTTGGGTTTTAATATATTTATGTAGAGCGCATTTGGGTTTCAAAAACAAAACCTTCATTGAGTTCGAGGTGGTTTATTGCAACTATAGGTCGGGTTTGGTATTGGCCAAACCTGTTTCATACCTGATCTATTGCCATATCTGAATATATCTAATTCAAACTAAAATACAAGATACAGATGCCAAGTGGTTAAGTAGTAGATTACATTGTCAAAGGTACAAGGTTCAAAATCTTTTACAAGTACATTTTTTTAATGAAAAGAGACCGCAGTGATAAAATAAGTAATTCCAAAATCTGACTAAAAAAAAAACCACATGATAAAATAGGTAATTTAAAAATCCAACACAACTTTATAACCGTTGAAATTGGTAGAGATAATCGATCATGCCGATGAGGTTAATTAATCTATTTTAATTAGTTCCCTTTTATATTTTTCCCTCTTTCGATTCACTTTGACCGAGTAACTGCATGCATTTCCGTTTTCATTTCCTCCTCCTCTTTCTGTTTTCTTACAAGGTTTCTATTTAATTGGGATATGCTATTTCTTTTTTTATTGTTTTCGACAAATATATATATATATATATATATTCCATCCTCTTTGATGCCAAAAACTTTAGACATCTTAATTTAAAATTTTATTTTGAAAATTAAACTATTTTACTTTTTTAAAAAGTACAGAATAATTTTTAGCGTAAATAACCCAAATAACTATTAAATTTTCGATCTAATACCATTTTGGTTATCAAACTTTAAAACGAACAACTTTGATCATCTAACTTTTGAGTGAGTATAACTTTGACCATTCCAGCCAATTTGGCTATTAAATTTAATGCATTTGTATGGCACGTGATTTCGTGCAAGGCCATTTTGGTCATATTGCTACAAAACGACATTTCCTTTTTATAATTTTTGCTAAAATGAAAGACATACGGTACTTAAAATTTATCAACATTTTCAACAAATAACATAACTTGAGTTATTTTATAACTAAAATGATCAAAATACGCATAAATAAAGTCATGTGCCTTGCACATGATTTCATTCCATTCAATTCAAGAGTTAAATTGAAGTTGGATAGCCAAATCGGAACTTGCTCTAAAGTTGATTGGCTAAAGTAGTTTGTTTTGAAGTTTGATGGTTAAAGCGATACTGGATAAAAAATTTAATGACCATTTAAACTGATTATTTTAATTTTAATTTTTTTAAAATTACTCTAAAAGAGAGTACGAAAAAATCTTGGCCATCAGTTTGACATATGACGACTCACATGTTGACCTTATTATCTATTTAAATGAAACTTAACGAAAGGCAAACATTATTTGGTAAATTTAATTCATTTATATATGTTTTTTTAACCAATATTTCAAATTATTGGTACCTGCTAGAGACATTTCCATCACTCTAGATAATTCAGATCTCGGAGGAATTTCATTTAATCTATAGACTATAATCTATAATCATTATATTTTTATTTTTTTCAAACTTGTAGTTAAGTAGTAAAAGTATTAACAACGGATACACTAATATGTTAAATTTATTATTTATTGATCAACAACCAATAAAAGTTAACTGGTAAATTTACTATTGTATAGTAAAAAATAAACAAACTTACTATTATACTAAATTTTACTCATACGGATGTGTGTTACTCATATAAGTCATATGGGTAATACACACCCGAATGACAAATAAAAAAAAGAATCATACAAGTAAGCTTCACTTTTACGGTTTTATTTTTTCTCTTTTTTTTTTTTTCAACTTATGCACCATACGAGTATACTAAGTCCGTATGACTATTTTTGTATCATATTTATTATAGTACTTAAAGAAACTTAGTGGTATATTTATACATTTAAACTTAAGTTTTACAAAAACGCCGTGAACTGAAAATAACAACGCCAACCGAGGTACCTTCGCAGTACAATGAGTCTGAAAAGGACGCGGCCGTTTTAGACCCTAAAAAAGTAAAAGGGTTTGGGTTTGTATCTTTCCTCTGCCTGTTTAAAACAGTAAAATTAAAAATGAAGAAAGCTATCACCATCACTATAGCTGTCAAGGTCATGGAGAACCTTATAAAGACACCAAGGAATTTTGTTAGACAAAACAAAATGAACAAGTAAAGGTTGCACGTTACGTGCCTGCACGAATTATTCCAACTAGGAACAATTTGTGTAATACATGTTATCTAGTAAATTTTCAAGTTATTAATAATTTTTTGAAAAATAAAAGAAAATGCATATGATAATATTTAATTGTAATAAATGGGAGAAATTTACGCATTTGCCTTCTCTTTTCTTTCCTCCTCCTTTTTTTTTTAAATAAAAAAGTCATCAAGTCTATTAAATGCATCTATAAAAATCATTTTTTTGCGCTTTATATAAAGTATAGATATTGTATCAAATAAAAAAACAATATCTCCCAAGATTGTGCGAGTAAGGTCTAAATTTAATACCCACTTGCTTGAAAAAAATAAATGGCTAGAAAACCTACGAAATGTTGAAGCAAGCGTTAAGTAAAATGGGTAAGCCTTATCTAGCTCTTGCAATTTTTAGCGGCCAGCTAATGCCGCCTAACAAACATGGACACGGCAAACGTTGCACTTCTCTCTCTCTCTCTCAAAATTAATATAATATATTAGTTGGTTCGTTGTTGTACTACTGTACGCCGCAAACCGGCTGCCTCAAATTTAAAACTCTCTAAGTACGCATGTATGATCTCATCAAATCTCATCTCATCATCATAAACTTGATCACGTGCTATCTTGTACGAATCATGTTTGTGGACACATATGAATACGCACACTTCGGATCTACCAATTTAAGTTTTCCTCGTAATAAATAAACTTTAACCAAGTTGGAAAAAATAAAATATATATATATATAATAACAATTTTTCCAATTGAAAACTCATTATTCTTAAACTACAATTGCAGGTAGAAGCAGGATAAATCAATTTAGGCGACGGGGCAATTCCTTGTCCTAGAAAATCAAGTTTATTCCCCTAGTAAAGTGGGCTGATTTGACTAAAATTTTGCGATTCTTTCTCACTCGTGGATTGAGGTGGCGTTGAATTTATTTATTTATTTTTGGCTTCAAACATAATCTTTCTCCTTTTTATAATATATATATATATATATATATATATTATTTAATTCCTTCGTGCTAAACCCTGAAAAGCTGCTGTTGGTGAAGCCTACTTCCATTTGATAAAAACTTGCCCCACGGCAATTTTTGGATAAGCAAGTTACACTAAAACATTTGAGTCACTGCTTCCACCCGACAGCAGAGGGATCATCTTCATTCCCCCCACCCACACCAACCAGTAACTGTGCATCGAGAGAATTGCATTTGCTTTGAACCGCGTGTGTTTTTGACATACGCATACCATTGCCCAAATCTGCAATATTTAGCTGGGATGCAGCCACCATTTATATATGGGGGTTTTGGTTAATCAAACTCTCTCAACTTCCCACCATGAGACCTGGGTTGCTGGTTCCTTCGAAGGGTTAGTGAGCAGTACTTCCAATTTATGTGATAATCCGGTCATATTGTTATCACTGGAAAAGGGTGTTGTGGTTAATTGTTTACGGTTTGACGGCAAAATCATGCTCATTCACTCTCCGGTAAAGCAATGCCGACGCTTCCACCCTGGGGGTCAAATAATTTTACCAGTTGGAAATGGGTAGCACGTTAAAACCCTTATTTGAAACAAACACCAGGCTAAAGGATCGCTATTTAAAAACAAGAAAGAAATTCTTACCAGCCTGGATGCACAACAAATCTTCCTGTAGAAAGAGCCCAATTCACCTGTTTGAAATAATTTTAAACCTCAACATTAAACCCCACATCCTCTGGAGAGAGAAGAAAACTAGCAAAAATGACACAAGTGATGCTGTCCAATTCCATTCTTTGCAGGGGAGGAGAGAGGAGAGGGGGGGGGGGGGTTAACTACTACTTTAATTGGATAAAATGGGGATCGGGCTACCTTATCTGTCCCAAGAGAATTTGCGACAACATGGGTGACCTGCTCATCTATCTGATTAGTGCATACTGCACCAAACTGCTCTGCTGTTTGCCACAATGGATGTAAGTGAGGATTGGCTTCCCCAACAGGAAACACCCTGCTGAAGACAATACGGCAACCACTCAGAATTTTTTGCTGCTCTGATGCTAGTATGTTTCTAACATCAGCTTCATCTAACGACTCATGTAAGAAGAAGTTCTGATGTATTCTTTCAATCACCTGTAATATATTTCACCCAATAAAAAATACAGGCAAGAAGGAAGAGAAAGGGTTGATATTTCACAAACTCCAAGTGGAAAAGCCAAGTTATGGTCTTACCGACAAAGAAGATGCCAGTGTCCCATCTTCTGGCCTCTCATCATGATCAATCTCGAGGAGAGAAGGACCTGGAAGCCCAAATTGGCGCCTACTACAAGGAAAATATATATACCTGCAAAAGAATTTGATTTTCAACATAATATAATATATTCCACAGAAAACGTCTAAAGTCCATACTATACAGACAAGCAGGCAGAACAAAGCTTACCTTTCCACAACTATCAAGTTCAGTTTATTATGTGGCCACACTCTTACAGAATCATCTATTATCACGACAGCAGACTCCATCCCCAAAACCCCCTCCAAATCCTTGCTCTTGGGAATCCTCTCATCACCATCAATAAGATCACCGTCATCACCCTTTGAGATGACTCGTCCAGAAAACAGAACCCCTTTCGGGTCGAGCACTTTAGCCATCTCTGTAGCATACAGCTTGTTCCCCATTGTGTAAAGATGCAGCTCAAAAAGCTTACTAGCCTAAAGTTTCACATTGGCAAAAAAAAAAATTCAAAAACTGCAGGTTGCAATCCACACCTACCAAATGAATAATTAAACACTGAATTACCTTCTCCAAAAAATTCCAGATCCCTGGCCGTAGTTTGGTCCACATTCCCATGTGCGGGAACCGGAAGAGATGCCTCTGAGGCTTTTCACGGTCTTGCTCCTCTTTCTTTCTCAAGAGCTCATCATGAGCGGGTTCAATTTCCACAAACTGAACACAGATTAAGTTTTGCAGATTAACACAAACAAACTATTCCCACAATTTGCATTTACAAATAATATCACATTGAACAATTATCATACCTTTGCTGAATTTAATAGAGTATGATCAAGATCCAAGACGAGGCAGAGCTTGCAGGCAGCAAACATTTTCTTCTGCTCCTCAATCCTCCTTTCCCTCTCTCTCTGTATAGCAGCCTTTTGCTGGTCATCAAATCCCTCAAATAAATGCTCAACCTCTCTCCAGGTGTTCTGTGATTGAGGGGGCCCTGCAGCAACCTCTTCTGATGACGAGTTCAATCCACTCTGCAGGATACCCGACTCAGAAAGTACTCCTTTTATATCCACCCAACTTGGATGGACTTGTACGGGTTGTGATGAAGGTATCTGAGGAGTTACTGGTGGATTTGCAGATGCTTGAGAAATTGATATAATATTGGCAATATTCTTCAAATTCTTTGTAAATTGTCGACCAATATCTGGAGGACTTGTGGATTGGGTAAACCCAGATGTTTTAACCACCTGGTTCTCTTGCTTTTGGGAACTCAAGTTAGCCTTTCCTTGAGCACTTGATGTATTTGTTTTGGATTGATCGGACCCCACTCTACCACCCTTCTGAGACGAGTTACTATGGAGAACACGGCGAGGGTCACGAGGTTTCATACGAATTTTCCCTGGCTCTTCCTGCAAGATTTCCCAAAGTTTTACTGAGAAAAAAGGATTAACCTTCATTTGCATTTTAAATTGCTTTTAACGTTACACACAACAATAGCCGTCCTTCTGCACTTAATTCCAAGCGAGAAAGGTAGGAAGGTGATAGGTGCAGCACTTTTTTCAAGACATGACAATTAAACAAATTCAACAAATCTGGGTGAACTTAAAACAGTCACTGATATAAGCTCATAAGAAGTAAACAACGCTCGCTCGCTATTCATTCAGACTAAATTATACTTTATGGCTTATAAAAAAGATGACAAACATTTACAGAGAAGGAAAGAAATGAATTTTGAAGGCAAATTATACTAATGCAGCAGCAAATAAAGAAGTAAAGAACTGAGATGCACAATACGGAAAGAGCAACAGAAACCACAGCAAATGAATTGAGCACAAAACTTAAATTACAGAAATGTCTCCGTTAGGAACAAAGTTTTGTAATCTCAGGAATGCATGACTAAGTTCTCACCGTCGTAGATGTTTGAGGAGTTTGTAGTATTCCTATGGATCTCAGCGCAGGAGCCAAGGGCTTAGGAGGATCAATATTCATTGCTGGAACTGCTCCCAGAATCGAATTCGAACTCGTTTGTTGTGTTGTACTTTTTGCAGGATCAACAGACTTTTGTTGCTGCATCTTAAATATATCCTTCCAGAGATCTGGATTCACGGCAATATCCTTCAATAGAGAATGAACAGAAGCTGTTGCATTGGCACTTGTAACTGGCAAGTGCCCATTTTCATTAATTATAGAAGGTAGACTGCTGCTGGGACCAGAGCAAGTTACTGCATTTTCCAATTTCTTGGGAGCACCTGCATTCTCTACCATGTGGCTTCTGTTTGTAACCTGTGATCCTGCTGCCGAACCTCTATCCTCTAACCACCCACCAGTTTCAGATACAACAGATTGCACATCCCTAACAACCCCAGAATCTATGAACTCGTTCCTTGGCCTTTTGGGTGGAGGACCATCCAGAATAGACTCCTCCTCAACAGTCTTCTGCTTCCTTGAACTTATTGTTATTCCTCCAAGGGGGTCAACGTTAGGTTCATTATTCACCATAGCCAAGGGGGGACGCTGGTTCAGATCCAAAGTACCAGAATCAGAATTGACTAATCGAAGTCGTGGGTCTCTACTTTTTGCAGCTGGTCTTGACACAGAACTCAACCCAGAGCTCAGAGGGACAGTAATCCTAAAATTTGTCGGTCCTTGCCCACCGGAAGTGTCCACATGGAGCATGGAAGAAACAGTCGAACATGACAAAGTTGGTATATTTACAGGGTCGTGGACATTGGAAGCAATTGAAGAACTGGAAACCTCCCCACTAGTATCACCATATCCATCATCACCTTCTTCTGAAGGCGTTGGGCTTGGAAGTCTGTTATTCATATGGAAAGAACTTCGACCAAATTTCTGTTGATAGAATGAAACAGCTTTAAGGGCGTCAGTTTCATAAGGGTGCATCACAAGTTTTTCCGTCTCAGGAGCTCCTCTAAGTACAGGAAACTCGGGTCTCCCACTTCCATCTCCAAAAACCAACTCTTTGTCTACAAGCATGCACGGTGGGGCTTCCCGTGTGGGTGATGGAAGACTGTCTGCATCATGATCCTTATGAAGGTCCAGCAGGGGAAGCAGTGTTCCCCTACCCTTAGAGTTTGCTGCTCCCATTTTTAAAGATTCTAACAACATTTGGGGGTTATTCTGATCTGAAGATTCAACAGATATGGAATCTAGCACAAACTTATCTGTAGAAGTCAAATCCTGGCAAGAATTAGGAGGTGAAGAGTCCAAATCGGTCTGATTAACCCTCCAAATAAACTGTAAATCTTTTGCTTTATCGCATTCTTTTTTGAAACTCGAAGAAACAGCACAAGATTCCGGAGATGGGATCATGACCTCTATCTGTGACAATGGACATAATGTAAGTTTTCAGAACTACAACATTCCCTGTACTCTGTGGTTAGTGAGTTTTGATTTTTAGAGAAAAGGAAATAAAGTTTAAACTTCCTCTCATATGGAATTTTTAAAAGGAGAGAATATGAGAGAAAGGGAGAGAAGAGTGTTGTGATTTTAACAAAAATCGTTCTCTCAAAATCAGAAAGAAACAGAAGGGAAGGGAAGAAAGTTTTTTAAGGACAACATTTTCTATTGATTATCCTAAAATACGTAGCAGATTCTTTAAAAGTCTTTTTTCTCCCATTCTTCTCAACTCATAAACAACTAGGACAGAAAGTAACTTTCTTCTCTCCTAAACTTCCAAATTGAGAATAGAAAATAATTATGCTCTGTCTTCTTTCTCTTCTCTCCAATTAAAACTTTCTAACTTTCTTCTCTCCTGAACTCCCGAACATAGCTCTCTCTTTTCTTTTTCTTTTTTTTTGATATGACCAAACATAGCATTTAAACCATATAATTTCCTTAACTTCACACCTCTTTCATCTGCTCAGGGGAAAAAAGAGGAGGCTTTTTGCTTGTAACATGAGCTAGCAACCTGTAAACAAATGTAGAAGTAAGACTATAACTAATCCACCTACCAGGGCAACAAATGTACAAACACTTGACAATAAAAACCAAAGAGAAAATGCAACCAGCAAAATCAAAACCTCAATAGTGAATCGCTGTTGTGCTCCTTATTTTGGTTCATGGAGGAGAAAACCTGAAAAGAATCAAGTCTTAGCATCAATAATGATTAAACTGCAACCGATAGTAGTGTAGTTAGAACCAAACTGTGGAAATGCTGACTGATGATCAAGAGAAAAGAGGTTAAAAATGTGATTATATTATTATTGTATGTATATATATATATAATTGACTTACAGAGCTAACAGTTTGAATGGCAGAGAATGACAGTTGAACCAAAGCATCGTTCTTGGGAACAGAATTTTCCAAAACCAATTCCCACAAGGAGTCCAATGAATTCTGCAGTCTAGAACAGACTCCTTCATATGATCTACAACAAACAAATAAATCAACGACATTAATCCAAACAATCCTTTTTGTCTATGACTTTTAGTCTTGAAATAGAAACAAGGCATTCCAATTTTCACCCAGAAACAGTTGTTCAACTTACTTGCCCTCATCATTTACAATGACAGCCTCGAGCCCGTCCCGAATTAATTTCACCCGTTTCTCCAACGCAACGTTTGAGATATTAGGAGGATGATTCAAGTCATTGTTTTTGGAACCCACCTCCTCCTCCGCCTCTCTAACGTCGGGTTCAGAATCCAAATCAATCTCACCCTCTTCCAGTTCTCCCTCCTCCTCCTTAACGTCCTCCACCTCCACCTCCACCTCCATCTTATCATCATCAGCCTCGTCACCACTAACATCAATTACAACCTTCCCACTCACCTCTTTTGACGCACTTGCACCACAATCACTCTTCTTCTTCTTTTTATTGTTATTATTATAATTATCATCATTGATGGAGACGGACGAACCGGAGCGTTTGAAGTCAGTAGTAGGAGTAGTAGAAGTAGTAGTAGCGGTAGCAGTGTTGTTGAACTCCAAAATCTCATCGAGAGGTTTATTCTGCACCGCCTGTGACCAAGCGAGATGGTACAAACCAGATGCATAATTACTCGGGGTTTGATACTTATTTTGGTACTTATAGAGATCTCGCATCGTCCAAACCCTAGGTTTTGGATCCTCTGAATTCTGATTTGAAACCACCAACACCTTAGTCGCCGCCTCTGGGGGCTTAACAAAATCTTCCTCCGTAATCTCTTCCACAGAGGCCGTATCGTCCGAGATTTCACCTTCCTCTACATCCTGAATCATCGAGGACAAACTTTCAAGTCTTTCCCCCATCACAATCACAATCACAACTACACTAGGGTTTCTTAAAAGACAAATCGATTTAAATCAACAGCTCTTAGTATATACAGATGCAAATAGGATGGATGGATTGATTTATATACACAAAAAAATCTGAGATCTAATTTTAAACAAGAAACAAAGATATCAAATTTAGGGTTAGATCTGAGATCGTAATTAATAAATTAATTAGATCGGGTAATGTTAGCCTTATTCTCCTCTTGTTCTCTCGATATCAATCAATCAATCAAAATTATTATCATTATTATTAATAAAAAAAGAAAAAAAGATAATTACGATCGAGAGAGAAGAAGAAGAGGAGGAAGAAGGAGAAAGCCGCCAGTGTTCGAGACGATGGAAACAAAAAAATAAAATATAAAAATAACAAAACAAAAAAAAAATTAAAGAGGGTTGAGAAGATACAAGTTTTGGACTCAAATCTAGTCTGCAAGGTCATAATTCAATCTTGGCCGTCCACGTCGGACCTTTGGTTCAGATCTGATTAACGTAGTGCACACCCAAGAGTCCCGAACCCCAGCCCAGCGCTGCGCTCGTGGATCATGATGTCATAATTTAACCTAACGAGTATTTATTTCCTAAAAAGCCCATAATACCTTAATCCATACTCAATTTGGATTCTCTCTGTCTCTTGTAATTCTATCTATCTATCTATCTCTTTTGTACACCAACAAATTATACTTTTTAAAATAAAAATTAACACTAGTTGTGATTGAGTGATCATGGGTTCAAAGATTATTAGTTCCAATAAATCTATAAATTTAAAATAATATTTTTTAAAATTCAAAGGAACTAAGAGCCATTTGATTTGATTGTTTTTTTATTTACAAATTTAACCATTTAAAATATTTAATTCGTAAATTATTTTATTTTAATATTTGATCGAAAAAAATGAACTAACATATAAAGTTATAAACTCATATTAATTTCACGGATATTAAATAAGAAAAAGTAAAAATATAATTCGATTTATATAACTTATGTTGAACAATCAAATTCATGCAGAAAAAATCACACCACGTAATACTCTATTAAAATGGATTTTGTAATGATTTGTCAATTTATAATAAAATAATTATAAATTATATCATTATAAATGACTAGAAACTAATTCATTTTATTAAGGTTTTTTTTTTTAGCAAAGAAAACAATAAAATAACGAACCCATCATGGCCAACAACCTAGCAACAGGCACTGGGGGGGACTGAAACCCAATTACATGGAAGATAGGATGATCGAAATTCTATTTCATTCAGAAATTGGAAAGAAAAAAAAATATTGTCTGAGATATGGATTATGATGCTCTCTGTTCCCGGTTTAACTGCTCCGTGCCAAAATATTCATTTAGGTGCGGAGATCCAACTTAACCATGTGGATTGTGCGTTTATAATTAGTTTTAAATTTTGATGCGTTCAGATAAGTGATTATTCATGGGGTACTTATTTATTTAGAGAGAAAAGAAATTGGGGTTAAGTTTCACGAAGAGTCACCTGATGAAGATGGAGTTATTTATTTAGAGAGAGAAGAAATTAAGGTTAATGTTCAAAAAGAGTCACCTGATGAAAAAGATGAGATTATTTCTATCCATTTTACAAAAAAGTGGATGGTATTAGAAGTTGTATTAAATTTTGGTATAAAATTAGGAATACCTCTAATTTCATATTATAAATAGAGTGGTAATTTAACAAAAACTCTATTTTTATTAAATTTGTGATAACATATCATCAACATTATAACTATTGCATTGACTATTTCCTCTCACATAAAAAACCAAATACATGGGAGGTATGAGAACAAAGTTTCCCTTTAAGAGGATAAGGGGTCAGTTGACAAAATTAGAATTGGGATTCCTACAAAATTTTAGCAATAAAACAGCAAAAGTTAGAATTTAAAAGTACAATTTTCATGCAAAAATGAGCGATAACACACATATTTCCATTTTTTTTAATGTGTGAAAATCAAATATTAATTAGAGATGTGAAATAAAATGGAAATAAGAAGTATAGACAGCCACAACTAACCTAAAACCAAGTGATAACAAATTGTGTTTTTGTATCCACGATTATCTTCATTGATGATATATTGAAAAATGCAGGTCTCTATACAAGCTTTGCTAATAAACTCTTATCCTACTAAATCATATATATGAATTCCTAAGACTATAGCAAGGCTTTTTCATCACCCTGAATCATCACAATTTTGAGATGCATATGACGGGGCCGAAAAAGAAAACAGAAAAAATTCATCTGCAAATTAAAAGCTTTACAAAAGACATTATAATAAACATGTATATGTAAAACATGAAGGGAATGGAGAACGAAGCTAAAAAGATCAGGTAATGATTAATTAATCATCTATACGCCGGATCTCACCCATCATGATGCGATTGCTGGTGACTTTGAACCCAAGAAGAGCCGGATCAATTTGTCTCCCTTTCCGCAGCTTTTACCCCCTTGTCCGTCCAACGATGCCTCTGAAGACCCTGCTGGTAAGGCTGCTGAGTTGTTAATTTCTGGCTTCTTGGGATTATTATTGCTTTTAAGCATATCACTGAATGATGTCTCCGACACGTCAGCATCACTGCATGATGAGCTTCGTCTGAATCTCATATCTTTCTTCCCCGATGCCACCAGGTCAGAGCCTTGGCTCCCTCCTGTACTTCTTCCTCCTGCTTCCCACCTTCCCCCTATTTGGATTCATATTTAAATAAAGGAAAACACTAATCATTGGCTTCTTATAAGCGACAATTTCCATGTGTAACATACATTTTACTCCCTTCATCTCAATTTAATATTAACATTTCCTTTTTTGAGACAGAAGCAACATACCAAATCTCACAACAGAAAATAAATTGTATTGTTGACCGTTGATTAAGTTGAAATTAGTGTTTTTTTTAAAAGTATTGAAGTTAAAGTGGAACTATTAATTTGACACGTAGTATATAGAAATTTTCAATTTTTGCTTTGTCCAACTTGTGTAAGGATATTTGTGTGAAGGGTCTGTCTCATGTCATGTAACGGCCATTATATACAGCATGATTTACATGTCGAAAATACTATCTTGTGTTTACAAGGCTTTTGGTATTTGAATAAAAAAAACCTCTGTCGTGTCCCACCCATATATGTATATACTTCATAGGTTTTAATAGTAGTAGAGAGTTTAATAGCTGATTAATAGCAATACCTTCAGAAGGTGCTGTAGTAGGAGCAACTTTCACTCTGCTAACTGAATTGGAGGCCACTTCAGACAACCCTTCATGAGATGATGGTGACCGTGGCACAGGTGGACGTTTCAGCAAGATATTTTTCGGTCTTTTATTTGATACAGCTGATGCCCTATCAAATTCAAGAACGCGTAATAAATAAAAAGATACAAAATATTGCAATCCTTGCACTAGATTATAGCACCTCTACTGTAACACTATGATACGGATCCATCATGCTATCACTGATGTAAAGCAGCATAGGGGTTGATGAAGTCATTTAATCAGAAAAACATGCAAATATAGGCTAAAAAATGATGTTAACTTATAATATAATCCATCATACAAAAACTGGTAGATCCTTAAGTTACTGCATAAAGTGTGCGAAATATATAGTATCTGTTGAGTTTTTGTCACATTAACATAAAAAGGTGTGTTTTTGCATGTACATCCAATTATTTTAGCAAGTGTAAGAGAAAAAATAAACTGATGCTAAACTTACGTTACAAGAAAAAAAAATAAGAAGAAATAATGCATCCATGTGCAGGAAGAACACAACAAATCATATACAGGTTGTATACAAGGTGGGGAAAATGTACTCTAATTAACGTTTTTCTAATTCCTATAAAATATTAATCTTTATTGCATGCAAAAGATGCCCCGGTATAGACTGTGGTTAGCCTTGCCCCTGATAATAAATGTTATCCTTACCGGTCTTTAGCTATCTCTTCAGCAAAAGAATCATGCAATCTAATCGTGTCGTTGTCGAAGCCTGCATTCCCAACTGGAACTAAAAAGAAACATCATTACTCAGCTGTGAAAATTTTGAAAGCAGGGCAGCCAATTAAGGATTTAATAAGAAATTACCTGCAATGCCGGTTGATCGAATTATGCCTGCTAATGACATTAACAGGCATTTCCCCGTGATCAATAGTAGCCAAACTCACCTGTTGAGGCTCTGAAACGGGCCTAGCACTTCGCCTTTGAATCCTCACCTATTTTCATTCAAGTCTAAAAACTCCTGTTCTGCTGATAATTTGCCCATTATGTTGGAGTTTAAGTAAATTTCCTGAGAGGTTTCATTTATGCCCAAAAATAATGGCCCTTCATTTAATCCCCCATAATTGGGCCTTAGAGGCAACGTTTCATTGCTTTCCAAAACGGTAGCCTTATCGTCAATTACTTGAACTTGTGGTGGTCCACCATAATTCAAACTGTAAAACCCTATAGCAGGAGGGTAGTTTATACCAGCTTCTTGATCTGAGAGGGTATTTAAAGAATGATTAAAAGAGTTTGTCCCAGAATAATGGGCAGAATGTGATCTTCTGTCATATGGTACCCCACTGTTCACGCCCAATGGCTCTATCGAGTGATGGCCCTATTTCTGGTGAAGCAGCTCCATAAGCAACTTTTTTAAACTGTCGTCACTGGTTCCAGCTGACATCCATAAACTCAGATCTTCAGATATCCTTCTGATTCCCTTTTCTGCCTCTCGGCATTTAGATACAATTATTGCAGCTGGGGATCCATCCAGTCGTTTGGAGGCTGAACATTGTTCTCGGACCAGTGTCCCTCCATTGCATTCGAATGTGATGGGTGAAACTGATTGGGGACTAAAGAATGATGAGAGTAGCCACTAGAGGAGAACCCACCCATTTGACCTGCTACACGCATTCTTGTAATTGGTTCTTGCATATCTAAACCTTGTGCATGAGTAATACTATTATTTACGACATCCAGGTTCATTTGTGGGGACCCAACAGGCAAAGAGTGCTCAAATGGCAGTAGGCCAGGGTCATAAAGACCACGTTGGAGTCGATTTTGAAATGAAAAATTCCGTTCAAGATGACTCAGATGCTCTTCAGGAGGAGGTCTCTGTTGTTGTTGCTGATAAAAATCTAACTGGCTATTATATCCTGCAGTGTTAGCTCGGTGAGCACCGGCAGGACCTCTGAGAAACTGATTTGTTTCTTCAACAGGCCAGACAGAACCAAGTGACCTCTCTTCCTCCATTTCAACCCGATGCCTTAATCCTATTGGCAACTGCTGCTTAGCAGCATGTAACTGCTCTTGAAGCATCTGATGTTCCATAG
Organism: Lonicera japonica; assembly: GCA_021464415.1. Classification (NCBI taxonomy): domain Eukaryota; kingdom Viridiplantae; phylum Streptophyta; class Magnoliopsida; order Dipsacales; family Caprifoliaceae; genus Lonicera; species Lonicera japonica. Next base: position 83,687,234 of record CM038465.1, on the reverse strand, counting down.
ATTGCATATGCTCATACTTTGCTCGTGATAGGAGCTCCAATAGATTGCTTTGATGCCCTTGATGCAGTGTCTGACCAAATTTTGCTTGAATGAGATGCTCAAGTGTTGGATCAACGTGTCTTGGAAGCTGTTGTGTACGCTGTTTTAGTTATCCTAGAATGTGCTGCTTCAGTAGAACCTGATCAAGAGCATTGCTGGATCTGGCAGCAGCATCAACATGTAACTGCATACGACCAGAATGATCGTGCATTTGATTCTGAAGCAATTGTTCAAGTAACAGTTGTCGAGCTCGAGACTACTGTTGCTCCTTCAATAGCATTTGTTGTTGATGAAGCTGTTGCTGCTGCAACTGATGATGTTGTTGAAGCTGAAGCTGCCTCTGCTGTTGCAACTGAAGTGCCACGTAGTGTTCGAGATCTTAACCTGTTTGTGAGGCTAACTGTTGGTGACGTACTGTGTTCCGATTTGGAACCCGGTCCACTACTAATTCATTCATTTGAGTATGAGAAGACAACAGATGATGCTGCTGGAGATGTTGTTGTTCAAGTTGTTGCTGAGCCAAAAGCTTATCTGCCAAATCAAATCAGTTGGATTCTTGATCCATGCGTGACAATTGCCAAGCATCTATGGCTTCCTGATACAAGTTAGGGTCGGGAAGAGTATTTCTTCTACTATATACATCAGGCCATGTATCAGCACCATGAGTTGAGTCATCCATTGCATTGAATGGAGAAACCCTCCCAGTTACAGGGTTCATAAATTGATCCTGAGCACCACCACTTAAAGGCATGTGGGATGACTTATCATTCCTTGAATGTGTTCCCTCAAGCTCAGACCAAAACAACCCAAAAGGATGCAATTTATCTTCTTTCTGATTTGGCAATCCAGGTTCTGTCAATTCAGTTGGAAGAGAAAGGTGGCCAATAGCTATATTTAAGCTTATTTTAATCATTTTGGTTATAAAATAGTCAAAATTGCACTGTTATTAAAAATTTTGCTATATTTTATATGTTGTGTGTGTTTCATTTTGGTAAAAATTATCGAAAGAAAATGTCGTTTTGTTGTAATATGACCAAATGACCTTACACGAAGTCATGTGCCACGCAAATGCATTAAATTTAATAGTCAAATTAGACGGAATAGTCAAAATGGTACTTACTCCAAAGTTGGATGACCAAAGAATTTGACTAAATGGTTAAACTGATACTTATTCCATAGTTGGATAATCAAAGTGATTCGTTTTGAAGTTTAATAGTCAAAGTGGTACTAGATCGAAAGTTTAATGGCTGTTTGAGTTGTTTACTCTTTTAATTATTATATCTTTCATTCAAAGTTGAGATCAAGTTTGTTTTATACGCTTGGAATTTGTGAAAATAATTATTTATCTTAAACAGTTCTCTTTTGTATCTATCTAATTTTAATTAATCCGAATAGAAAATATGTTTGCTCTACAATACGTTTTCTCTTTTGTTTGTTCAATGCTACTGCTGGTGACATGGTTACAATGTCTTGTCAATGGAATTTAATACATTGTATATGATATCTGGTCCTGCCAGTGAGATTTAATATAAGGGCGTGTCTGACGAACCGGATTAGAAAGTCAGATAGGATTATTTAATCCCATCCGGACAGGATAAAACAATCTCACCTCTTAAGTGAAATTTGTTAATCCCTCTCTCGGTGGGATAAGAACTTTAGTGGGATAAATAATCCGCTCGAATATCCAATCCCGACAAACACCAAACATGGGATAGAATAAAGTTATCATATCCCACCCTCTTATCATGTCTGTCAAACGCAGCCTAATGGTACTCTAGTGCATTGAATCTGCTCGAAACATGAACATACACTTGAAAATTGTGAAATTGCATTGTTCTATTTTAATTTATTTTTTATTTAGACAATGGAAAATTATTTTGATACCTTATCTTGGAATCTATTTTTAATTAAAAGGTTGTGCCTATGCTTTATCGTTTTTCATTCGCCTTATGTTTGATTATTTACTGGGCTGTTGAGCTCGTTTCATTATTTAATATTTTCAAATTAATGATTCACTATAAATTAGGGTATGAGGGTGTGTTAATGATTAGTTGTTTGAGCTATTAGAAGTCTAGAAGAATTTGTTTTATTTTTTTAAACTTACTTTTGTACTTTATTTTGTAAGTTTTAGATTTTGTTAATTTTCAATTTTTTTGAGATTTTCTTTTAGATAAAGATTCTTACTTTTTGTTTGTTAATTGACTGTTCAAATTCAAGACTTTAGATTGGGGCTCGTATGTGTGGGTCCGAATTTGGGGGCGTGACATATATTCAAACCACCATCAGAGAACCTTGATTAGCCATAATCGGCAAAGTAATCTATGTTGTTAAGTAATACATAATTGAACAAATAATTATATTTTTAGGTAAAAAATTATACCATTTTGTAAACGTATGGTATGTTTATGAAGGATACTTGCTCTTTTTACATTAAAGTAAAAATGAGAAAGAAAAATCTGCTTAGAATATTGCTGGCTTTTAGGTGGGTGCTAGGGTTGGGGTAAAGGATGGATGGAATGTTGGTGAAGATGATGGAGGTTAAAGGGGGTGTACGTCACCTTTTTAGTTAAAAACTAGTATATGTCCGTGCCATTCATCATTCTTAAAGTAAACATTATCATTATATAATGCTAATGGGATAGGATAAAGTTTGTAGGCCCCACTAGTGACCTGGCAGGCTTGTGTAAGAGAAATGTAGGCATATGGTCCTACATTCTCGACTCTCAAACACTCATAAAAACTAACAAAAATTGTGAAAACAATATTCCAGGGCTCCAGGAGGCCTACTAAAAGGTGGTGTAGCAAAGTAGTTAGATTCATTAGCATTTTTTGACAACAGGCTACTCTTGTTGTTAGCATAACACCATGCTAGCATTAAATGTAATTCAACCACGACAACAATGTGGTTGGAGTAAAGATCAAATAAAACTCAAATGCAAAGCATATGTCTTACCCACTGTAGTAGAGGATAACATGTATCCGCAGCCCTGGTTGAAGGGATTGAACATGCTTCAGCCCCATATATACAAAAAAAGTAAAAAAGAAGAAAATGAAGAAAGTCTTAGTGGGCTAGTCGGTAAAGAATGTTGGATCGTGCATTCATTGTCTCACAGCCATCCACATTCACTTTGGGTCAAAAACCAGTCCAAATTAATTGATGATTGTATTTACTTCCCTTTGTAACATTACTATAATACAAAAATTCCTCAGAGCCCTAGGTCATTCAACATGGGTGGAATAAGACACCCAATAAGGTTGAACCACCTCTATACATCTTGTGTTGTGGCTGTCCGTCTCAAAAAGATTCGTGTCATGACTCATGTAAACCAAAATGTTATAAAATCAAATTAAATGAATAGTTAAATAAGTTTACTGAAATGTACACATCATTAAATGCCATTTTATATGGTACTTTTGATTTATTATGAGTAAACGCGTAAATAAAGGAAGCACTTTTCAAACTAGTGAGCAAGGGAGGAATAAAACTTTTAATAAAATTATTAAAACATCTTTGGAGGTTAATGTCAAAGCAATTTTAGTTTATGCCAAAGTTTTTGTAAGTTTCAAAATACTGCATTATTTACACTAATAAAATCAAAATGATTTTTCGCATTTTTCTTAAGTAAATATTAAATCTCATAAATAAAATTTTCTCACTTTTCTCATTCTAGTTTAGTTTAAGGATCTTGAAAGGATTATAATAAAGTCAAAATTCATTTTATTTTCGTCTATCTCATTATTTTATTTCCTTTTGTCATTATAATTGTTTTTAATTCATTTTTTGTTTTACTAACTTAAATTCAAACACTATTCCATTCATATTTTGAAATCTTAAAATTTATTTGTATTATATTTTTTAATAATCCATAATGCTCATTTTTTATTAAGACTTCCAAGGTCCATTATATATTTCATCCTCTGCCCTTGTCTCATTGTTTAATTATATTATATTTTGTAATAATCCATACTGCTCATGTCTTATTAAGACTTTTAAGGTCCATTAAGTATTTCATCCTCTCCCCATGTGTCCTTGTTTAATTAAATTAAAATTTTAAAAATAAAAAAAAACTGGGGTGCGGGTGTGGAAGCAAATTAATTAACACTAGAATCCTAAGTAGTAGAGAGAATGACTAGATTCCAGTTACGAAGATGAAGAAATTTCTTATAAGTAGAAGACAGAGGGAGAAGACGACAACAAAGAAAAGAGAAGAGTGGTAATGGGAAGTCTAGGGTTTTTATACCCTCTCTCCTTTCAAATGGTGTTTCTCCTCGGGAACCGCTGCCTCATTATCACTTTGCATTTAATGCAAAAATGTAAAGTGACAACTATTTTCCTGCTAAAACTAAAAAACAACAGACCGACCAGTGGATTTGCAACATGTGGCACTACCCTATCCGTAAAATAAAGCTTTTCATAAAAGCCAAGACTTATGTACAAGGATGGAAACAATATTTTCACCAAGTATAGAAGAAGTAGCCGAATATAAGCTACATTCAAAAAGGTCCAAGCATCCAAGCTCAACTAGTTGGCCGAGCTCACATACTTCAGGGGGGGGGGGGAATTAAGGGGAGCCTAAAATTAATGACTATGGTTTAGGCCAGTTTGACCAGTTGGGTATGAAAAGTCAAACTAGTTTGACTTATACAATGAGTATATAGCTAATTTTAAATAAGGGAATATGAATTTATAGCCTAATACATTGTCATTGCCATGTATATGCTTAGCCAATTAAGCTACATGACATCACTAAAATGCCGATGTGGTTGTGATTATGTAATTACGTCGATACGGTCTTCTCCATACATGAGCATAAGACACCTATAACTTGTACTATTTTAGGATACCTATAAAGTGTAATGTTGGAGTGATACATAAGTTTTGTCCTTTATAGTTATTTTATTGTTGACCCTAATAGAGTATTATAATCCTAATTCTATACATATAAATAGAAAAGGGAAGGCCGACAAAAGGTCCTGATTTATAGGTTATTGGCAATAAAAAAAAGAGTTAGAAGCTTGTATTATCTTTGTTAATTGCCTTTAAATTAAGAGATCAAACAAACACATAGAGGATGGCGTACCACCGGAATAGCATAAGCACTACCATAATAACGTACCATATAACAAAAATCTAAATCTCTTTGCTGTTTTTCAATCATTATTCTGTTGAAGTTGCTTTAAACTTACCTTATGGGGATACCCAAATGTGTCTAGTCGAATTGCGAAGTTGGAAGGATAACTTGTTCTCTAAAGGTGGTAAAGAGATCCAACTGAAATATATTATTCAAGCTCTTTTGTCGTATTATATGAGTATTTCCAAGATTCCGGATTTGGTTTATGAATAGCTAAATTTTGGTGGTGGAAAATGAAAAACTTCATTAGATTAGCTAGGAAGAGTTATGCAATAGTAAAGAAGAGGGTGGAATGGCTTTTTACAGAATTTAATCAACCTTTGTTGGTTAAGCATGCTTAGAGGCTTGTTATGAGCCCAAATTCTTTATTAAGCCATGTGTTAAAGGGCAAATATTACATAAATGTTGATTTTTTGAGTGCCCAGATTTAGTCTTAATCCTTCCTACATGTGGCATAGTATTTTGTTGGGTCGAGATCTTTTAATGAAAGGTATTAGATGGTGGGTGGGGGTGGGGTTCGGAAAATCTATATATTGATCCTTGGATCATTTGGCCGTCTTTAGTCAAATCTACTACAGCTACATAGCTTATTAGAAAAGTAATCAAGCCTCCACCAAGTTAAAATCTTGCCTTCGCCATTGCCTAAATTCCTTTTGGAACTATAATGCATTCATAGCTTGGTTCATATTGGGATTTTATATTACCTTGTACTACGAACATAGATCTCGTTTTGAGGGTGGACTGCAATATAAAAATAAACAAAGGCTATCTTTCTTATCATGTGTTTGGTTTTCTATAATCATGTAATGAGAGAGGAAGATATATGTTGTATCTACTAACCGTGACAACAAATATCGTCAACTGATAATTTATGATACAAATTTTTAGTACAGTAAATATGATGGAGATATATTTTTGTTAGATTTAAATAGTTAATTTCAATGCCAAACTTATAGTATATAAAATTTTAAAGGCATTTTTTATTTTTTATTTTTCATATTCTACTTTTTCTTTGTAATATTAATTGCAGGTCAGATCCTAAAAATAATGAAATTTTTTTAAATCCAACCTTGTAGTTGCACAGTAATGGCAAAGTAATATGAATTCATTCATTTATTTTTGTGTGGGTTTTTTTTTTTTTTGGGCGGGGGGGGGGGTGGTTGTATTGTAATAACGGATGTGGTGCGGGCTGGTATTGGTTTGAAAATTCGATTATTATTAGATTAATAATAATAATAATAATCTCTCTCAATCCTCCCCTTCCCTTTGGTACATCATCGTAAGACTTATTATTACAGAGAAATAAAGAAAGAAGACCGAAGAGTTTTCTTCTTCTTTCTGCGTTTTACAAGAAAAGAAAGAAAGAATGTCGAAGAATGTCCAGGAACCGGTGATGGGGATCCCCTACAATCAGCAGCAGCAGCAGCCCCCTCCACCTATGGTCCAACCCTACCCCTACCCCCAGCCCCAGTACCATCATCATCAGCAGCAGCAGTACTACGTGGGACAGAATCCGTATCAAGCGGGTGCGATCCCTCCCAACGCAGTCATGGGCGATCCAAAAGGGATTCCGATTCAACAGACGATTTACAGAGACTCTCCTGCTCCTTTCAATTGCCTTTTCTGTGGTAATTCTGGTCTCACCACCGTCCGGTACTTAATTCATACCTACCTACATGCCTTTTTCTTCTACCTATTTTATTTATTTAACATAATAATGTTTATTCATTCGCCCACCTCTCTATTCTATTAACCTCTCGATTTTGCCTCCACCCATTTACGGATTTCAGACTTTGCTGACAAAAAAATAAATAAATAAAATTGCAATCTTACGCATCACAGCACCAGTTATGACTAAAATGGTGTAGCCATATCAGGGATGAACAAAATAACCTACCAAGACCATCATTGATTGGGCAAGATAGCTGAACAGATTAGAATTGCTACAAAGTGTACTAACAATCAAATGTATTTTTTTTTTAATGTTTCTTTCATCTTCCCATGCCATGTTTTGTTGTGTAAAAAGGTTTCACTTACACTTACACTTACCATATGTAATATAATGTTCCTGGTGACACATCCATGCAGGAATCCGATAATGGAGAGGCAGCACAAAGCCTCTCTCAAACTCTCTAGTACATTATTATTTTGCAGGAGGCAAAACCTTCAAGCACACCACATAAAAAAATGAGTAAATATCATCAGTGACCACTCAACTATTGGCAAATTCTACCAGTAATCACCATACTTTATTTTGTTACAAACGCATCATTAAACTTTTAAAACGTATCACCATTGGCCACTCCGTTCTTCTTCGGCGGAAGAAGAAGAAGAAAGAAAAATAACATGGGAAAAAAGAGAGGGAAAAAGACTGAAATTCGGGTGTGAATTTCTTCTTCTTCTTCTTCTTCCTCCAAATTTCTTCCTTCCCCTTTCTTCTTCCTCTGAATTTCTGCTTCCCATTTCTTCTTCCTCCGAACTTTTGCTTCCCATTTCTTCTTCCTCCGACTTCTGATTTCTTCTTCAATTTTTATACTTGTTTAAGAAATTGCCATTTGATTTGATGATTAATTTAGGCAATTGATTTGATTTGGTGTATTTTGTTGTTCTTTGATTTTGTCAAAGAGGCCATTGGTAGAGAAGAAGAATGGCGAAGAAGGTAATGGCAGAAGGAAGAAGAAAGAAAAGAAAAGAAAAGAAAAGGGAAAAAAGAAAAGAGAAAAAAAAAGGAAAAAGACCAAAATACCCTTAACATTTCAAGTAATAACGATTCCCGCCAAAAACTAACGGTGGGATTTGACGGAGTGGCCAATGGTGATATGTTTTAAAAGTTTAATGATGCGTTTGTAACAAAATAAAGTATGGTGACTACCAGTAGAATTTGCCAATAGTTGAGTGGCCACTGATGGTATTTACTCTAAAAAAATTGTAGCATTTAATCGTAAACTTTTGCGTCCCCAACCCATTTCTTGAACATGTACCAGGCGGCACTACACGCTTGTAAACTTATCATACACAGCGTCTTAAACAGGCATATTTGTCTTATGCTATGTTTTTATTGTACACCAACTTCTTTGTCAGATATAAATATAAATTTATACTACTATCAGTGCATTGCCAATCAATATCACCTAAAACTTAAAACATGGATATAGCATTTATATTTATCTAATTATAATAAGAAAATAGAAGGTAGGATACAATCGCCTAGTTGAACAATATCTCACTCTTCTTCTGCTGTTATCTGGTTGTGGCTGTTAAGTTTTTTCTTCTCTTCTTTTCCCTTGACTAATAGTAATACAAGGTTTCATATTGAAAATAGATCAAAACCAAGCCTGGCAGCTGTTATTGGCTGCATGATGCCCATGATGCTAGGAATATGCTTTCTCTGTCCTTCAATGGATTGCCTCTGGCATAAATATCACTACTGTCCCAGCTGCAATGAGAAGGTCTAGCCTTATTCCTGCACGTGTTCAATCTTTGCCCAGGTTCCTTATTTAATTGTCCTCTTTATTAACTTTTTGACAATATTGTAATCATCCCCTTTCTGCTATAGGTTGCTGATTACAAGAAGTCCGATCCTTGTGCAGTGATGGATCCTCCGCGTTGGGTACAGCAGAGTTTTGCATTACCTGCTTGAAATGATAAGTCCTTTTTTTTTAACATAAATGCCATCTTCTTTTGCTGTTTGCTTGTGGTTCTGTGTCTTTACAATAAAACATAATGAATTTGAGTGAACTACCTTTTACTGATGATGTAAAGAAAGGTTGTTGATTAGTAATCTAAAGGCGAATGTCTTGTCTTGTTATGATAAAGTAGTTTATATAATTGTCCTGTAAATTTTTGCATTACTCAGTAGCGTCTAGGTAAATGTTTTTGTGTTGTCAATTGTTCGGGCATTCGGGTGATAAATATCATGATTAATTATTATCTAATTGAGAGATAAGGTGGCACAGCGTTGGAGCTTTTGCATGTAATTTTCATTGAAACATGCCCAGGTAGCTTTCTCAGCTTTAAATCCTGCCTAGTTTAGTGGTAGTTATGCATGCTTCCCCTGTTTTCTTTAGCTGGCATAACGCTGATGAATCCCAGTCAACAATTTTCAAAGGTTTAGCACATATTAATCAGATATGATTTGAACCCCCTTTACATATTGTTGCATACCTGCAGGGACAATTGATATATACTTCAATCACTAAATTAGGATAATGAATGACCGTTTCTCTATTATTATAGGCTTAACTGCCAACCACCAATTAAAGCTATTAGCTAAATTCATGTAATTCGGAAGCTTCTCTGCTCATAAAGTCTCTTAAGGCAGAAACGAAAACCCTTTTTATTCTTCACATCCAGGATCACGTCCTGGGACATTAGATAGAAATCCAAAGATGAACAGAGAAACATTTTCTTTGTTCTTGCATATCCTTGCGGGTTTTCCAATTTAGTCCTGCGGATACATATAATTCAGAAGAATATGCAAGTGATTTATACACAACATCCCTTTCTTTTATCAACGGTTCTACAAATTTAGTCTTTTTTGGTTTTAACCCCACGACATAGGAAGAATAGGAAAAAGCCTTATAGAAATATGATTTTGAATCAGTAGAGATTTTCAAAAATGGTAGATTTATTTACTCTATCAATAACCAAGCTGGATCTAGTGTATCATAGGGGATTTGCCTTTTCTATTTATACCTATGGATTGGATCAAAAATTCAATAAGAAAGGGTTGGGGTCGGTTGATCCTAATCAACCAGGATCCAAACTACGTTAGTAATCCTTTATTCCTTTTGAAGAATTCGCATAGGTTTTGGGTCAAAATACTTGGGTTTTGTTTGGAGTTGTTTTCTGTATAAACTGGCCGGGAATAGATAACTTTTCCCGAGAAGTAAAATGGCACATTCAAATGTTAATGAAAGCGGATAATAAATAAATAAATAGAGTAAATGATTCCAACAGCCCTTAAACAATCGCCCAAGTTTCAATTTGGCCCTTAAACTAGATTTTGTGTCAATTAAGCCCTCAAACTACAATAATTAAGCAACAACGGCCCTTCCATCCAGATTTGATGTTATGCCAAATGGATCTAAGGGCATTTTAGTCAATTACCCTATTTAAATACAAAAAAAGAAAAAGAAAATGGGAAGAAGAAATAGAAATCGAAAAATAGGAAGGGAAAAAATAAAACCAAGAGAGATAAACAAAAACTACCCCACACACCACAGTAATCATCTTCTTCATCAAGGCATTTCTCTCTCATCTTCTTCCATATAAACTCACAGTTATGCATACTTATATATCTATCCGGATTCTATGTACATATATAACATTTATATACATATTGACCTTATTTATGGAACCAATTAACAACATTAATTTATATTAAAAAATTGCATAGGCATAAAAAAAATTTAAGTTATACAATCAATTTACAATTATCTGAACTTGCTTAACAACTTGAACCCATGTGAATGAAAGCTCTAATCATTGTTTTGGATTGCATTCCATCATGATAGTTGTGATTTTGCCCTAAAACATGTTATATATGCAACCCATATATATACATACATATAGACATAAATATACCCTGATTTATGAACTATTTATGCGTGTATATATGTGTGTGCGCGCGCACCTGTGTACATAAATCTCTTATTTAGGGTGCAAAGAATTATTATTTTTGTTGACGGGGATAATCAAAATGGAAGAGGGTGTTAAAGAGATTGGGGATGGAAGAGTGGGGGAGGGTTGTTTCACTCTCTCCTTATTTTATTTTTACATTTTTTTTTGTGTTCAAGTTGCTTGGCCAAAAAACCCTCAAATTCGTTTGGTTTTAACAATGAACTGGATGGAAGAACTATCGTTGTGCAATTATTATAGTTTGAGGGTTCAATTGACACAAAACAAAGTTTAAGAGTGAAATTGAAACTTAAGGCATAGTTTGAGGAGTCTTAGTATCATTGACTAAATAAATAAATATACATTGTTACATAAGTCATCCACACTGAAGTAAAACTTAAAAACAATAATTTACAAGTAACTAAGTGCAATGGATTTTTATGTAACTGAAAAATACCCAACCTTGACCACTGTTTGTAAAAATTATAGAAAACTAGGAATAAGTCCCTACTTTTTCAAGTCTCAAAGATTTGGTACACAACAAGATTAGTATTTAGAATTACATCCCTAAATTACCAGTTAACCCGCAATTTATTCAGTATACGATTTGCAATTTGACGTTGATGGATAATAATACCCTTCGTTTATTGATGGCATGTTTTTTGAACAAATTAATTGATTTATGGTAATGCATATTTCAACTTTCCTATAATTAACGGAAATACCTTATTATATGTCACATAATTATTGTTTGTCATTGATATATTTTTAAATTATTATATAAATACTGTATTTTTTTAAATAGTTTGAAAAGTTTTCATTGTAATTATGGTTACAATATTATTATTTTTTAAAACAATTTGAAAAGTTTCAATTGTAATTATAGTTACAAATATAAATGATCTTCCTCATTCATGCACAACCACGTTGCGTTATTTAGAAGCCATGTTTCAAGTCAATAACTACTGAAAGCCAAACATATTTCTTGTATAATCACCCAGGTTTTTGTGAACTGAACCAAATATCTCGTTTGCACTTGTTTTGATAACATTTTAGTTAGTAAGTTTGTGTTACGAATTCAATGGACATATACATTAGCTTTCTTTAGAAATATATACAAATGTAGTTTCACATTTCATTATATCACAAAAACCGTTGATATTCTCATTATTATATAGAACATGTCACTATTCACGCATTACAAAACAATTACAAATGGAGGTGTAGTGTAGGTAGATAGTTACAAATTGATGGATAGTTGTTGTAAATAGTTAATTGTTCGCGCATTACAAAATAGATGCATGCCTATTCTAACCTTAAGCATGTTATTATTCATTTAATGTTTTATATTTCTTTTATTATCACAAAACTATTGGTATTATCGACTAATTATAACACTTTCTTTGAATTTTTTGACACATCCAATGTAATCTATCATCATTATAATCTTATATACTCAAGAATACAGTTATTAAACAACTCGTACAAAAAAGGAAATAATATATAATATACACATAAACATATACCTTAATTCACTTATTCAAAAAACTGAATGACTACTACATCTACATATATAACATGCGAAATAAGTGAATTAGCATATACCTCAATTCATTTGTTTCAATGCTCATTTAACAGCCATTATTTCACATACATATAAATATATTTTATAATAAATTGTTTTATATCTTGTACATTTATAATCATAAATATAGATCACTATTAACAATATAATTGTAAATATAACTTAAAACATATGTATATATATATTACAATCTAAATAACCGTTGTTCATTATTTTCAAGCATTAAATAAGCACTATATCTATAAATATAAAATAATTAAGGTTATTACTTATAACCAACTTACATACAGATAACTTACATACATACAGAATTTGTAATTTTATGACATTATTAAGTTATCAGTCAACAAAATTTAAAGCAGTTGTATTAAATATCAAAAAGAGAACACCTTCTACACAAGTCATTTTAGTACAAAATTATTAAATAATAAAACTATTACGTTTCAGGAAAAAAAATTAACTTGACATCCTAAAACAATTAACTATTTTCCGAATATATATTATAAAACAATTTATAACAATAAATTCATTTGCCAAAATGTCAACATTAATGGTTAGGCAGTAAAAAGTCAACTATTTCCCTAATTACAATTACCATAATCGTATCTTTCAAAAAAAATAAAAAATTACCATAATTGTAGGGTTTATTAAAATGATTGATTAGGGGTATTTTAGTTCAAAAAAAATGTATAAATATGAGTTGTCATTTAATTATAGTAAGGAAGACTAATACTTAAAATTAATCTCTTAGTGGATTAAATCTTTTGAATTCAAAAAAAGAGGGATATTATACTAAAATCCGCTTTATTATTTCATTTCCAATTCTAGCTAATTTCCTAAACCTATTAAACTTCTATCTCTTATTCCTATATATAGACCCATTATCTAGACCTAAAATCATTAATAGATACAATAGGTATAGATATAGATAGATAAAAAAGATAAAATACATAGAATATATATATTATTAGAGAGTTCTAGATGAAGAAAATCCCTATATATTATATCTCTCCATATACTAGTTGCCGTATAACCAAAATATTGAACGTGAAGAAGTGGACAATGTAAAGCCATGCAGTACATACCAGTTCGAACATCATAATGAGGGACGCTTTTTAATTTTTTATAGTTTGTATTCAAATACTATAGTTTTAATGATGAATTATTACTTTATTTGCATGTGTTCTTTATTTAATATACTTAGCTAAATTCTCTCTCAAAATGGAGGGATAAAACTGCCATGGATATAATGTGCTTAATTTAATTATAGTTAATTTTTAATTATTCGTCCCGAATTAAAATAGATTTTGAAATTACCATTATTATAATGTGTGTTTTCTTTTTAGTACTTTAATTGTTTTTAAAATAAATGAAAGATCTTTTGTGATTACCAAAATTGGGGATATGTGTGATACCTGTTTTTATTTACATTAGTTTTAAATAAAGAATGATAGTGATTTTGAATTTGTTCATATAGTAGGGATGATTATTAAAAGGGTGCTGGTAAAAGCACCATAATATTTTAATTTAAACACCCTTTTTATAAAAAAAAGGTAAGTTATATAATTAGGTCATGTTTTTGAAGGCACCCTTGTCTCTCAAATTCAACACACAGACTTTTTTTTCCTTTCATTGTCGCCTCTTTTTCTTCGTCTCTTTGCTTCGTCGTCGTCTCTTTTTTTATCATCGTCAATTCAACACAACCTGAAGGTAATGGATGATCTTCTTCTTTACTTCTTTACATTATATATATATATATATATATATATATATCTATGGGTGTTGTCTTGTATAACCAAACCCATATTGGAAGCATCAAACATAAATTAATTGAAGCATTCTTATCGTCACCCTATATATTCTGCACGCAGACAAAAGTTAATGGAAGCATCAAACATAGTTAAGATATATATAACAAAAAATAAATGGGTCTATAATCTATATACATGTGTGATGCCCAAGTTACGAAATTTACTTATTTATTCAAGTGCATGGAACTTGTTAATTACCCCAACTAACTTGATTTCAAAAGGAGATTGATCAATTACCCCAACTAACTTGAGTGTATCTACTTGTGTTTGATTTTTCTATTGAATTTGGTTATGCATTGGTGGTATTTTTGTTATGATAATATAGTACTCATGAGCATATAATAAATGCACATAAGGTGTTTGATTAATTGCTCCAACCAGCTTAAATATATTTGCTTGAGTTTGATTGTGCTATTGGGTTTAGTTGTGCATTGGTATACTCACATATAATGTTAAATTTTATTAACTTGGAATAGCAACAAAGCATTGATGACAATAATATTAATTAGTTTAGGCTAGCAACAGAGCTTCCTTTGAATGAATTAATATAATAATTAAGTAGAAACCCAACCCAAACTAGTTACACCGTAATATTGGAATTTTTAGTTTCACAATAGTTTCCTATATGCTTCACATCAAACATAATTTAGTTTTGATAACCCTTATAGTGTATATTATGTTGACAATCTTATACATAGTTACTCAATCCAAATTAAGAGGAATAGATAAAAAAAAACTTAAAAGATAATCAATACAAAAGGACAGTATCCAATTAATTAATTCCTTTTTTTTTTGCCTTAAAAAGGTTGGCATTGCACTTTCTTGGTTAGTCTTTCTGTTGAGTAGATATAATTAAGTATATATATCAATTTATAAACTCTAGTGCATAGATTGATTTTATTGTCTTGTATTTTTGTAGATTTGCTAAGTTGGTTGTGCTCCAGGGACTGACTGGCCCATGTTTGCTTTACAATAAAATATTATTTTAGTCTTTTGAAAAATAAATCAAGGCACTATATAGCCACAAACTTTAAGAAGATATTAAAAGAACAATCTTTACATAACTTTTGTCTTGCACACACCGAAAGGGATTGGAGTTTTTCTGTGGTTGGTGTTATTAATTGTTGAACAAAAATCTCCTTAGTTTTTGTTTTAACTTAAAGTCTACTATTTATGAAGCACAAGAAAATACAGGAATGTTATTTGTTTCGTTCTCTAAATTTTCATTGTCACCGTTAACTACTGCTAATAGTTAATGTAATTGATGTGTTGTATTGTCTTCATTTTATTGTTGTTGGAAATTTTTTAGTGTACTTATATATGCATAGATATAAAAAAGGGCCCCTGCTAGAACTACACTTATGGCCCTCAAAACTTAGAACCGGCCCTAAGTTTACGTGACACTTCAAGTAAATAGGAGGGTAGTCACATAAGGCTTATGAATCTGTCGTGCAGTTAGAGTTAAGCCTGCCCAATTATTCACCTTGCTCTAAAAGTATGGTAATTTATATCTATTTATACAGAGCATATCGATCAAGGGGAAGTACAAAAGATAACAAGGACCGAAAATTAAGCTTAAGTTCATGGTTGTCTCTTTGTGCGTGATTGGGTTTGTGTACATATGTCTATGAAGTAGTTTATTTGTGATTCATTGCTGTATAGGGATTGCATGAGTTGGGGGTATATTCAGCACATTTGTTCCTAATGGAAAACCTCCGAGCTGGTGCAGTAAAGTTTTTGAGGTGAAGGAACCGATCGCAACATGGCATTTAATACATACATACATATAGTCCCTTGCAAAAATAAAACACACTAAAGTAAAAGAAATAGCAGAGTCCTATCAACTTGTCACAGCAGCCCAAATTTACGACCACATCACCACATCTTGAAGAAATACATACATACATGATGAATGTATAAAACAATTTATACCAGAAACCGCAATTTAATACATACATACATATATGTATGTATGTATGTATGTACATACATATCTAAATGAATTTGATAACCTCTAGCAAATATTCTAAGGCAATATTTTGATTATTAAACGCTAAAAGCTGACAAAACTCGGGTATGAAAATATTTAAATGGAAATATTCTAAGGAAACCACATAAGTAATTTCTTAAGCGATTAGTAACTCAACTTTACAATTATGAGTATACTTGCCTATAAAATATTGACCTCACATAAGTGTTTATAGACGATTGACCCTTATTGATGTGAGAATAGGACTCTGAGGCTGTAAAATTATGAGAATCACATAAGAACTCTTCCTTATTAGAGTTCCTCAAAGGCACAATATATAAATGTTCAACACTTATAATCCTTATAATATTTTTATAAGAAACCACATCAGAATACTAGAATACTGAAATTACTAGAATAGGGACTACCATAAGAAGCTTTTGTTGATGAAGCTGTTTTCTAGGAGCATACTAATAGATGATCTAATTGTTTCTGAGCATACTAATAATTATGATCTAAATTTAACAGATTAGCATATGGTGATAATCAATAAGCTTATAACACTCAAATACCACAGATATGTAATTTATATATGTTGATGTGTGTATTCCGATTAATAGAGGCATACACAGCGTATAGAGAGTTATCACCATCAGCCTCTTCTCTGTTTGTTTATTACAGTTAATGCTCCTCTATAAATGTTCCGTTGTTAATATATTGGTGCAATATACATACATACATACATACATACATATATATATACATATATATCTCTGTTAATATAAGTGTCTAGTATAACTCAAACTCGGGTATACGATAAGCTTTTAGCATCCACAAATGTATATATGTATGTATGTATTAAAGTGCTATTATATACATACATATATATATATATATATATAATTAAATGCAGTAATTAATGTGTACAGAGTCCTATTATCAGCATGGCAAAGTCTTACTAGGGAGATAATTGTACACTTGTGAGATAACTTTCCACGGGAATCACAAGAGCCTTTCATCACCACTATGGAGTCCAGCCATTTCTTGTTATAAATTCTATAGTTGCTATGTATTATTAAATGCCTAAGTGAGTGTATGAAAGAAAGGGAAAGGGACCCATGCATACGAATTCAGGCACATACATTTATTTATCAAAATAGATTTTTTTTTGTATCTAATCAAATATCGCAAAATAAGTTGTAACAGTACAATAATAATTATGTTTATTCTTTTTGAATATGGATTTTTAGGAAATAAGCATGGGTTTAGACAATAGCAATGAGGAGTTATCCACGTGCGATTTAAGAATCGAAGATGTTGAAAATTATTTGGCACCCCCATCAGAAGCAATCGGACAACAACATATTAGTGTCGATTTAACTGCGCATTTCGTAACAGATAAGGTGAATATATTTTAGGCTTAAAGTTTTTGGTTACATTAATGTTAATTATTTGTAAATTACAATTACCCTTTTTTTTTTCTCTTTTTTAAACATATATTTGATTCGCGGGAGGAACTAATTCTTTGGGCTCAAAATGTTGCAATTGGATTGAACACAGTTGTCGTTATTGCAAAATCTGATGCAGGACATAGCTCATAGAAGCCTAGAGTTCTACTAGGTTGTGAGAGGGGCGGTGTCTTTCGTAGTCACCAAAAGAAAAATATTTTATTTGGAGATAACGTAGTCAAAGAAGATGTAAGGAAACGTAAACGATCATCAGGTTCAAAAAAGTGCAATTGTCCTTTCAAGTTGAGAGGAACAATGTGTGTAGATGAAAAGTGGAACGTTATGGTGATTAATGGTTTACACAACCACCCACTTAGTGTAACTACTATTGGTCACTCGTATGCTGGTAGACTAAAAGGGGAAGAACAACAAATTGTTGAAGAATTAACAAAAAGCGGTGTAAAACCAAAAGATGTTCTTATAACCCTAAAGCTACGAAATAAAGGGAATAAGTTCACTATTTCCACAGTTTACAATGCGCAGAAAAAAATTAGAAGTGTCAAAACAGAAGGGAGGTCGGCAATGCAACAAGTTATGAAGTTATTATATGAAAATAATTATTTTGAATGGCATCATCAGGATCCTAAGACTGATGAGGTGCTTGATATTTTTTGGGCAAATCCAGATTCTATAAAGCTGGTAAAGTGTTTCCCCTCAGTCATGTTGTTAGATTGTACTTACAAAACCAATCGGTTTAAGCGACCACTACTTCAGATTGTTGGCGTTGCGTCTACGAATAAAACATTTTGTGTCGGGTTTGCATTTTTAACAGATGAGCTAGAAGAGAACTACACCTGGGCCCTTTATAGATTAAAGGATGTTTTTGATTCGTCTCAATTACCAATTATTTTTGTGACAGATAGGGAGCTCGCGCTAATATGTGCTATTCGTAAAGTCTTCCCTGATGCATTTCATTTGTTATGCACTTGGCATATATCGAAAAATGTTACAGCGCATTGTAAAAAGTCATTTTAGACTAATGATGAATGGGTTATATTTGAGCGTGAATGGATAGAAATAGTTTATTCATCTTCTGAGGAAGAGTATGCCAATCGATGGATCGCCTTTGAAGAAAAATGGAAAACGACACAATATTCCCATTGTGTTAGTTATATTAATAAAACGTGGTTACCATGGAAGGAGCGATTTGTTTGTGCTTGGACCAATAGAGTAAGACATTTTGGAAGCATAACAACAGCTCGAGTTGAGGGTGCACATTCAAGACTGAAGAAGTACTTAGAATCATCTAAAGAGAACTTCACATCCTTGTGGCATATCCTCAACCGCATGATCATTGGGCAGATTACTGCCGTCACTGAGTCATTTGAACATAGCTTGATTCGTGTAATGCGTGCTTACCATTTGCCAGCTTTGAGAGAGTTGAGAGGTTATATTTCTCATCATGCATTAAACTTGATATTGAAAGAAATCAAAAGGAGTTATAAGGTCGGCATTGACAAAAACACTTGTCGATATATCCTGCGTGTAACTCATGGTCTTCCATGCGCACATGAGATCGCTGATTTTGGTCGCCAGAATAGGGCTATCCCTTTATTATCATGCGACTCTCATTGGTCAAAACTCTCGATCGTGCCAACACCAGAAAATCATAATGAACTTGATGGCTCCTTGGAAATTAAAAGGTTGATTAAGAGATTCGAATAATGTAATGATGAACAACGTAGGATTTTAATAAAGAAAATAAGAGAGCTTGCTGATCCAGAAACAACATGGTTGAATGAACCTTTATCTGCAACTATTTCAAAGGGGCGACCGCGAAAATTGACAAAAAGACAAAGGGCGGCAACTTATAGCACTAAAAGAGACAATTCAGGGTTTGAATATGCAAAGACCATCGAAGACCTTGAATCAATTCAGAATAAAACTCTAAAGAAACAACCTAAGAGAAAGAAGCCAGCGTTGACCGATTTAAATGAAGATGAGTTAATTAACCACCTTCAATCAGTTCATAAGAAAATTCTGAAAAAACAATATAAGCAAACGAAGTCAGGATTGATTGATTTAAATGATGAGGGATTTATTAACCAAATTTTAGCTCTCTTCAATCCAAATATCAAAGAGTATGTTATCTTGGCATTAGAAGATGTTGCACCTGATGGCCATTGTGGATTCAGAGCTTGCGCCGAGTTATTAGGTAAGAATAAGGAGGATGGGTGGAAAGAGGTTAGGACTGCTATGTTAACAGAATTAAGGGATTACAAAGAGTTATACATATATCAATTGGGTGGTGAAAAAAGTTACAAGGAATTAGAGAGGCGACTAGATTTCTTCAATGAGTATGGTTGTAAAAGGAAATATTGGATGCAATTTCCTGAAATGGGGCCTTTATTTGCCACTGCATTTAATTGTGTTATTTGTGTTATGTCACCCTCACAGTCTTTTACCTACTTACCGTTGAAGCTTGGACCACCGGCTAACGTCCAAATTATTCCTATTGTATTATATGACGAGTTTCACTTCATGAAGGCAATTTTAAAGCATGATGCACCAATTCCAAAGATTGTACCATGGTGGGGCTACCTCAGGTCAAAAGATGCAGCTGGATGGGAACCTTTGATAAAGACCAAGTGTGACGATTGGGAAGCACGTGTTAATTACCCATAAGGTACATTTAATTTTAGGTTTATATATTAAAATAAGAAAAATGCTAACATTTATGGATAATTTAAATTTTATCATTTCTTGTGTATTTCATCTTATTTTCATAATTAATCAGTCATATTATATTTAACATGTTTACTTTTCTCATATGCAGATTATAAGCTTCAAAGGATTATCAACCAAGTTAAAATTGTGACCATTTGAGAAGAACTTTATGCACTTTAGAGAGAAGTTTCATGGATATTTCAACATTTGATATGTTACTTATTTTGAATTATTTTTTTACTTTAAATATGATTTGATGGTGCTTTTTGTTATTTAGTCAAGTATTATGATGGATTTTTAAGAGTATAATTGAAATATAGTTCACCTTTTTTTAATATTAGTCTATTAGATAAAAGGTGCTTCTTTAAATTTCTTTTTTAAGATTCAATTTTTTGACATTTGATTTTGAAAATTTTAGTATTAAATAGGATTCGTTTGAAAACCGCTCTATTTGGATTGGAACGGATTGGCCAGACGTTTTGATTGGGATTAGATATTAAATTTCAAAACCAACATCAAATCATGTTAGATTCGCACACCGAATTAGAATCGACGAACACCCTAATACTTTGATATTTAGTTGCTAGTGAGTTTAAATTATAATTACATTTTGCTATTGATGATGGTGCATTAAAATATACATGAATATTTTAAATCACAAAAATTAAGAAGTGTGAAAAAAAATGTTAGTTTGAATTATATTGAAAATAATTGGGAGACAAAAATGAGATAAAAATCAAGAATAAATTTATTAATTCTAGTGACATTTTTGCATTCAACTCTAATTTTAGAAAAAGATAAATTTTTAGTGACAGACTTTTAGTGACAAAATATTTGTTGCAAATATAATGTTTTGTTTTAAGTATACATTTATCATTAGGGTGCCTAAATTGTACGTGTGCTCTTACAAATTTAAAATTAAAATATGGGTGCCTAAAAAATGGGTGTTTAAATTGAAATATCAGGGTGCTTTTACCAGCACCCTTATTAAAAATATGATTATATACTTTTCTTTATGTCCATGGTGGTAGATTCTATGTCCTTAGGACTTCTGATTATTGATTATTTGCTTGTTTAATTTAATTAGTTTAGTTTCTTAGTTTATATAATTTCAAAATCAAAATTTAAAATAGGTTTTAATCTAGATTCCTAAAATATTGGATTTCAACAAACCTTCCTAAAATATTGAATGTTGGATTCCTAAAGTTTTCAGATTTCAGTGGTGTAAATGTTGTTTGGTTGGCAAAAAAATTAAGTGATGTATCACTTAAATCTGAAAATTTTTGTCAAAAATTTTAAGTGGTAAAATTACCACTTAAATCTGAAATCTGAAAACTCGTCATTGCACAGTACCCATTTTAACCTCGTTGAACCTTAAAACCACGCAACTTTTCTCTTCTCGTTCTTCTCTCTTCTTCACGCCGCTTCTTCTCTTCTTTACGCTGCTGTTGTCGCTGCTGATGCTGCTACTTCTTCTCACCGCTACTGCCGCTGCTACTTTTTCACACTTCTCTCTTCCATATACGCTGGAGTTACACTTCTTTCTCGCCCTTAATTCTTCTTCTTGATTAATTTGGTTGTTTGATTCGTTTTTAGGGCTTTGTTTGCTTATTTTTCCTTGGCTGGATGGGAATTTTCCATTTAGAATTTTCTTGGTGATTTCTAGGATGTAAGAATTTCAAAGGAAATTAATAAGAAGAAAGAAAGAGACGTGTGAGGATTAATTGTAACCATCTAATGCCTAACCCATCCGCAACTCAACCTGTTTTCCAGTCCATTAAACACCTAATTCAAAACTGCCACAAGTGTCTCCATTTTTCGTCCCTTAATTTGTGATTTATATAGGCAGCAAATGAAGAGATTATCCTATTTGTATAGATTCAAATGGTGAGCTCAGTTTATATATATATATATATATGTATAGATTCAAATGTGCATATGTATGTATCTGTTGTTACTGAAATATATGCATTGTTTGTTGTTACTTGATTGTAAACACAGTTTACTTGGATTTGAATGTATACATAGTTTTTGTTTAAAATATATGCATTCTTTGATGGGTTTTTATGAATTCAAGAAAACCTCTTTTTTTTATTTAGAATCATTTGATATAAATAAATTAATAAGGGCAAAATTGTCATATTAAAAAAAAATCAGTTTTCAGATGTATTATATTCAAACAAACAACATTTTTTCAGACACAGTTTTCAGAAGTAAACAAACAGTTTTTTCAGTTTCAGTTTTCAGTTCAGTTTTCAGTTTTCAGTTTCAG
This sequence comes from Lonicera japonica, assembly GCA_021464415.1. Classification (NCBI taxonomy): domain Eukaryota; kingdom Viridiplantae; phylum Streptophyta; class Magnoliopsida; order Dipsacales; family Caprifoliaceae; genus Lonicera; species Lonicera japonica. The sequence goes on along the minus strand of CM038465.1, from coordinate 83,664,632 downwards.
TTTTCAATTTCAGTTTTCAGATGTTTTATCAAACGCCACCTTACTTATTCGTTATACTAATTTAATTGTTTTACGTAAAGTTAAGGTTTTTATGAATTTAAGTACAGAATAAAACAACAATAAATTAATTATAAAATTTCCCATTAAATCATCTGGCATCAGCATTTTAGGCTCTATTCACCATTTTCTCCGGCTTCTTCACCCTCTTCTATAGTTTCTTCATCCCCAAACTGGTAGAAATTATCCCAAAATTTTAACCCATTAATAAATCGATCACTATTTGGTTAATTGTAATCTAGAAGCTAATGGTGCATCTGTTTGATTTGATCGTGTTTTCTTCAATTGTTTTTCATTAAAAATTATATTACTGATGGTATTGTTGGTGCATCACTAGCTTATTCTTATATATATATATAATCAGTGGCGAAGTTAGGATTTGGACCAAGTAAGAGCAAAATTGAAAGCACACTAAATCATATTTAAAAATAAGTGAGTGAGAGAGATGAAGAAATAGAGAAGCAGGCAAACAGCTGTGAGACAGGGGTGAGAATGAAATCATGGAGACAATGGGTTTGATTTGTTTAATTTGGGAAATTTAAAAGTTTTCAAATGGCCCTTAAAGTTTTGCCTCATACAGTTAGGTACTCACAAGTTTATTTTTTTGCACATAAGTCCTTATATATTTTTTTTCTAAAATACCCCATTTATAGTAAAAAAATTTGAAACCAATCGAGGGCGCCTGCCCCTTAACAGCTTCACCCCTATTTATAATAATTGTCTTTAAGTTATATAAATAAAATTCATTCATGGTGGGGCTTGTTTAATTGTTTCTTGTTGTCTCGGTGCATGGTAACCTAAATGTGGGTACTGCATTTTTATCCCAACTCAATTGTTTCACAACTAAACATATTACGAGGTACAGGCTTAAACAAATTTGCTTGACTTGGAGGCATTATACGATTAATGTATATTTACAATGTGTCTATAATAATTTTATATATTATGTCTTCTTTACATGTCATTTAACTACCATGAAATTATCCTACTTAAATGTTCAACTAAATAAAATGAATTGTTATTTGTAAGAGTTTTCATTTGTATCTTCGGGGAGAATAGCTTTATGTGAGATGTCTTGGAGCTACTTACTAAATGAAATTATATTACAAAGTGCACTACTTAGACATATTAATCTTAGATAGTCATGGTATTTCTATTAATTTTATTGTAATTAAATATGTAAATATATATGTTAAACTACATGAAATGTATCACAATATATATCTAACGATCTCAGTTAAAAGATTTATTATCTTCTTAGTTTGAAGCATTTATTTTAGGAAATCAAATTTGGAATTTTGATTGAGTTTGAATTTTAAAAACAGATAAAACATTTAAATTTAAAATTTAACCAATTATAGGAAGATACAAGATTTGAAAAAAAAAAAAACACAAAAACAAAAACAAAACAACAACAACAACAAAGAAGGGTAGCACCGGAAAATAACAAAAACTAATAAAAAAATTTAAAACATTAATCAAAAAAATAAAATTCATAATAATCCAAACTTTTGAGCTAAAAACTGATTATCAAAACAAACTAAGTTAAAAAAAAAATTAATTCAAATTTTGTGAACTAAAAACCAAAAGCCCCCTTTTTTTTCTTTCGGGAATTTTTACACAATGTAAACCAAAACAACTGTCCACTCACTCAATTTTATTTTCCAAATCTTAGGGACAAATGAAGGACAATTACGTTCAATTGTGTTGCAACAACTAATTTCGCTTTCTCCTCTCCTCTCGCTACTCATGACGAAGCAAATGTAATATGTATGACCATCGTATATATATATATTTATTTTTTTTGAATTACTTCCTATTTTTAATTAGAAATTAGACTTACTCCTGTATTTAATTAATTCTTTGATATAACCCCGTGCCTTTAATACCTTTTACAATCTTTAAAAAAAAGGAAAAAAAAAAAGAAGAGAAAAAAAAGATTATTTGACTAGTTTACCCTTATCTTCTTCATTGACATAATGTTTCTTTTATCTATTATATATTTTCAAGAGTCAAAAACTATTGTCCCATATTATATAGACATGAATCATAAAATCAAAGCAATGAACTCTTTTTCCCAGCAATTGAATCAAGCAAGTTTAATTGCACAAATCTTTTATCTTTTATTCATTTTCTTGACGCGTTAAGTTCTAGCTGAGTCTGCTTCTATAACCTTTAAAAGTAACCAAAAAAAAATTATAAATATTGTCTAATATTTTAAGAGAGAGAGAGTAAAAAAAATAGAGAAAAGATATTCAAATGCCAATTGTGAGAGGTTTAATAACAATGTAACGTTCCACCCAAATAATTTACAAATGGACATATGTTAACTGAACTTAATTTTACTATATTTTTTATTTTTATTGGGACTTTTTTTAAAGGACAAATGCACACGCTCTTTCTAATAAAAGATACTATTTTTAAGACATTAGTTTGAAGGACAACTTTTTAATTAAGGACAAAACACAAATTATTTAATTATTTCAATTAATTATGCTGAATTCCAAAACTACCATTTTTATAGATAAATACCCGAAACGAAATATAAAATTAATTACGTAATTAAGTCAATGATAACAAATTCAAAAACAAATAATAAAAAATTCAAAACAAAGATGATAAATACAAGAATAATTCAAAAAAGTCATATGAAAAATAAATTCAACAAATTTCAAACTCAGAAACTTCAAATTTCAAAAAAGTGGAGTTTTCGAAATCTAAAGCGATAAAGTCAAGTAAATAAATAAACAAATTAAAAATTTACCAACTTGGATATTTATGTTCGGACCAAATAATAAAACAGTACTCAATAATTAAATATATATGAATCCTTAAAAAATGTCTACCAAATAAAATGTTTTAATTGTTAGTTAACATGTCTGCAACATTAACAATGATAGAAAAATGCATACAAATTAATATGCCTACAAAATAATATGTTAAAAAAATGCCTACAAATAAAATATTGTATTTGTTAGTTAATACGCCCGTAAAATTATAAAGGATATATAAATGCTTACAAAATAGTATGTTAGAAAAATGCCTACAATGAAACATAGGCATTTTTCTAGCAGACGTATTAAGTTACGGAGTTAAAACATCAAAAAACAAAATACACTATTAAACAAATTAAAAATAAGCAATATAATAAAAAGGAAAGGATACCTTTATTAGTTGTTTCAATTAGGGGTGTTTTCGGTTTCGGTTGGGGTAGAAACCAAGGTACCCCAAACCCAAACCAAATATAAAAGTTCGGTTTCGGTTCGGTTCGGTTCGGTTTTTAAATCTTCGAAACCCAAACTCGAACCAAATTTTTCGGTTCGGTTTTATTCGGTTTTGACATATGTTTTTTTTTTTAAATCGATTTAACATAAAAATATAATACTAATAGTAATGTAATAATGATATATATTCAAATTAAAGTGATTATTTTTTAGAAACAAGGAGCAACATATAAATACCATATTTTCTATTTAATTACAATTTTATTTGTACATTTATAAGAATGAAATACATTAAATAAAATGATGAATTATTTTTCTATCATGTATGTGATAAAAAAATCTTAACATTATGTAATTAATTAAATAATAAAGGCATGTGCTAATGACTATTTTTTTAAGATTATCATAATATGCCATTAATAAAAAATACATTCTTATAAAAATGTCATCTTTTTTGTATTATATTATAATTAACATGTACCCTTAAAGTATATATTAACATTTTTTTTTCTTATACATAATTCGGTTCGGTTCAGTTTAGTTCGGTTTTATACTAGCTTACCCCAAACCCGAACCAAACTTTTCGATTTCGGTTCGGTTTTTTTGTTTTCGGTTTCAGTTTATTTTCGGTTAGGGATTTTGCGGATTGGTCCGGATCGGTTCGGTTCGATCGGTCGGTCGATTTTCGGATTGACTTTAACACCCCTAGTTTCAATTTGTATGGATCCATCCAAATAAGGTGTCAAATGTTGAAGCTCCTAAAACCTTTATACAAAAACATATTCATATATGTATATATAATTGGATATCCAATAACAATATTCCACGTCCTGAAATAAATAAAACCTTATACATGAAAGGGCAAAAATACCTTCCTCTCATGTTCAACATAATGCTTCAACTTTGCTTCAAACTCGCATAAATTATGACATTTTTTTATATGAATTTACTACTCTAAATTTTTTGAAAAGCACAACTCCAACCACGCAAGTATTTAGAGGAAAATGAAAGAAAAATCAAGGACCACAACCCGTGCTGAAACAAAAGCAACCATTAACTTGGTCTTAAGATATCATTCCACCACTCTTGCTTGTATCTATTTCAAATCCTTTAAATGGAATTTCTCAAAGCTACTAATTTATTGTGACAATTATTATATGGTTATTGAAAGATTTAGATTTAGATGTAGATGAATATACCCAAAGGTGCATACATGGTTGAGAGTATAAAAGTATGGATCTGATCTACATCGCTACAGAAAGTGCTAGATATTATTTTTCGATGAGTGAGAGGAGCGAGAGTGAGATAACTGGATTACATACTAAGCTTCCTTCTCGTAATGGACTTTGATTGAATAATTTTTATATTTATATTTATATTTAATTTTGTTGTAATATATGTTTGAATTTATTTAATTTTGAATTTAATTATATTTATCTTTAAAAAGAATAGTATTAAAATTCAACTTAATTAATTAAAATAATTAACATTTTATCCTTAATTAAAAAATTAATCATTTAAATAAAAATTTATTCTACAAACTAATAATAATAAAAAAAGAGTATCTTTTATTTTAAAAATAATCTCATCTTTTATAATTTTTATTCCGTCTTCTTTTAACTGTTGTGTATTATTATTGTAGAATAAATTTGTCTCACTTAGGTCATCTCCAATGGTGTTTTCTACCCAAGCAAATTTCTATGATAGAAATGAATAATAGAAAAAATCTTCTCCAATTGGCATTTCTATCTCCATTTCTATCATAAGTGGAAGTCTAGTAGGATTGGGAATTTCTATCACCATTTATACATATAGAAATGGTGATAGAAATTTTCTATGTGACATGGCAATTTTTCATTGGTTGTTGTAAACCCACTAATTCTCTCTCGTCATTAAATAGGGGACAAAGTAAAGAAGAAATAGAACAATAGAAATCACAATTGGAAACCATTTTTTCTATCTTTTTATACCAATTTAAATATATTGCCAATAGATATAAAAATATTATAAAATAATATTAACACATAAGATAGAAATGCAAAAATAAAAAACACCATTAAAAATGGCCTTATATAACAGTACGGCAAACGTGGAAGAAACTTGCCACATTAGCAAAAAGGTGAAGATATTTTCGGGCTGAGGTAAATAAATACTTTATTTTGATTAACAGAGAGCGTTAAGGCTTCATCCCTGTCGTTGTAGATCAACCCCCCCACGCCCCCCACCCTGCCCCTCGCACAGGTATCTCTCTCTGTGCGCAACCAACCAACCAATTCTATTTCTATCTCTTTCTCCCTCTCTCTGTGTTACGCTTCCCATTTCTAAAAATAAAATCAAATCTCCGAAACGCCAAACCAAAATTTAAACTTCACTTTCCCAAAATAATCCAATTTTCTCCTTCCTTTTCCCCCAAACAAACACTTCTAGGGCTTTTGTGTTTCTTAAATTGATCCCTCTTTCTTGTAATCTAATTTATACTAGACTAGACTAGACTAGACAGAGAGAGAGAGAGATATGGTTAGTCCTCCGAAATCGAGGAAGAGGAGCTGCGAGAGCGTTGTACCCTGCGATTTCTGCAATGAAGAGATTGCAGTTCTGTACTGCAGGGCAGATTCGGCGAAGCTGTGTTTGTTTTGTGATCAACACGTACACTCGGCCAACGCCCTCTCTCGCAAGCACCTCCGATCCCAGATCTGCGATAACTGCGGCTCTGAGCCAGTCTCAGTCCGCTGCTCCACCGACAACCTTTTCCTCTGTCAAGACTGCGACTGGGACTCCCACGCCAGCTGTCCCTCTTCACACCATCGCCAACAGGTTGATGGCTTTTCCGGCTGTCCCTCTGCTCTCGATCTTGCTTCCGCCTGGGGTTTGGATTTAGATTATAATAGTAAGAAGAATAACAAAAAGTTACACAACAATTGGAGTTTCCACGACAACGACGTGGTCTTTGACTCCTGGATGTATAACCACCATAATCATGATAAGACTGAAGAAGAAGCCTCCTCCACGATTCTCCAGGATTTGATTGTGCCACACGAGAATCCTGTCATTTATTCTACTACTACTACTAGTGATACCAATTGTGGTGCTGTTGAGTTGAAGAGGCAAACTTCGGGTTCAAGCTGTGGTAAGCAAAAGCAGGTCATATTGAGGCAGTTGGTGGAGCTGTTTAAGAGGGACTTGGACTCGGTGGGAATGGATGGTGTAGTCAGTGGCACCGGGGGTGATGATTTGGTTCCACTAGCACCTAATCAGAGTTGTTCTTGGCAAGGCAATGCCAATGTCGAAGCTGTTACTACTTTGGGAAATCCTAATGCTAATGCTGCGCTTCATGGCAGTGTTACAGACGGTGGTGTCACTGTAAACACTCAATCATTACCAGAAGTACACCGACAACAATTACCATTTACATCTTCTTTACAGCTGCTTATGATGCAGACTCAACCTCAAACGGACAACAAAGAAAATGGGGACGCTGCTTTGTGGATCACTAATACCAGTGATCACGCCACCCAGGTTTTTATTAATCTTGGAGCACAAATTAATTTTGTAACTGGGAAACTTTTTTTCCCCCTCTTGTTTGCGCAAATATTGTTCTATCTATGCATCTCTAAAATGAGTCTTTTCTTTTGTCTCCAAATTTTTTCGTGCCTCTCTATCTTTTTCGTTGGGGAAGGTCTTGAAAATTGATGCGCAGGTAAGTCTGTAAGAGGTTCTATTTTAGTCTTTTTTGACCTTTCTTTTTCCATTAAGTGATGTTATTTTAGGAGAATGAATAGGACTTTTTAGATTATTTTTCTCTTCACTTCCTTCCTCTGTTCTCCAACTATGAGTATCACTTTGTTGCCATCCCCTTAACAACCTACCCTTGGATTTATAATGCTTTTGACCCAGTAGGAAATTTGAAGTTTTTCCTCCTGGTTCCACTCAATTATGTTACAGTCGCACATTTTTAAATTAACGAGGCATTCTTTTCTTGGATACCAGCTTGGGGCCATTCTATCTCATTTAACTCCATGACTCTTGAATCGGTAATGTTTCTAGATTTATGGCAATTAGAAGTTTTTCACTCTTATTATGACGGAATTACAATTCACTGCATTCAAATTCCCTCCCCCACCCCCATCACCACAGTGCTTTTGCCGCAATTATGATTCTGTGAAGAAATCTAACTGGAAAAATAATTGTGGTTACTTGCTAATTGACTCTTGCTCCTTATGTATTACCAAGTGCACTTGTCACATTAATGTAGCACGTTTTGATTGGATTTTGAAAATTTTATATCAGCAGAGCTTTGTCAGTAACATGCTCTATTACTTTTAAAATATAGAATATAAGTTTGAAGGTATCAAATAGTGAAATTCTTTTATTGAATCTCCTCCCACCCCATCAACAGAAAAAAGAAAAATGAAAATTGAAAAAGCAAATTATCATAACCACAAGCAATGGGCCCTGCTGGGTTCAACTGGCAGCTCCCCTGGTCGAATCCCAGCAGCGACAAATTTGCTGTGGCTAGCGGTAGGCACCAACTGCGAGCAGAAATTGGTCAAGGTGCGCAAAAGCTAGCCTAAACACCCCGTGGGGATGAACCCCTGAACCAAAAAAAATAATAAAAATTCTCACCTCTCAACTTGTTCATTTGTCAAGAAATTAGTGAAGTGGTTGCCTGAAGTTCACCAGTGAACGTTGTTACCGATGTATTTGCAGATATGGGATTTTAAATTGGGGCAGTTACGGGCTCCTGATGAATCGGGTCAGTTAGAAGTTGGTTTTGGTGCAAATGATGCAGGATTTGTGATGAGAAGTTATGGTGAATTTCTAAAAGATGAATCCTTGGTAACTTCAACAGGATTAGGAGAAATCCATGGGATGGGTTGCTCCATTGCACAGGATGGTGTGCATGCTTTTAACGTAAGCCATTTTTACTGCTGTAATATCTTCTCTTTTGGCTTGTAAATCTTCTTACATTGTTGTCAGTTGACTGCTTGTGAACTTCCATTTAATTTGATTTTTAAAAGATGATCAATAATGTGTTTTTTGTCCTGTGTACAAACAATATTCATGTTTTGTTAATATAAACGGGATAAACTTGCCATTGGAGTTCAAATCCAAATGTCTCTATCAATCATTTTTTGTAAACGTAATAGGTGTTTTTTCCCCTCCAATCTTGATTTACGTGTGAGGGATGGAATTAGGGAGTTGTGGATGTATGAGTAATAATGCACAGGCAATATTAGTTTGTAAACACAATCTTTTTATTCTACTTTCATGGAGATGTCAGAATTGTTGACTCCCCGTGAACAGCCCAAATATTCATGTACGTATCTACCAGCCCCACAGATTGTGAGAAGAAAGGAGGTCTGTTTATCAGACAGAGTGTAGGCATTCTAATGATTTCCCTATAGTATAACTGGCTGCATGGAGGGGGTCCTACGTCTTTGTATGCCACGGGGGAGGGGTAGAATAGCTTTGGCAGAATATAATTCTAGGATTTTTTTTTGAACATTTTTCTGATTCTCTATCTTCTTCTCTTTTTGTTGATGTACTTCGCTGCTATTGCTGATATATTTCTGCTGTTTGGTTCCTATTATTTAGATAGTGGGAAAAGATTGACATGCATAACTTAACATGCAGAAAAACTCAAATAAACTCAAAGCAAGTCAAAGACCAGCAACATCTGAGGGCAATAATTTACGGCTATCAAGGCTAAAGTCGGGTTCAAGTTTTCGTAACCTTGAGTGCTTTGGCAGCTCAGAAGATATTCATCAGTTCATGGAGCAAACAGTTATGGTAGGAGGTGAAAGCGCAACAGCATCAACAACCAAGGCTGATATGGAGACGCTGGCAAAAAACAGAGATAATGCCATGCTACGTTACAAGGAGAAAAAGAAAACACGCAGGTATTTACCTTTTCATTTGTTTATTAATTTTTGTGTGTGTGTTATTTGCAACAACATTTAAAAAAAAAAAAAAAGTTGTCAAAGGGAGCTCCTTCTGAGTATATGAACTGTACCGTGAATAGATATGAGAAGCACATCCGTTATGAGTCGAGGAAGGCAAGAGCTGATACAAGGAAACGAGTTAAGGGTCGGTTTGTGAAGGCCTGTGATGCTCAAAATGGTTAAATCCACCTTCAATGATTTTCAAAGCACGAAATTTCTCTTTGCATTCTCTATGTATGTAATTGCCTATGGTTCCTCCAATTCATCTGTCCTTGCTTTCTTGTGAACGGACAAAATTTATTTCATTAACTCATCTGGTAACAGTTGATCTATCAGCTGCAGGGAATTGGGCTTGTGGCCACTAGAGGTCTGAACTGCCAAGCATTTGGGACGCCTTTTAGCCCAGCTGATTATATTGTAAGCTGATATAGAATTGGTATTGGCGAGTCTTTAACTATATTGCTGGATAGGGGGAATCGAGTAATGATGCATGTAACAAATTTAAAATGACCAAATTGGTCAGGTCAGCGTCGTATTTTAAGTATTCAATTCAGTGCATTTTATGACACATCGTTTTGGACCCGTTAATTTGGTTATTTATGTTGGTAGATGTATTTATTGTTCCTTGGGAAGCGGCCCCATTTAAAAAGACAGGACCAGTGGGATGGCACCAGGAAACAACCAGTGGAATAAACAATTGTTATTATTTATTACTAGGTTGAAGTCTGAGATGATGATGCTCTATTAGAGAAGAAGGCAGTAAGCCAAAATATCCGAAAAGAAACCAACCTCTAGTAACTGACCATCTTGTTGTACTATGGTTTTTTTTTTTTTTTTTTGGTTGAACTTTGTAAACCCTTGGGAACAAATGTAAACTGAGTATACTTGCTGAAGACTTTGATATAAATAATTTTCTTGGGTATTTATGTTAATGGAAATTATTAATTGCACCCACGTATAGTCTTTTGTTTTGTCTAAATAATTTTCTTGGGTATTTATGTTAATAGAAATTATTAATTGCACCCACATATAGTCTTTCGTTTTGTCTGTATAAATTTGATGGCGGGCGGAAGGGGGATTATATAGATGAATCTATCTATTGAAAAGAGTAATCGTAACGATTACACGAGTTTGTTGAAAAGAAGCATGTGTATATCCTCCGGTTTCTTAAAATGTCAACAAATGCAACATGTGCATGATGGAGACAGGTAATTGAAACAATTATATTTATTACTGCAATTCTTGCATTAATTGTTAACATTTCCGGTTTATGGACGTAATTGGAAGACCAAAACGATCCTCCATTTATTAATTATATTAGATAGATATCTCTATGTAATTGTAAAACCTAGGATGTAAGAGCAGCAGGTATATATGGTCTTTCAAGAATTATTATTATAAAAATTAAATTATATCAAGAATTGTATTTTCTACGTACAAAATTAATCAGGACAAAATCGATGGATGACCATGATATAGAGCACAAATAATTTTATACTTTCTGAGTTTTTATTATTATAATAATAATAATAATAATAATAATAATAATATATGTCAAAGTCAAGCTCTTCTTCTTACAAACCTGTACGTAAGAAAGATTAGTGACCCATTCTATAAAGCCGGCTTATCAGGTGGAGTTTTGTTTTTCCCGAATTACGCCACTTTTTTATTTATCAGTTAAATTAAGTTATTTTTTAATATATTTATTTAATTAGCACATTTTTTAAAATAGTATTTCGATTTATCATAATGATTTAAAATTACTATTTTTTATTAAAATAATGATTTACAATTATTATTTTAAAAAGTGTATTAGTTTAGTAAATATATTAAAAAGTCACTTAATTTAATTAATAATTTAAAAAAGTAATTTATTTTGACTAAAAGCTCTGTCAAGTGATGTAGACAGACATATTAATTATTTGGGACGTCTTTTATAATTAAACAATAGATACGCACGCTTGATTATTGACTGACTAAACTGCAAAAAAATTGGTTGGGCCAACAAAATGGCAGTTCGACATGTTATTTTTCTTGCCATAACAACACATATATATATACACGGTACAGCTGCAATATATAGAAAGAATGCACACTGATTGATTATTAAACACACACAGTCACACACACATATATATGACCAAGCTAGCTAGCCTAGGTAGTGTCTCATATATTCTTGATTTCCAGCTCTATCAAGAATCCCAATATATATATATATATATAATATACTATTGATTAATTTGAAATTAATTGAAACATGCATGATCATCATGTGGATATTTAGGGGACTGGACCTTGGCAGCATGGGACTATCATATCAGGTCAGGAACTCTCTGGCTAGTACGTACCTCAGCTGGGAAACTTGACCAATCTTCAATTAATATTTGTAAGCTCGATCTAGGCCTTTTCCAGTTACAACATATGTATATATATGTTTAATTAAGCTAGATGTTGAACTCGATCAGGATTAATTTGTATGAAACCCATCCATATATCCTGATTCGACTAACAGGCTAGGGCAGGTTATGATGATAACATAAGTGGACTGATTCCATAGGTAACCTCAAAGAAACTCGTGAGCTTGCATGGAACTGACTTTTTTTTCAAATTATGATTCTTTTTAAACTTATTTTGCTAAATAGGGACTTTTGAACTTAATTGGGTAAATAGGGATGTTTTAAAATCGAGGTTTGAAGTCGCGTTTTTTCCCTTAAAATCGCAATTCATAATAGCGGTTTTACCAAAAAAAAAAAAAAATTAGCAGTAAAAACGCGACCAGGTACTGCGTTTTTACCTCTAAAAACGCTGATCTGAACATTAATTTTACCCTTAAAAAAAAATTTCTGATAAAACCGCGATCCAAGAGTGCGTTTTTACCTTCAAAACCGTACTCCCTTTTCTTGTTTTTACAATTTTTCAAAATTACCCAAACCCATTTCAAGTCTCCATCTCCGGCGTGAGTAACTTCCGCTATCCTCCCACTCCGTCTCCACAGCTCCATCTCCATATTTCCACAGCTCCATCTCCATATTTCCACAGCTACACGCACCTCCTTCCTCCGCTATCCTCCATCTCCGCCATACACGCTCTTCCTTCCTCCGCTATCCTCCATACACGACCCACCTTCCTCCGTTGGCGTCAGCGTCGGCGCCGTCCTCCAGGTAAACAATACTCTCCCCTGTTCATTGGATGATGTGCTTGTATTGATGCATGTATATATGATGGTTGAATATTGAAATGATGGTTGAATATTGAAATAGAAATGTGCTTGTATCTATGTATTTATGTGATTGGGGATTTCGAGGTTGTTGTCGTGGGTTGGGGGTTTTGGTGGTTGGTGATTTCAGTGGTAGTTTGGAGGTTTCGGTGGTGGCACTTGGGTGGTGTTTTGGGGATTTTAGTCGTGGTTTGGGACTTTTTTCTATGTAAGGGTTCAGAAAGCGTTTGTATAGATTATGACGGTGTAGGTGTATGGCGGTGTAGCCATTTTGATGGCGGCAAGGGGTGAAATTTATTTTGAAGCGAATTTTGGTTGTAGATTTGTATAGCCTGAATTTGTATAACTTATGAAATAGTGATATTTTATATAATTTTGAGCCAAAATTTTAGTGGTCCTTCGGTAATGATAAAATTTGTATGCTTTCAAAATTGCGTAAGGAAAAGAGGTCGGATGTTTTCTAGAATAAAATTCATATTAAAATCAACTGAACCATTTTAAAAGTAATAAAATTTTACATTTAAGCAATTGGTTCAGAATTTTTTTCCCTTCAATCAGAGGTGTTTAGCATTGGTTTAGATATGATTTTTTAATTATTAAGAACATATTTTTAGTACATGTCTTAAATTTTTTTTACCTAAAATATATTATCATAAATTTATAATGAAGGGTGCCACCTGTATGAGTAGTTTTGTACTTCAAATTGATGTGTTTTAATATTTAAATTGGGATATATTTATAGGATTGTGTTGAAATGCTATAACAATAAAGTTTATAAACATGTTAATTTTTGGATTATTATGTATTTTTTGGATTATAAACATGTTATACCTTATTGGACCCCTTTAAGTTTTTTCCTATAAATAAAATTTATAACTTTCTAGGTTTAAACATATAAATAAAACCTTAATTTTGCATACAATGAGATTTACTAGTATATAAATATGAAGAAAACAATACATAACAATTACGGGTCTTTATTAGTTAAGTAATCTTGATTTTATTTTTATATTAATTATTTTTAAGTGAAAAAAAAATATAGATTTCTATTATGTTTCAAAACCCCAAATTTAAAATTACGAACCTTTTTAAAATTAAGGGAGAATTGGAGAATCTTTTTATAGATAAGGATGGGTGCTTAAATTATTAATTTTTGGGTGCTTCTACCAACACTCAAACAAAAGAACAACTATATGGATTTTTTTTATTTTTTTCAATTATTAGGGGAAAAAGAGATCATTTTTTTTGTTTTCAATATTTTTGTTTGGTTTTCTATAGCATCTATATGGAGTTTTTAATTTCTCTTAATTTTTCAAGAATAATGTTTAAAAATAATATCAAACTAAAACCTTAATTAAGTATAGATGTAGTATTCACATTAACAAATTAAACCATTTTAGTAAGTATGCATTAATTTTTTAAAATTATAAATTAGCCTTCATGTTTAAACGTAACATCAAATTGTATTTATGTTTTATTTTTCGCAGAAATGTCTTTAAACTTTGATTCCAATTCCGGAACATCATGATCATATGTCACCTGTTTTTTGGAGAGGCTACTACAATTTGAGTGTCACGGACGTCGAAGATTCTTTTGTTGAAGGGCATAGACGTGGAGAGGGAAAAAATAGAAGAAATACCACTGCTAGTACGAGCACTACATGAAATTAATCAAGTGTGCAAGGAATAAAATATATTAGCATGTCTTTCTACTTGTGAGCGTCAATTTTATGTAATTTGTTTAATTAGGTGGTGTAGAATTGCGTCTATCATTGTTATGTATCTTTTTTGTATATGTACGGGAAAAATAACTTGTTTATTGAGTATATATGAATGCAAAATTAGTGATTACCCATAGAAAATGTAATGCGATAATATCTATCAATTTGTTTTATTAATGAATGGATATCTATTTGCATTCTCCACATAGGTGTTGAAATGTGTTTTTTTTTTTTTAAAAAAAAAATTATGTACACATGTACTGGTAAATATGTACTTTTTGTTACATATTTTCTAATGAACACGTACATGAAACAAGTTTTGCTCAATGGATCCTGGTCCGGAGGATCGGCGTGTATTATATTTACAGGAGCATCATAGGTCGTCAGCTATATGGGACGGCCATGATCCTGCTTTGTTGGAGGCACGTAGGAGTGCTACTGAGTTTGCTGGGCCTGATGGACAGCATATTATCCTTCCTGAGAGGGTACAGCGTGTATTACTACGAGCTGACTTTTACGGGTTGTACCGCATATGTCACATCCAGTACGATCACGCACTCATTACGGCTATGGTAGAGCGATGGCGGCAAGAAACGCACACGTTTCATCTACCAGTTGGGGAGTGCAGTATCACACTCCAGGATGTCGCCGTACTGATTGGATTACCAATCGATGGCCATGCAGTTACTGGCTCTCCATTGGATGCCCCTCCGGCCGATATTTGCGAGCGTGTACTGGGCATCCGACCACCAGACCACGCTTTTAGGAGATCGAAGTTGAAGCTTTCTTGGGTTGCCGATACATTTGGAGAGGTACCTGCTCATGATGCCGACGACGTTGTTATTGAGCGATACGCACGTGCGTGGATTATTAAATCGCTCGGCGGTTCTGTTTTGGCTGACAAGTCAGCGGCATATGTCAAAGTTTCTTTACTCCCACTACTTCAAGATTTAAATACAGTGGGCCATTATAGCTGGGGTAGTGCCGCACTTGCCATGTTGTACAGGGAGATGTGTCGAGCCACGCATATAAAATCAAAGCAAATTGTCGGTCCACTAGTGTTGTTACAGGTATATGTTTAGGCTAAATTTTGCAACTTTTTATCTTATATTTCGAATTTATATGTTCAATAATATATTTTGATTTAATTTTTGTTAGTTATGGTGTTGGGAGAGATTGACACATATTCGCCCTCGTTGGCTCGATATAGCTATTGCTGAGGACGAGCTCATTCATTCGATTGATAGACCACCACACGGAGCCAGGTTTATTGATTTGTAACAAGACTATTCTCAATATATTATACGCTTCGATATTTTTGACACCCTTCATTTATTTAATAAAGGTGGCAGACGAGGTTCTCTCTAGACCAGACAACGATACATGTTTTGACTCATTATAGGAACCAACTAGATCGTATGCGAGCGGAGCAGGTAAATCTAATTACTACGTATGATTTAATTACTCTCAATATGGTGTATATAGTATTGAAGAAGCTAGACTGTTGTGTGACTATAAGATAAATAGCCATTGATTGATTGAGAAAACTATATTTGTCTTTTTGAATAAGTTTGAGATAATTATATATAAATTCCTTTTGGATTGATTGGGAGATGAATTTGTTTGGAAACTTTTTATAAACTTGTTAAACAGGTCAATATGAAAAAAAATGGATTGATCTAAAAACAGACGGAACTCTGCCGAAATTTCAAAAAATTATAAATTTATTGTTTAGACACATCTAAATGTCTTGATATAATTTTTCAAACCTATTAGTTATACTTAATCATTTTATAGATGATCTGGCAGCCGTATACTGCACATGTTATAGCTAGTTTACCGCCTTATTGTCTAGCCGGTCAGGCTATATGGCGCAGCCGGTCACCCCTTATCTACTTTGAGATTGTGGAGTGGCACCTCCCAGACAGAGTGATGCGCCAGTTTGGTTTACAACAAAATATCCCTGCTGATTTTGACACAAGTGAGCAGTTACACGATACGGATATGAGGGGGAGGGGGCGCGGAGATCCCGTTGATTGGAGGCATCAGCATCGCGATTTTATCGCTTTTTGGGATCGTATACTCGAGCACGTAATCACTGCGGATGTGTTACAGGGGCCGATTCAGTATGACCACCTGTATATGATTTGGTTTCGCACTATCACTTGACGTTTCATACTTGCGGCACCGGAGCAGACGCCCGAGTTTGGTCCTGAGCCAGTAGGAGTCACGTTGGAGATACTAGTAAGTTAGAATTGCATCCGTGAAATGTAATTTTGAAATTGTACATGAACTTTAATTTTAAATTTATATATATTTTTTTCTTCTCCAGGGGGATGCGCTTGCTAGGATATATATATTGGCTATGAACCATCCTTTGCGGTCGATCACAGGAGATTCTACATCCGAGGAGATATCTGACTTGGCTCATACAGCTCTTGTTACGGCGCGACAGGAGTTTCGATTATCTGTTAATCCATTTCAGGTCCACAACCCTATACCCGACCCAATCCCACGACTCTATCGCCGCCATCGTCGTCAGAGGCGGCAAGCTACTGCTACTACCAGTAGTACTAGTACGCCTTCAACACAGCCTGCTACATTAGCACATGATGCTGGTCCGTCTACCTCTACACAACATATCTCATCCCCCGCCACCATTACTACTACTACATCTGTGTTTTCTTCTCCATTGTCCCCCAGCATATCACAGTCAGATATTTTATCTTCCACACCTGACCCCACCACTACTTGTACCACTACTACTACTGCTGCTACTACTAGTACGTTACCCACCTCCACCATTACTACTACTACTACATCTGTGTTTTCTTCTCCATTGTCCCCCAGCATATCATAGTCAGATATTTTATCTTCCGCACCTGACCCCACCACTACTTGTACCACTACTACTACTACTACTACTACTACTACTACTACTACTACTACTACTGCTGCTGCTGCTACTACTAGTAGGTTACCCACCTCCACCATTACTAATACTACATCTGTGTTTTCTTCTCCATTGTCCCCCAGCATATCACAGTCAGATATTTTATCTTCCGCACTTGACCCCACCACTACTTGTACCACTACTACTACTACTGCTGCTATTACTAGTACGTTACCCACCTCCACCATTACTACTACTACATCTGTGATTTCTTCTCCATTGCCCCCCGTCATATCACAGTCAAATACGTTATATTCCCCACCACCAGCCAGCTTACCGCAGCCGAGTACGACAGACTTCTCTACACTCCCTACTATATACGAGGACTTTGACAAAGGACAGTATGTGTCTATATTGACGACAGACTCGTCATTTATTTCACCAGTTGTGTCGTATCAGCTTTCACTCGAACATTCGCAGTCGCCACCGACACTTACACCCACGTATCATGATGACAGAGTGACACAGTTGGGCATACCAGATGTTATAGATGTACCTGTGGTACCTATCGATATAGGTCGAGGGAGAGGGAGAGGTAGACCGAGGGGTAGGGGTAAGGACAGGGGCAGAGGTCGGGGTGTAGAGGCACATACCCATACAGAAATCGAGAGGGATGAGAGGCCGAAGAGGAAAAGGAAACAACCTAGTTGTGGTACTTAGTAGGTTGATTGTTAGTTATTAAACAAAAAATGTATTTTCATTACCCATAAATAGTTTTGGTTGTACATGTGTATTTATTTTGCTTACTTGTATGATTTAATGTGTACATATCAAAGATAAAAATATAACTATGACGGGGCAAAAAATGTGTCTATAAGAAACATTATACATTAAATTAATTAAACAAAGATCAAGGTTACAACATTGCGCATTAAGCAAAATAATATATTACAACTACTGTACAAAGTCAAGCATACAACTAGAAAATATTATACATTAAATAATAATGTAAAAATAAACTAATAGCCAGAAATCTGCTACATTATCAAATAATAAAGTCATACTGCATATCTAATTGTGGGTCAATGCAACAATTATTTAACTTGATTTCGGGGACACTTGCGGCGATCATGTCCTACCTCTCCACAAGTCCCGCAATGGTTGTATCTTCGACAATCACTGACGTCCATCTCGTTATGAATGCGCCTAGATGGACGATCCTTTTGACGCAATAAGTTTGGATTAGGAATCAAAACACCTGGAATTGTATTAACCAAAAGGGTATCCCAGTAATCTTTTGTCAAAGCAGGATGCAAAGTAGGAGAATATGTACCCACGTACGCCTCAAGAGTCAAGTATTGATGAATTAAGTATTTCGGTTCTAATCTTAATTCAGCACACACCGCCAATACATGTTTACAAGGATACTTATAAATTTGCCACCTCCTGCAGCTGCACGTGCCTTCCATAATGTTTACATTCTTAACATTTCCTTTGGCTGATGTGACAGAGGCAAGTCCCTCCGAGTTGTTATGCTTAAAAACAATATACTTGCCGATATCCTTCATGCGCTTCGATAATTTCAGTGCCATGAATGGCGTGTGTTCCACCTCTGAATTGTCAAGCCTATCTTTACCCTGTTCGCCTCTTTCACAAAAGTACGTAACAAGGCGATGAAAAATGAGCTGCACCGACGCAGTAATAGGCAATGATCTCGCACCAATTAAAACTCCGTTGAAAATCTCTGAGATATTTGTTGTCTTTATCCCATAACGATACCCTCCATCGTGAATAAAAGTCCAATTTTCTAGGGGAATTTGTTTTAGCCACCTTCATGGTTTTTTTCCTTCGCTCTCTTCTTCATTATCATACTCTTTGATCATGTCCATATACTTATTGAATTTCGGCAAGCAGTAAGCAGTTGCAGCCTTCCGCATTAGTATCTTTAAAGTCTCTTCTGGTTTACATTTACTTGTAAAGTTACTGCGGACATGTCGCATACAAAATCGATAGTATGTCATTGGCTCTTGAAATTGTGGGTCAGAATTAATTACAGACAGTATGCCCTTGTGCCGATCAGAAATCAAGCAAATTCCATCTCGTCCCCTTACGACGTAA
This sequence comes from Lonicera japonica, assembly GCA_021464415.1. Lineage (NCBI taxonomy): Eukaryota > Viridiplantae > Streptophyta > Magnoliopsida > Dipsacales > Caprifoliaceae > Lonicera > Lonicera japonica. The sequence continues at coordinate 83,645,461 of CM038465.1, read as the reverse complement.
TGCCAAAGATGCGTGAGAAAAAAGTTCCATGTGTCATGACTTTCCTCATCGCCGAATCCAAATACAAGCGAAAATATTCCTTTATTTGCATCCATAGCCATTGCAACAAATAATTTTCCATTGTACTTTCCACGTAGATGTGTCGCGTCTACACTTATAACAGGTCGGCAATGCACAAAGCCTTCAATGGACGCACTAAAGGCCCAAAAGTTCTTATAAAAAATACGATAATGGCCATCATACATCTTGCTTCTATACTCGTGGACGGTGCGTTGGTTGTTGTATTTAATTGCTGCCAAATATCTCGGCATAATAACATAAGACTTTTTCCAATAGCCAAATAATATTTCAATAGCCTTCTGTTTCGCACTCCATGCCTTCCAATAAGAAATCTTGTAACCATATTGATCCTTAACAAATGCAACGATAACGCCAATCTTAAGGCCAGGGTCAACCTTAACCATGTGCTGTACTCTGCTTGCAATGAATTTGCAGTCCAAATGTTTGTGAGTTAGTTTCAAACGATCAAATGTGCATGTGTGAAGACCCTCGTACTTGGTTATCTCAAACAGGCCATGTTTATTCTTTCTCTTACAAGCACGCAGTCGCCATTTGCACCATCTTTCGTGCAATTTACACCTTATTGCCCATGTATCTGCCTTTGATTCATCAACAATAAATTCACATGAATTCTTAATTGCATATTGTTTCACGGCAATCTTCAACTTATCTTTAGTCTCGTAAGTGAGCCCTTTCCGTAATTCATTTTGATCTACCAACTGTTCATTAATTGTCACCTCCTGATCCACATACGTAACAGGAAATTGTGTGTACCATGACGGCATGTCTTCCGCAACCACCTTAATTTGGTTTAATTGTTCACATTCATCGCTTTCAGTGTCACTCCCTTTTGTACGACTGTCAGATTCTGAGTTCCAATCCGTGTCCTCTCCAGTGGAGTCATCATATTCTATACCATCTCCGTACTCAAACATTGGCTGTTCCAGTATGTAATTCTTAGGGGTATGGCCACGTGACTCAGGAGAAAATTCAAGCTTTTTTGATGGTCGTGAAGTAGAAGGCAAGTTAGAAACATTAGTGTACTGTGTAGGTGGTGGTGAAGTATATGACGCCGAGGCTGGAGATTTTTCAGCAAGTGGGAACACACCATAATTCAAATTAACTTTCTCCACATACAAATCGATTGCATTCACAGAGGGAACATTTAAAATTATTCCCATTACAAAATCTAAGCTTATGTCATCATTAATTTCATGGAGGAAGAAACTACAAACATTCATGGTCACAAACAGTGGACATCTACATACAATCTTTAAGGTGGACGGTGAGAGGTCAACATTCATAACAGAATAAATCATTCCAACTAATTCTGAGTACGTCGTACCTTCTTTAACGATAATTCCTGTTTTATGTTGCATATTGTAACATTGTCCATGCTCTCTATTAATAATTTATCCGCCCCAGTATAAAAGCATAAATACTTGTCTGTTCGTCATTACCTTGAACACAATTAAAGAAATTTATCATCAACTGATAGTAAATACAATTTACTTAAACTAATCAAGCATGCCCTCCATTATGATGGTAAATAATACATTCTTTAAAATAAAATATAATTTCTCAAAAAATAAATAAGTATATACATTCTTTAAAATAGGGGTATAATTATTGAAAAATCAAAATTACGTATAAACCCCTACGAAATATTAGATTAAAGTATTTATTTAAAATCATAAAATCAATTTTTGCAAATAAAAAAATATGATAAACCACTACGAATATAATTACTTGAACTTGGGCCCATTTTTTTCTTTGTTTAATTTATATTTTACCCACCTGTTTTGGAAAAATAGGAAATGACCCAAAACTTCGGATAATCACTAATTTCTTGTTTTTATTTTTCCTAAAATACCCTTAATTGACTTTACAAGTAAACAATTTAATTATCCCTAAGATTTAGTTTATAGCTAACTTTTGAATTTTTAAATCTATTAATATCCAAAATTCCAAAATTAACATCCACTTATTTAGGGAACTTTCAAAAATATTATAACAAAAATCATAAATCGTATTACTTGGGCTAAACACATATTTTCTATATCACAATAATATGATAATAAATCTACAAATTTACAATAATTCATACATTCGCAAATCTACAAATCAATATTTAAATCCTAGATCTACAAACAATCTAACAAATCTATATCATAAATTTATAATAATAACCCATTTATTTCATTCATATAATTATTATGCAAGTATAGATGTACAAATAATCAAAATATATACATTTACAAATAAACAAAAAATATAGATCTAAGCATAATCAAAATACTATAAATGGACATACCTATTTTTGTTGAAATAGAGAGAAATTCTTATGCATCAATGATCTTCTCAACTTTTTTTTTTCGTATTTTAAATTGTGAAAAAGATGGAGAGAAGAAGGGAAAGAAAAGTAAGAAGAGCAAGAAGAGCAAGAACAAGTATAAATATGAAGTAATATACGATACAATACAAATTATATAAGGAACTTAGAAGAAGAAGAGCAAGAAGAAAGAAGAAAAGCAACAAGAAACAAAAAAAGATGAAGAGCAAGGAAAAATAAAGAGGAAGACGGCGCACTAAAATATTATGAGTAGCGCAGGGTTTGGTGGAAATTAAGTAAACTAAAAAACGCGAAAAGCAATTGCGATTTCTAAAAAAAAAACAGCATTAAAAACGTGGTTTGTGATATCGATTTTAAGGGTAAAAACGCACTCTTGGATCGCGGTTTTATCAGAATTTTTTTTAAGGGTAAAATTAATGTTCAGATCAGCGTTTTTAGAGGTAAAAACGCAGTACCTAGTTGCGTTTTTACTATAAATTTTTTTTTCTTGGTAAAACCGCTATTATGAATTGCGGTTTTAATGGAAAAAACGCGACTTCAAACCTCGATTTTAAAACACCCCTATTTACCCAATTAAGTTCAAAAGTCCCCTATTTAGCAAAATAAGTTTAAAAAGAATCATAGTTTGAAAAAAAAGTCCATGGAACTTCAATCATTAGAATCAACGTACTCACTAGAACTTCAATCATTGTAAGTTGTTGAGAAAATATCTTTGTATATCTTATATTTTAGGAAAATATCATTCTCTCTGTATATTTGTATTTGGTCAACTTTTTGTTTATTGTTTGTAGTTAATTAGTATCTATACTTTATGTGATCCAGGCTAGCACAAGCTCATACTTGATTAAAGCATTGATTGGTAGGGTCCGTACTGGTATTGGATGACCTTGGAGCATACTAGTACGAGCATAGTTAGAGGATTTAAGCATAGTCAAACACGGAAGTCATGGAGCGCACAGAAGTCAATTATTATTTTAATTAGTTTTAATTATTAGAATTATTATTATTTCATTATTCAATTAGGAATTAACTTAGTAGTTTCCTTTTTGAATAAGTTTTCATATTATTTTTATTATTAATTTCCTTATTGTATTATAATTATTCTAGAAGCTATTTCCTTTTTCTAAGTAAAATTAGTTTCTTTGTTGTATAAGATTTCTAATTGTTTTGTTCTCCTATTTAAAGGAGATGGATTCATTGTTTTAAGAAGTTTTGAATATTAATATTATTGAGAGTTTTCTCTTTGTGTTCTCAAAGAACATGTAAAATATGTTGAATTGAATTAATTCAATTGTTCTTGACTTATCAATCAATTCTCTACCAATTGATTGTGGCGTCTTCAATTATACCGAGGTTCGCGCTTCTTTAAACGTTAGGTTGAGGTTTTTGCCTTCCATCTTTCGACGTATTTCAAGGTTTTTACTTATTCAACGTTAATGGTTGATGATCCATTAGCATGGCTAAAAAAGATGATCCGGGATCGTATCAGTTGGTATCAGAGGTAGCTTCTACCTTTAGGTTTCTCTATTTTTTTTGTTCTTGTTTAAGTTTCAATTTTATTAAAAAAAAAGTTACGATCGGATTTTTTTTTAAAATCCCGTCGGGCTGTCGAAATTTAATGTTTTTCCTACCGAGACGACTTCTGAGTGTCCTGGTTTTTAGTGCGAATATTGTAACTTTGTGTTCCAAACAACATATCCGAAAATCAGTCCGATCTAACGGTGCGATCAAAAGTTACAACTGATTTACGACAAGGTCAAAATAAATTTCGTGAAAACCTAGTGTGCATGAATCTCCTAAAGATATCTATTGGTATGGGAAACATTATCACAAGGATTTGAGGACAAATCCTTGTCAAGAGGAGGAGAATGATGTAGACAAAGTTAGCACATAATCAAGCACGTGGATTGAAGCGTACGTAGGCTCAATTCAAGTTTTCATGATGTCCAATTATAAGAGCTCGTGCAAGAAAATTCAAAGAAGATCGTATTTTAATTACTTTTAAATTATATGAATTGTTTATTATTTTATTATTCAATTAAGATTAGGAATGTTTTCCTTATCCAATTAGGATTGTTTAAGGAGTATTTTCTTAGTCAAATAAGATTGTTTTACTTTCCTTATTGTGTTAGGATTAATATTTCTTTTCTACACCCTATTTAAAAGGGATGATTGTATTGTTTTAATAAGAGAGTTATGGATTAATAAAATTGTTAGAGCTTTTCTCCTTTGTTCTTTTAGAACATGTTGAACAAATCCGGGTTGTCCGTAATGTTCATTCGACTTATCAATTGATTCATCATCATCAATTGTGGCGTCATTCGCGTATACCAAGGTTCGCATCTCTCTATAGATGTTGGGTTGCGATGTCCATCAATGCATCTATCCTTATATACCAAGGTTCTTGCTTCTTTATAAGCAACGAGTCGAGGTGCCATTCAAATTTAATTGTAGAAACGATCTTTCGACCGTCTTTGCTACGGTTTCGTCACATTGTTGGCGTGGTTTGTATCAGGCTAATGGATCCCGGATCGTCTTTCCTAACTAGGCTAATGGATCCTCAACCCTTGACGTTGAATACGCAAGAACCTTGGAATACGTCGAAAGACGGAAGGCGAAAACCTCAACCTAACACTTAAATAAGCGTGAACCTCGGTATAATCGAAGATGCCAAAATCAATTAGTGGAGAATTGATTGATAAGTTAAGAACAATTGAATTAATTCAATTCAACATATTCAACATGTTCTTAGAGAATACAAAGAGAAAACTCTCAATAATACTAATATTAAAAACTTCTTACAACAATGAATTCATCTCCTTTAAATAGGAGAACAAAACAATTAGAAACCTTATACAATAAGGAAACTAATTTTACGTGAAAAAAGGAAATAGATTCTAGAATAATCCTAATACAATAAGGAAATTAATAATAAAAATAATATGAAAACTTATTCAAAAAGAAAACTACTAATCTAATTCCTAATTGAATAATGAAATAATAATAATTCTAATAATTAAAACTATTTAAAATAATAATTGACTTCCACACGCTCCATGACTTCTGTGTTTGACTATGCTTAAATCCCCTAACTGCGCTCGTACTAGTATGCTCCAAGGTCATCCAATACTAGTACGGACCTTACCAATCAATACTTTAATCAAGTCCGTGCTTGTACTAGCCTGGATCATATCAATACTTGCAGACAAAGAAATAGACTTGTATATGTACCTTGCTTTGTATAAATGAATATTCACTTCTCTCCCCAATTACATCCTCATTTATCTGATTTACATGGTATCAAATGGATGATAATGTAATTGGGGAGAGAAGTGAATATTCATTCATACGCCCGTCGTCCCAAATCCACCATCATCTCCATACAATCGCCACCCTCTACTGTCGATCCCCAACAGCAGCCTCTATCACCGTCACCATCACCGACCCCTTCGCCACCTGAACCTACAGTCACTCTTCGTCGCTCCACTCGCCACATTGAACAGCCAACAAAATTAAAAGACTACGTCTGCTCGTACGTGCGTTCTAACTAATTGTCTTCTTTAACTCTAGGTTCGACCAAAAGTACACGCTATCCACTCGCCAATTATATCTCTTATCATCATTATCAGCCTGCACATCGGACCTTTGTTGCCCAACTCAGTGCAGTAATAAAACCTCACTCTTATTCTGAGGGTGCCACTCATCCAGAGTGTCAGGTAGCAATGCAATACGAATTACAAGCTCTCAAGGATAATGGTACTTGGCCTCTCACTCCACTTCCGACTGGCAAAACACCAATTGGCTGTCGATAGGTGCATAAAGTTAAGCTACGATCCGATGGTTTCGTCGAGTGTTATAAAACACGCTTGGTCGCTAATGGCTTCACTCAATTCGGAGGTGTCGATTACCAAGATACATTCTCACCCACGGCCAAGATTATCACAGTTCGCTGCTCACTTGCCTTGGCCGCTGCCCGTGGATGGTCTCTTCATCAAATGGATGTAAACAATGCTTTTCTCCATAGTGACTTAAATGAAGAGATTTACATGTCTCTGCTGCCAGGGCTTCGGCGACAAGGGGAGGACAATTTGGTATGTTGACTCCATAAATCACTATACGGCTTAAAACAAGCCTCTCGTCAATGGTTTTCCAAATTCTCAGAGGTTATTCGTTCTACCGATTATGATCAATCCTGAGCTGATTACTCTCTATTCACCAAAAGAAAAGGCAAGTCATTCACCATTCTGTTGATATACGTCAATGATATTTTAATTACCAAAAATGACCCTTAAAGTATTGTGGAAACCAAGAAATTTTTACATAATCAGTTTCACATCAAAGACCTTGGTAATTTGAAATATTTTCTTGGCATTGAGGTTTCTACTTTTAAGAATGGGATTTTTATTTCACAACGCAAGTATGCCTTGGAAATTATTGAGGATGCAAGCCTATTGGGTGCAGCTCCTGTTGGTACGCCTATGGAACGAGGATTGGAATTATCAGATAAAAACGACTTACTTAAGGATCATGGTCGATATAGAAGATTGATTGGAAGACTACTATATTTAACGGTATCTAGGCCGGATATTACATATGCAGTTCATGTATTGAGTTGATTTATGTATCAACCAAGAAAGGATCACATGGAGGCAGCACTTAGAGTGGTGTGTTATCTTAAGAATGCCCCTGGTCAAGGTCTCTTCTTCTCCTCCAACAACGATCTCAGATTGACAGCCTTTTGTGATTCGGATTGGGCAGGTTGTCCACTCACTAAGAGATCTACTACGGGATATTGTGTTTTTCTTGGTTCTTCCCTAATTTTTTGGAGATCGAAACGTCAAAAGACTTTGTCACTTTCATCAACTGAGGCAGAATATCGCACTATGACAAGAACATTCTGTGAATTGACTTGGTTACAATATCTACTTAAAGATTTGGGAATAGTGCATCATGAACTCGCCTCGCTGTATTGCGACAATAAAGCAGCATTACACATTGCAACAAATCCTGTTTTTCATGAGCGAACTAGACATATTGAAATGGATTGTCATTATATAAGGGACAAAATTCAAGATGGTTCTGTTGTTACAAAATATGTGAACTCAACAAGTCAACTGGCAGACGACTTGACCAAGCCTATGGGGAAAGAGACCTTCATTCCTATGGTATGCAAGTTGGGACTGCACGATATCCATTCTCCAACTTGAGGGGGAGTGTTGAGAAAATATCTTTGTATATCTTATATTTTAAGAAAAGATCATTCTCTGTGTATATTTGTATTTGGTCAACTTTATGTTCCTTGTTTGTAGTTAATTAGTAGCTTAATTGTAGGATCTATACTTGCAGACAAAGAAATAGACTTGTATACGTACCTTGCTTTGTATGAATGAATATTCACTTCTCTCCCCAATTACATTCTCATTTCTCTGATTTACATAAGTGCACATTCTTCTTTCTTTAAATCTAAATTAAACACAAAGTCCCAAAACATCAGCAATTTGTTGATTTTATCGATGCATGATAGAAATGCATGGTAGTGAAATGAGGGCATCACGGTCATTTTATATATTATTAGTTTTAAGGAGAATATTTTTTTTGATATAGCTGACAATTATTTGGCATCCACGCCACTAACACAACTAATACGTCCCTCCATCATCCCTTTTCTTTGCTTGCTATATATATAAGCACAACTATGAGGGAAAAAAATGGAAAAATTGTACGTCATAGCTAATTATTTGATAATTCTCAGTAGGATTCATATATATATATATATATATATGTTTATATATTACGTATATAGCTAGCATGTTGGGCAATTCGATCACTAGTTTATTGATCTTTCCTTTGCGGTGTTTCTAAAGTGTTTGCAGTAACAACAGTAGTACAAGATCCTCCAAAAACTTGGAAGAAGATATGAACCAAGTTAAAGCTGCGTGCGCGCATATGTACTACACTGTCTTAGCTTGGAGGTTTTGAATAAAGAAAAATTAATTTCTTGTACAATATTTAGAGTGACTATGTTTATTTATGTTCTCATCTTGATCGAGGTTTCCGACATATACAGATGAATGTATGAAATAAATTGGTTTAATGACTTAAAAATGTTGGTTCAAGTGAAACAAAATGTTCAAATTAATCTGGTAATTCAGAACTGAAAACAATGGGAGTACTAAACGAATCCAACTTCTTTATTCAGATAAATTATTGGAAATAAAATTGGACGCTTTAATTCAAACAAAATTGTTTGGGCCGGAGAGATAGTAGCCGGGGGTATGTCTGTGTCCGGAATTCAGGATGAATGTATTCATTAGGGCACAATTTTTTTGACCGAAAACCGACCGAATCCTGCCTGGTAATCGTTTTTCATGGTTCACATTTCGGTTACCGAACCGAATCTATCAACAACATACAGAAAGAGAAGAAATATGTTTTGTTCAAAAAAAAAAATAGAAAATAAATATATATATATATATAATTGACCCCCTCATCCTCAAAGTCACTTGTCAACCTTTTTTTTTGTTGTACAAAGAAAACAGTAGTTTTAGGGAAACTGATTTGATGAATGAGAATAAGATTTGATTCTCAATTTGAAACATTGCATTAAAAAGAAAAAGGAAGGAGAGAGAGAAGTAAAACCTTCCTTCCTCTCATTTGTTTTTATTTTAGAATTCTCAAAGCTCCAGACATAAAAGGTTAAAGCGATTTAGAATATGAGCGACTGATAAAAGGAAGACGCACTCAACTTTTCAACAAGCTCCAGAGTCTTGGGGGACAAACTTTTATGGAAATTATGGAAGCTTTCATGAAAAATTCATAAAACGGACCAAGAATTTATATTCAAAATATATATACAAAATATTATGTGTATTTTTAAAATTCCATTTGATAACAACATGAAAAAGGAAAATGAAAATATTTGATTTGTATAAGATGGATAATAAGTTGAGGCATGTGATGATATACTTTCCTATCTCATGCTCATTTTTATGAGTAGATATCCTTCATCTTTCATTATTTTTTGTAGAAGATTTTTCTTTATTTACCACCAAAGAAAATTTCTCTACGAAAAAAATTATAGAGTAAAAAGACATCTCACCGCAAATCTTAACTTATTTTTCAACTTTTCACAAAAATTAACTATTTTTATTTTCTTTTTCCAATTCCATTTATATGTTACTTTCAAACGAACCCTGAATGTGTTTTGAATATCAAGTAGGTAGTTGTTAGTGTAAAAATCTAAAACAGAGTTTTCTAACTAAAGTCAAATGTTTGAACAATAATAGGGATGCCGTGACGAATAAAACGATATTTTGGAGATTTAAATAAATAAATAAGGCAAAGATATATATACGAGGTTCACCGGCCCTTTATGTGAATAAAGACTATTTCTTCTCTGCGAAAGGAGCTTGGAGCTCGTAGTCGCTTATATTAATGTAACGGACAAATTTTGATTACACAGCTGTTACCTCCCAGATTGATCTATCCTCTCAATACAAGTGCTTAAAAGAGATATAAAGTGTTAGAAATCCTAATTCTCTAGGCCTAGGAGCTCTTATGTACCCTTTAAGCCTATATCCCGGTGTATCTCTCAAGCTAATTTCTTTATCTTAAATCATTATAATGATAATGAATATCTAATGTCTAGTGAATGCTATTAAGAGGATGGTTTAATTCTAGTTGACTTAGTTGGTGAGGGAAGTAAATGTTTCCCCTATATATATATAGTGAAGGATGAGACGTTTGATGCAGGGACAGAGCAGTTGGATTTTCGCTATTCCTTCATCATCATAGTATGCTCGATCGCTAACCTTGCTTTCCCTTTCCTCCGGAGCATTTAGTACAGTTGATATACATTTAATGAAGTTGATAAAGGTTCTGTATGTCCTGCAGAGTTAATGGCAGTCGTCCATGCCATCCTCAACCTCTCCAACACAACGGTTGGACAAGGCTTACTTCAGCTTGATGTAAGAGGTCTAGAGGTCGAGCTTTGAAAGTCTATTGGCTCGAATACTATTTAAACGTTGCACTAATATTCCTATGAGCTTTGTGCCTAGTAGCACTAGGTTTCAGGCCTCTTTTCCAGGTCGTCTCATGTTGACATGGATTGTCATTTGTTTTTTTGTGATTGGCCTAGAGGTTAAATGAATATTTTACTCTATCGGTAGTAATAAGGTAAATATTTTATTTTAATAAAGTGCGCAAACTTTAAACTTATTACAATTTACCTTTTTTTTTTGTTTCTTTTGTTCTATTATCCTATTGTTTTTTTTTTAGATAATGGGTTATAAGGTCTCGTTCTGTAATACTTTATAACTCTAAGGACGAACTTATGTTTAATAAAAGGAAGTAGTATTAATTTCATAATTTGGTTTTACAATAAGGACACTTTTCATAATATTAATTTATTTTAAAGAAAATGATAAATTTTGATAGACAAAGATACCCCTGATTAAAAAGTTGAGTGAAAAGTGCTAGTGCGTACATGGGGGAAGAAGGTATTTTTATAGACGAAAAGATGCCACGTATAATTTATCACTGAGTGAATGTGTTAGAGAGAGAAAAACGGAGAGCTGGAGAGAGAAAGAGAATGGAAGAGGGAATATCATCATCATCAACAATAGAAACAAGAGAAGCAAAAGTGAAATCAATATTTGTATATCCCATTAAATCATGCCGTGGAATCTCTCTTTCTCAAGCACCCCTCACTCCCATTGGTAATTGCGCACCCTCCTATTACTTCAAATTTAAACATAAATACACTCCACACTGGATTGAGTTGATTATACGACTGCATTTTTTTATCCTTTTTTTCTCACGCACATTATTTAATTTTAAGAACATAAATATACGTAATACTATGTATTATTTTATAGTTTTTTTACTTTTCTGATTTAATAGTCATGTGCATAAATAAGCTGTAATGTGGGATTTATATATGTATGATGAAGAAGCATTTCAGGTGTTTGTTGTAATGACCGTTAGAATGCTTGGTAACTTGGCAATGGGTAGTTTTCACAACTTGGCAATTTTGGATTCTTATAAGCACCGCCAAATTCCTAAGTTAGTTCGGGATAAAAACAATAGGAAGTTTTTTAATCTAAATCTATTAATTCAAAAGGTTTTACCTAAAACTTATCGAAAGATTGCATGAAATTCATTAGTGCTAAATTTGATCGCAGTGCTAAATGCATTTATCACCTTTTGGTTGGTGCTCAGAAGGTACTAAATGCATTTAGCACCTTCTGGTTGCTGTTAGTATCATAATGACACGTGAGATATTATAAGGAATAGGTATTAGTGTCTTTTTTTTATAGTATCCTTAATTTACATGGTTAATTTTTAAGTGTTCTTTATAATTATATTATTATTATTATAATGAACCATTGTGTCTAATTGCCTCCTTTTTTTCTTTTTTCTTTTGAAAAGGCCGTCACTTGTAAAACCTTTTTTAAAGGAAAAGACGAGGTGGGCTACCCACCTTCGCCTATACATGGCCCAACAATGTCCCCATGCCCTTTTGAGTATTGACCTTTTCTCTTTTTTTTTTCTCAGGAAGAATGAGGTGAAAGGAGGAAAAGAAAAAAAAGTTTGCCGAATATATTATTATCACTATTGTGAATCTTTAAAAAAAAAAAAGAAAGAAAGTGATTTTGCATAGGTATTTAACTAATACTGTTTGTTTGGTTCGGGTTTTATTTTTTTCCTGCAATCATAATTTCACATTAAGAGCTTTTTGTAATTCATCTCAAAAGATTAAATTAAAATTAGTTAATGAAATTCAAGTTTTATATTTAAAATCACCATTTTAAATTATAAGAGTGACTCAAAATTCAAACGAAAGAGATGAGTTAGGCCGTTGGAGTACATAGGCTTCTGAGCCTTTATCTCAGCGCACTTTGATTTCCTGGGCCGGCCCATAGCACAGATAAACCACGCTGGATGTTGCTTACCGCTTAAAAGGTCGTTGAGCCAACCAACCACACCAAAATAATAACTTTATTATTATTATTATTATTATTATTATTATTATTATTATTATTATTATTATTATTATTATTATTTTCTAAAATGAAAAGAAACTAAAATTATTATTATTATTATTATTTTCTAAAATGAAAAGAAACTAAAATTATAACCAGAAAAATAGAGTTTGATTTTGCGTAAAACATGAAGACCTCGTTTGATTCAGGTATTAGGGTTAGTGAGATCAATAATACCAGTATTAATAGTACTGGACTATTAATCTTGGTATTAATTTAATACCAATACTCTATTTGATTCATACAGCATTAGTACTGGAATATATCATGCTGATGTTAATATTATATTTAGTTCTGTAACTTGTATACAAGATTATATTTTGGACTAAAAAAAATATAAAAATATATATATTTTGAAGAAAAAATTTTAAAAATAAATTAAAATAATAATAATATAGTAGTAGTAGTAGTAGTGGCATTTTTGAAAATATATGGTTCATTTTTCTTAATCCTGAATAAATAATACCACCTCTCCTAGTATTAAATTATACTACAAAGAGTAGTATTAAGTTATTATCGGTATTAGTAATCTTAGCATATTTGTGCGAATCAAATAAAGTATTATAAAAAAAGTGTATTAATAATCTCATTCCACTTTTTAATACCCGAATCAAACGAAACCCAAATGTATAGAGGCCGGAGAAGACAAAAGTTAGTCCGGAAACAATAAATTAACCGAAAAAAAATATAAATCTGAAATTACTTTGCTGGGGTATAGCTACAAGTTTAAGCATTAGTATTTAAAATCTTACGCTGATCAAGTTTATCTATATCACCCATAGTTAGTTAATTGTAATTGTAAAGGGGAATTAATTAAGGGGATATATGGCGATGATAATGGTGGTGGGACTCTTATATATATACATACGGTGTCGGTGTGACTGTAAACTTGTACAGTACCACCGAAAGAAATGAAAAACTTTCCTGGCAGGTAATCACTAAAAGAGGTGGTTAGAAAGAATTCAAAATTAAAAAAAAAAAAAAAAAAAAAAAACACAGGAGAGCGGGAATGGTAATCATTAGCTGCTAACGTGGCAGTAAGTTTTGCTTTGCACTGGAGAGGGAGAGGATAGGGAATTAATTAAGTCATTTCAATGGTCAAAATATCCAATCCAAAATCTTTTATTAGTCTTTTTAAAAGGTATGCCGGTAGTTAGAAAACCTTTAAATATAATATTTGATGATTTGAGAAAGGGAAACTAGAAAGAAAAAAAAAAAAAAAAAGGAAGTCTCGGCTCCATCTTAATTAATTAATTAATTTAATAATAATAATGGTTTCTTTCAACTTTTCCACCTTCACTTTTGATTGATTGATTTTCACTTGAAAAAGGTAAATTAAGAAGACGAAGTAATGGCAGTTGTACGTACTAGTATTTATTTATTTAAGCTTAGTCAAAGTCGCTTCTTTTGAGGATGCGATGATGAATGATCCCTCCAAAATTCAAATGCCCGGCCGGCCCCATTTAATCATGGTGTTTTGGAGGAGCAACTCCTGGCGGGACATTCTCCATCAACCAAACTGCCCTAAAATAATTACTAGTAATTTATAATTGAGTGCACGAGATATTAATTTCACTAAATAAATCTAGTCTTAATTTGCACGTAAATTTAATAAAGTCACTGGACCAACGCTATAAATTAATGTAACATTTTATACAATGTATACATTTGTACAATAACTTTAGTACGCACGTATTATTTAGTATACCATCAATCTTGTTTAATGAAACAAATAATTAAGCATGTGTTGGGCCATTGCATTACTACTCTAGCTAGTAAGTAATGATAATATAATCGTTTATTACGTTGTTGTTTACACAAACAAAAAATTAAGCTAGATTAATAAGTTGGTCAAGAGAAAAATAGTGGTCTTAACTTTACCTTGTATGTACATATATATATATATATGAAAAATTTTAAGTAATGACCTTAACTTGAGGTCCTTATTTGCGAACTTGCCTTTTTGGCACGCTTTTCGATGAAATTTTTTAATGAAATTTGGTGGGGATGTTCTTCATCGTGTGTAGAACATCTCCACCAAATTTCATCAAAAAATTCAACCGGGAAGTGGGTTAACTATATGATTGAAAAATTCTTGTTCAAAAATAGATATATATATATATATATATCCAATATTTTTCAATCAGAAATAGATATATATAGGGAAAGGATCTAAGTGGACCAACTTTTTGGTCCTCAAATGCGGACCGGTCATTTTGAGGGAGTAAACGGATGATTTTTTTGATGAAATTTAATGAAAATAATTTCCATGATTAGTAGATTACCTCCGCCAATTTTCATCGAAAAATTCAATTGGGAAAAGGGTTAACTAAAAAATTGATATATATGTGCATTTTTAGCCGTTAAAATTTAAGATTTTTAGCTAACCTACTTCCCGGTTGAATTTTTTGATGAAAATTGGCGGAGATAATCTACTAATCACGGAGATCATCTTCACCAAGTTTCATAAAAAATTTCATCCGTTTGCCCTCTCAAAATAATTGGTCCGCATTTAAGGACCAAAAAAATGGTCCTCTTTAGATCTTTCTCCTATATATATATGTCCAAATTTCATCAAAAAATTCCATCAGAAAGCATGTCAAAAGAGTAAATCTGTAAATAAGAACATTAAGTTAAGGTCCTTATGAAAAATGCTCTGTATATATATATTCATTTTGAAACCTAGTGGACAAAACCTGCTGTCATGAGAGCTAGCTAGGGTGGGTAAGCCACTAGTCTAGTAGTATTAATTACTCCCTCCGTCTTAATTTAGTTGTCCAACTTTAAAAAACTAAAACTTAAGGAGACATAATAATTACTTTAAGAGAAAATGCTTATTTCTAAAAATGACATTTACTTTTCTCTTAATAAAAAAAGGTGGCGGGACCAGGAATAAAAAAAGTGGTGATATCTTAAAGGGTGATATTGAAAATAATAGAAAGTGTTCTAATTAATGACTTACTAAATATAGAAAGTGGATAACTATTTTAGGACATCCAAAAATAGAATAGTGGACAATTAAATTGGGACGGAGGGAGTAATTAATATTGCTACAAATCTTGATTTGAACACACACTTAAGTTATATATAAATGATTTTTAGCTCCTTACTATATATCTCGATCTGCAGCTCCGTTTTGTTTATTTATTTATTTACCTTTTTATTGTTAATTGCCTGCCATAAATAATTAATAATTTGTTGTTTTTTTTTTTGGTTTTTTGAGAGTTACCTAATAGAGTGTTTGGGCTAATTTTTGCGCATTTTGATTAATTCCCGTTTGTGATGCGTGGCTGCCGCTAAAAGCTGGTTAAGCATTATTAATCGATCTCAAAGTTCTCTCAATAACAATTTTGTACCAATAGTTGAAGAAGTTTGGTTAATTAACCTTTGATCACCTACATACGTCACTGTTGGCCGGCTTAAACAAATGCCAGCTCCTTCCTCCTCCTGCTCTACTGCTACACGCTACCAAGTACCATCATCCCCTCCTAAATTATATGTTATTCTCCTCTTACTTTTTAATTTCTTCCCCCCCCCAATTTCAGTACTGGAGTGCACGTACGTAGCTCCTCGATCTTCTTCTTTTTTCCGTTATTTATTTATAACACCACTGGATCTAATTAACTGAATTAATGGCTTTAATTAATTAATTAGTACTCAAAGTTAACAACTCGAAAAATATACCTTCCCTGACTATATATATTAACATTAATTTTTTTTATTGTCACAAATTAAAATACATATCTAACATATTTATAGATATTAAATAAATTGAACTAGACAAATCACAAGGGTGATTGTGAAAATGCCAACCCAACTCAATCCGTCATTAATCATATTTAATGTGTGGTGGGTGGATTGCTTGATATAAAAGTAGTTTTGAATGAAAACACGTCGTTCATTTGTTTTGTTCATTTATAGAATTTAATGCCATTAACTAACACACGAGTACGTTTTGGGATACGAAATCCATGAATGGACCAAAAACAAACTAATCCTAGAAAGACGAACCCCACCACTCTATTAAATAAAATCTATACGTACTACACTCTATGTATCAAATTGACAAAATTTTTTAAGAGACACGTACATTATTTATTAAATTAATTTAAAAATATATAAAAAAATTAAAGAATGATGTTGCTAAGGACACTATCGAATTAACTCAAGGCATCCACACTTTTAATAATTATTTGTATCTTTTTAGACGCACCATTTATAAAACCCTAGTGTTCAAAAGTAATGGGAAAAAATGCGGTGTCTCAAAATACATACATATACAAAGACAAGCATATATGTAAAGATGAATACAAATGTACACCATTGACCATCTCATCTTCTTTCTTTTCATCATTATCACATTATTCTTTCTTAATTATCTTCCATATTTATTCAATTACGGCTAGCTACATATCAAAAGGAAAATTTGGTAGTCATATTTCTAGGGTTTATGTTTTCAATACTTAACGTTTGACATAAGTGTGATTAAGAGACCTTGTGCTTTTAACATATTTTTTAGAAAGACCAAGGCTTGTTCTTCAATAATTTTTTTTTTGTATACTACACACTTAACATTTAACATTCAAAGTTGTATTTTTGTTGAAACTTAATGTTTTAGTCCGGATTTAATAAAAATAACTTATTTAACTTCACATAATTGGCATACGAATCTTCAGGTTCAACTGCATTATTAAGTTTAAAATCGCACCTTTATAGTATGTCAAAACATATGGAAACAAAATAACTAATTAAGTTGTTACAACCTACACATTATGAAACTATCTTGATAGAAAAGGGGACTTAGTATGATGCAGTTGAGTAGATTAAGTGCCCTCTTGATAGAAAGACTTTATTTAGATATGTGTGGTATCCTATTAAACAGTGCTCATAGTAACTATTAATAAGTATGTGGTATTAGTGAAAGTGTGGAGACCAGGGGCGTCTCCAGTAATGTACGAGGGTGTGCGGACGCACCCCCGAGCATTTCGGATTTTTTTTCAAAAGAAAAAAAAAACGTCAGAAACTTATATGCTTAGTTTTATAGTTGAGGGGTTTTGAGAAATAAAGTTAACTTAAAAGAGCCAACAGCTCTTTAGCCTTCTGCGGTTCTGCCTCTCCTTTTATTTCCCTACTTTCGCACACGGCACACACACGCATCAACCAACAAGCTCTCTGCTCAGCTGCTCTCCTTTCTTTTATCTCTCTTTTGTTATTTTCTTCTCTCTCACAGCAAGCCATTCTCTCTCTTACGGCTCAGTCACGCACTCTGCACTAACTCCTGGATAGCTCACTCACGCACTCTGCACTAACTCCTGGATAGCTCACTCACAGCAGACTACCGAGCAACGAAGCAAGGTAAATAAAAATCCCTTTTCTTTTCCTTTTCTTTTTATAGCGAAAAATGCTAATTTTTCTATGATATATATTATAAATCATGAATAGATATATCATATATGATCTCAATATATGTGTAATTATGTAAAATTAGTTGGAGCTTGATTTTATGGCTTAATTTTGTAAGGTTAATTTTAGGGCAAAATTTTGTAGGGTTGAATTTATGGCTTAATTTTATAGGGCTTAATTTTATTGGAGCTTGATTTTAGGGCTTAATTTTGTTGGAGCTTGATTTAGGGTTTAATTTTGTATATTTGATTTTAGGGCTTAATTTTGTAGCAGGGCCGTCTCCAGTAATGTATGAGGGTGTGCGGACGCACCCCCGAGCATTTCGGATTTTTTTTCAAAAAAAAAAGAAGGTTAGGGACTTATATGCTTAGTTTTATAATTGAGGGGTTTTGAGAAATAAAGTTAACTTTAAAGAGCTAACAGCTCTTTAGCCTTCTGCGGTTCTGCCTCTCCTTTTATTTCCCTGCTTCCGCACACGACACACACACGCAGCAACCAACAAGCTCTCTGCTCAGCTGCTCTTCTTTATTTTATCTCTCTTTTGCTATTCTCTTCTCTCTCACAGCAAGCCATTCTCTCTCTCTCTTATGGCTCAGTCACGCACTCTGCACTCACTCCTGGACAGCTCACTCACAGCAGACTACCGAGCAACGAAGCAAGGTAAATAAAAATCCCTTTTCTTTTCCTTTTCTTTTTATAGCGATAAATGCTAATTTTTCTATGATATATATTATAAATCATGAATACATATATCATTTATGATCTCAATATATGTGTAATTGTGTAAAATTAGTTGGAGCTTGATTTTAGGGCTTAATTTTGTAAGGTTAATTTTAGGGCAAAATTTTGTAGGGTTGAATTTATGGCTTAATTTTATAGGGCTTAATTTTATTGGAGCTTGATTTTAGGGCTTAATTTTGTTGGAGCTTGATTTAGGGCTTAATTTTGTATATTTGATTTTAGGGCTTAATTTTGTAGGGTTGATTTTAAGGCTCAATTTTATGTATAAAATTATGAATGGATATAGGCGATATGGCTAATTTTATTTCATAATTTATATTTGAGAGAGTAATGAATCTAAATGAAAACCAATAAATATTAATTGTTGGAAAGAGAGATTAATACTTGTATTTTTTGATTTTAAAGCTTTATTTGATTTAGTTAATTATTAGACTCTTTAGTTAATTGTATATTAATGGTATAGGGTTGAGTTTAGAATAAAGAAGTATTATAGCAAAATTGGAACAAGCTCCTCCTCCAATCGTCAAAATGTAGGTACGAGTTCTACCATTCCAAGCATTAATTCCGCTATTCCGAATGTTGATGTCAATCCTATAAATGTTTCTTCTAATTTAGAGGTTCAATCTGATCCGGGGTTGAGGAAAAGTATACGATCTTATGATCCTAATGATAGAGAGCATGTGAGACGAGCATATTTACAAAAAGGCCCATGTCAACCAAAAAATCATGATTTTCCTTGGACTGGTGAAGGACATGTTAAGCGTAGATTTGTGTCTTCATGGTTTAATGATTATTGTGATTGGTTGGAATATAGTGTATCAAAAGATGCAGCGTATTGTTTATATTGTTTTCTTTTTAAAGATCCAAATGGAATGCAAGGAGGTTATGACGCATTTATTATTGACGGCTTTAATAATTGGAGGAAGAAGACTTTGTTTGATAAACATGTTGGAGCCCACAATAGTGTACATAATCGCTGCAGAAAGTCTTGCGAAGATCTTATGAATCAGAAGCAGCATATTAAAACTCTTTTGTCTAGTCATTCTGATCAATCTAGAATTGAGTATCGTACGCGTTTAATCGCCTCCATTGATTGTATTAAGTTCCTTTTAAAGTAAGGGTTAGCTTTTCGTGGGCATATCGAATCAGAAGAATCAAAAAATGGGGGTAACTTTCTTGAACTTCTTCAATTTCTTTCTGAACAAAATGAGGGAGTTGAGAAAGTTGTCTTAAAGAATGCTCCAAAAAATCTTAAATTGATTTCGTCTACAATTCAATATGATATTGTTAATTCTTTTGCAACAGAGATCACATATACAATCATTAGAGAAATTGGAGATCAATTTTTTTCAATTCTAGTTGATGAGGCTCTTGATATGTCCGTAAAAGAGCAAATGGCAGTTGTTCTACGTTATGTTGATGATAAGGGGTTTGTCATGGAGCAATTTCTAGGTATAGTACATATGAAAGATACCACTGCTTTGTCACTTAAAGTAGGTATTGATTCTCTTTTATCAAAGTATGGACTTAGTATATCAAGTTTACGTGGACAGGGATATGATGGAGCAAGTAATATGCGTGGAGAGTTTAATGGTCTAAAAAGTTTGATATTAATGAAAAATCCTTCTGCTTATTATGTACACTGTTTTGCTCAACAACTTCAATTAATACTTGTAGCTGTTGCGCGGGATCATCCAAAGATATGCACTTTTTTTGAAGTTGTTAGAAATTTGTCAAATATAGTTAGAGCTTCATGTAAGCGTAGAGAGATTCTTCGAGAAAAGCAGCTTGAAAAGGTGATTGCAAGTATTTGTAGTGGGGAAATTTTGATAGGCCATGGGTTAAATCAAGAATCAACATTAAAACGGGCCGGAGACATTCGTTGGGGATCTCACTATGGTACTCTAATAAGTTTAATTGATTTATATTCCTCAGTGATAGAAGTTCTTTTAATTGTTGGAAATGATGGATCAGACACAACTCAAATAGCCCAAGTAATTATTACATTAAACCATATTCAGTGTTTTGAATTCGTGTTTGTCTTACACTTAATGAAAATTGTGTTGGGAATTACAAATGAATTGTCTCAAGCTTTACAAAGGGATGATCAAGATATTGTTAATGCCATGCAGTTAGTAAAAGTAACAAAAAGCCGGTTACAAAAGATGAGAGATGATGGGTGGGATTCATTACTAAGTCTAGTGTCTGATTTTTGTATTAAGGAGGATATACTTGTTTTAGACATAGGGGGATATTTTTGTACATCAAGGAAGATCACGTCGCAATTCTGAAGCGAACACAAATTTATATTACTATCGCGTTGAATTATTTTATACCGTGATAAATACGTTACTTCTAGAGTTAAACAATCGTTTTAATGAGGTGAATATGGAATTGTTATTGTGTATTTCTTCTCTTGATCCAAGTGAGTCATTCGCTGCATTTGATAAGAGAAAATTGATTCGATTTGCCGAATTTTATCCATCCGATTTTTCAAGAACAGAGTTAATTGCGCTTGAACATCAACTTGAGACTTATATTGTTGATATGCGCTCTGACGATCGAATTGTGGAAATTACTGGGGTTAGTGAATTTTGTAAAATAATGATTCGGTTGAAGAAGCATCGTGTCTATCCATTGGTCTTTTTGCTTATTAAGTTGGCTCTACTCTTACCCGTAGCAACTGCAACAATTGAAAGAATATTTTCAGCGATGAAAATAATCAAAAGTCAACTACGAAATCAGTTAGGGGATGACTTCATAAATGATTGTTTGGTGGCTTATATCGAGAAAGATGTGCTCAACTCCATCGATAACGAAGATGTCATTCAACGTTTTCAAAATATGAAGTCTCGAAGATGATTGTTGTAGGTAATTTTTATATTTTAGTACTTTTGTTGATGTAAGAATTTTATATTTATATTATTATTATTTTAGCTTTTGAATTTAGAGAAATTGCGCACTCCCGAGTATAAATTCCTGACTACGCCACTGGTGGAGACCACCACCCAAAATCACTCTTTGGCGTGGGGTGGGGGGGCTGGGGGTATTTATGGTTTTGCTGATCGAAACAAGGACCACTCACTCTTTCAGTCCTTATATAAATTCCCCCAACAAAGCTTAGAATCTTTGTTTAATTTGCCTTCCTCGGTCCTTGGCTTCAATCAATTAATCAAAGGATATACAAATATCTCTCTCTGTAAGTGATCAAAAAAGACCTTCAAGTTTGTTTTCGGCTACTCTTTGATCGAATAGTAGGTACAGATCGAGAATGAGGAACTGGATTCTACTTGGCCTTCCTCTAATTATCATTATCATCAGTCTTCTATCAATTTCAACGCCCACACACTGTAATACGGAAGGTATATATATATATATATATTTATTTATTTATGCCTTAATTAATTAGTAGCTAGGTATTATATTATATATTGCATATCTTTTCTATTTGGTTTTTTTTTTCATTAAATTAAATAATATGCTAAAAAAAGAAAGAAAGAAAGAAAATTATTCCAGGTGTTAAATGGGTACGCGTATATATATATATAAATATATAAAATGAACACAGGGGATGCTCTGTATGCATTGAGGAGAGGTGTGAAGGACCCAGAAAATGTATTGCAGAGCTGGGATCCGACTTTGGTAGATCCATGCACTTGGTTTCACGTTACTTGTGATACTGATAACCGGGTCACCCGAATGTAAGTACTACCACTATATACTCTCTCTCTCTCTCTCTCTCTCTCTCTCTCTCTCCTGCTGCTGTTTGGTAGCTAGCATATAATGCCTTTTCGATCCTCATATAATAAAAAAAAATGAAAAATGTATGTGCAGTGATCTTGGGAACGCAAAGCTGTCAGGCAATTTAGTTCCGGAGCTAGGGAAGCTTGAGCGTCTTCAATATCTGTATGTATATTTAATTATATACATAAACTACCCCTACAGGCTACACCCATCCCTTTTTTTTCTAAATCCAATTTTCTTCTTCTTCATTATATCCATTTTTATCTCTCTGACCAACCCCTGGTATCAATCAGACGTCTGATTGTTAAATTAATTTATTTATCATTAAATAGAATTGAATGAATGGCGTTGTAACTGTACATGCAGAGAAGTATACATGAACAACTTGGTGGGACCTATTCCAGCTCAACTGGGAGGATTGAAGAGTCTAGTCACCTTGGATCTTTACCACAATAATCTCACTGGCCCCATTCCTTCCTCTCTCTCTACCCTCTCCAATCTCAGATTTCTGTAAGCCCATTTTTTTTTATTTTTGGCATCTTACCTGTACGTACTGTCGGTCACACTCGATCATGCACCCACCCACACCCATCTTTTAAATAAATTATATCACTCTTAAATAATACTACTAATAAGTAGATAGTGTGTCTGCTACTCAACAACGGCATACGTTGTAAGTTAGTACATAGCTGACACCAATCGACTTACCATCTTTGCTTTGCTTTGCTTTGCTTTGCTCTGCTAATAATAAATACCTTGGCAGCCTAGTATCCAAATTATTATGGAATTTTTTGATGAAATTTCGTGGGGATGTAGAACATCTCCACCAAATTTCATCAAAAAATTCAACCGGAAAGTGAGTTACCTACAGGATTGAAAAATTTTGGTCCATAAAACGATATATATATGTCTAATATTTTTCAATCATATAGTTAACCCACTTCTTGGTTAAATTTTTTGATGAAATTTGGTGGAGATGTTCTACACACGATGAAAAACATCCCCACCAAATTTCATCAAAAAATTCTATCGAGAAGCGTGCCAAAAGGACAAGTCCGTAAATAAAGACCTTAAGTTAAAGTCCTTATGGGGAAATGCTCCCTATATATATATGGGATATGTAAGATTTAGGATATATATTTTGCGATCAGTCTGAGGTATAATTAATCATGGCTTAATTACATATTTGATCAACAAACTTTATCATTTTTTTCAAATTGGTCACTAAAACTTTTTTTTTTGTCTAAAAGCTCACTGAATTTCCAATAACATTTCAATTTAATCCAACCATTTAACACCATTAATTAGAATTAACAGAAAATCTGAGTTTGACATTAATGAGTCCACGTAGCATCTATATGAATAAATGAGATGACAAAAACCATCATATAACATGCACGTGTAAGGTTATCCCCATTCAAACGAAGAACTCTGTTTTGATAAAGTTAAAATATGCAAACTTTTTTCCACAAAACTCAACTGTCGTACCCTCAATTTAAACTCTAAACTCACTTAAATCAAAATTTGCTGAAGAAGACGATCATCAACAAAACTCAAAAAATCATATAAAAGCAATCATGCATACCAATTTTGAGAAAGAATAAACAATTTTTGATTTGCACAACTTTCCCCCAATATTAGTTCGTATATAAAACACTAATTTTATGATTATAGCCGTTAGTGACATTAATTGAGGAGAACTTCACAAGTGCGTCGCACATGATTGTTTTTGCTATGGGTCGTGTGGACTCCTTAATGTCCAACTCATATTTTCCGTTAACTATAATTAACGGTGTTAAAAGGTTTGGTTAAATTAAAACGTTGTTGAAAGTTTAATGAGTTTTTAGACAAAAAGAGAGAGAGAGAGAGAGAGAGAGAGAGAGAGAGAGAGAGAGAGAGAGAGAGGTTTAATGACCAAATTGAAAAAAATAATAAAGTTCGTTTGTCAAATATGTTATTAAGCCATTAATCATCATTTCATTTTATTTGATTGGGTGTGTGGACGGATCAGTTGATCACGTAATGTGAAAAAAAATAAAATTGCAGGCGACTCAATAATAACAGGCTGACAGGAAAAATACCAAGACAGCTTACCAAGCTCCCAAACCTCAAGATTCTGTAAGTGAGCTCACTCGCTCGCTCGCTCTCAATCACTCTCGATCTCCCATAGTAATACTACGTACTCTTGCTCTATTAATTTCCATCCGGCCCTAAACTAAACTACCCCCCTCTCTACATGTGGTTGGGACAATTTGTAGAGATGTGTCAAACAACGACTTGTGTGGCACAATTCCAACATTCGGTTCATTCTCCAAATTCACAGAGCAAAGGTAGTTCTAATTAATTCATTTATTTTTCTTTGTTAGTTTGTGCTCGTTTCTATTCTTATATTAATTTTCTTTATTTGTGGGGTTGTTTGGGTGCAGCTTCAAAAACAACCCAAGATTAGAAGGACCCGAGCTAATGGGATTTGTGAGATACGATGTAACTGGATGCAATTGATTGAAGCTGAAGCAGCAGCAGCAGCAAAAGGAAATTGTGCCCGTAATTATATCATATATTTGGAAGGGCCTCTTCAACTTCAAATAGATTATTACTTCTGTCATGTTAATACTTTATTAGCAGAAAAAAGCTTCTTTCTTCTCAGTCCTTTAGTTTTCTATCCTGTTATTTAATATATCTTTATCTTAAAGATATTATTATTTTCCTTCAGTTTGTTATCCGCCGTCTGGATTTGTTCAACTTTTCTGCCACTCCTCAACTTAATTTGATGTTTTTTTTTTGACATACTAATTAAATTTAAATTAGTGCATAGCTAATCTTAAAAAAAAAAAAAAAATCAAATTATCATTTTAAAATTTCAGAAAAAATTCTAGACAAGTACAATGTCTGATTAGATCATTTTTTTTAAAAAAAAAAATTAGCAACAGGGGACCAAATTGGCAACCATCGGTTTTCAAGCTTTTGGGATTTCTTTTATGGTACTGGCCCTTGGAATGGCCAAGCTTTTAGTATGCATCAACATATTGTATCTGTTCAAGTCTTCCTTTGACATAGAGTAGTGATACGTACCATCAAAATTTTCAAGTAAATAAATCAAAATCTCAAAAGCACTGGGTTAAATTTGATTCTTTCAACAATAATTCTAAATGTACAATGACTCTCCAGAATAACCAACAGTTCTATCCAAGTAACTAAGATCTAACAAAGACCTGGGCAATGAGCATATTTACAGATATACAACTGACCTGATATTAGGAAACACGTATTTGCACCTCCCAAAATTTCAGTTGCCAGGTTGAGACACTAAAAATTGTTTCCAGATGAGCATCAAATTGGATTCACCTTAACCTGTATCCATTTGAAAGATCAGAACAAGAAAATTACAAATCTAATATTAAAAACAATCAATATATGTATCACATCAAGAATGTGAATCACTGCGTGTCACTTCATTTATTATAAAGCTCATATTTTATACACGAGATTACCAATTTTTCATTCAAATAAATAACAAAACTCTTCCAAACCAGTGAAAACTTGAACATTGAAAACCCTCTACCTTGTTTTAAATCAGAAAACAAATAACCGGCAGATCTTTTGATTTCGCCTGTGTGTCCGGAGAGCAGTTAGCTATTTGATAAGGTAATTGGTACTAAAGGAAGCGAGACAATGTCTTCGGTCATCTTCAAGTTTTGAGGAGCACCTAATGGCTTGGAAGAAGCCTGTACAGCTACTTCACCTTGATCTCTAGAGGGTATTGAGTAGCTACGAGGGATAGTATTAGGTGGTGGCAAAGGAAGCGTAGTAGATGCTGATGCATTAGCATTAGACACCACAACCGCTTTACCTGTGGCTGCCAAGAGCTGTTGAGGTTTGGGAAGAAGCAAGGGGGCTGAATGACGGATTAGATTGGAAGGTGGTCTCCTTGTGGATAAATGAGGACGATGAGGAGGCCTAGGAAGCTCATGAAGTTCGCTTATTTTAGGTGATGATACAAAATTAGAGGAAGCACTTGACGATAAATTCTGGAATGATGAAGACAATGGCATTGGACTATGCAAAAGAGATCCAGAAAACAGCTTCGGGGGGCTTCCTGTTGAGAGAATAGGACCGCTACTGGCAGACAATATAGGATTGTTTGGCCATGATTTCCCCACCAATGGACCAGAGAAAGCTTGTCTTTTGATTTTTTTATTGACAGAGAAATGTTGCAGCGATGACAGCCCTTCTGTCAATGGAGTGGTTAGTTGCCTGGTTGTACTGGTATTGTAGTTGCTCCTCTTGAGTACCGACTGTGTTAAAATTGGTCCTGAAAATTTATCATTCCCCAGACTATCTTCAATTGTCTTATGTTCCAGAGGGGATGAATGCCACAAATTAGGCATACCCTGTTTCAGATGTGTTGTTCTTGATTGAGGAAGCTGAGTAATTGATCCTGAATAATTCGTGCCCTTTTCCGCAATTGGCGTGGGAAGCACATATGTTTGAAGCTTTCTTGTGGATGACTGCCGCATCTGTTTAAACCGTTCGGCAGGATCAAAGTTCTTCTCAGCAAAAAGGGGAGCTGATTTGCTGCTTGTCTTAAGCTCTCTTCCAAAGCCAAAGGAATACCCAGCAGGGTTTCTGTATAGATGCTTTTCCTGTTTGAATACAAAACAAGATCAGGAAAGAAATGTCTGGCTTAAAAAAACTTTCCAATTTGAAAAGCGTTCCCCCTCCCCTTCCCTCTTTTCCAATGCCATGTCAACTCCAATAAACTTAGGGAGTTGCTATTGCCAAAGCAAGAGTGGGTTCTGCCAAAGCAAACACTGCCCGAATCAATTGTACTTTCTTCTTTCTAAATACAAGTAAACAGAATAATTTGACTTGGTTTCTGTGCCTTCCAAATATTTAAACACTAAAACATTGAAAAAACTTGAGTAGGGCAGTGGTTCATTACCTTTGCTGCACTCACTACAGCACCTTTCAGAAATGTAAGATCCACCTTGTCCAACTGCAGAAAGACATTACACACACATATACACATTAGTAACAACTCGTGATAAACTAGAGGTTACGACATTATGTCCAAAAGCAAATTCAGCAATTGAAACTAAAAGTATGAATGAATTGTCAAGCACACTTCACAAGAGTTAGAATTATCAGAATTTAAACTTTTCAGTCATTTGTGACACATCTGTGCATTAACAAGTAACACGAGAACTCTTCTTTCCTTAAAGGTCTAGCTTCACATTATTTATTGCTCCCTCCGACCCAAATTAATATTCTTCTGTTCTTTTTTAGAATGTCTCAAATTAATAGTCAAGTTTCCTTTTTGGTACAAAATCAATGCACCAACTTTTGCAATAGTAAATTTTATTCGAGCTCTAGACCAACAACAACAAGAGGACATGTGCTACTCCTTGCCAACATGAAAAAGGCTTAGCAAGGAGGTTTGGGACCCAGTGCCGCATGGTTATCGAGCTTGTGGAAGTGTTAGAACGAGGTTTAGTCTATGCTCAAGGCCGCAGGACTCCAGAGCTCGATATCTAGAGCTCCTTCACTAAGCTGAAGCCAACAATATCCAATCGTTCAGGTAGAGGGGTTGGAGGAGGCATGGACAACTGCTACCCTCCTCCAACCCTGCAGGAAGCACAAAACCTCCCTCAACTACGTTAAATGCAGAGCATGCTGCAATGATGGGAGAGTGGCTGAAAGCCAACTGTTTCCTGTACCTGCTAGGTGTTTTCTTCTCTTGTATATATATAAGGAAGCATTTACTTCTTTCAACGACCAAGATTTTTACAGAGCCACAAGGCAAGGAAGTAGAATTAGAGAGAAGAAAAGAAAGATAGAGATCCAAGGCGCGTGGCGGAGCACCTAGGCCCAAGGTATTTAGACCTTGAATATACATAACTCCTCTACTGTTGTATTGTGAGGGTAGAGTAATCTGAGAGACGAATCCATTTGTAATCGGAACTCATTTGTTGTAATAATACAAGGCAACCCCGAGCTCCTGGCTTTGTTCACAAGAGGAGGATTAACCCCTATACTCATAAAGGGCAAACCTCCTCTATATATTCTTGTCTCATTCTCTTTTATCCAGTTATTGCCAACGTGTTATGCACCACGTCATTCCAATCATTTGACTGTGCGGTTAGAAAAAATCTGTTCCAAATTTTTATACCAACAATAATCAAATTTCGTTTTTCACCATTGATTATGTTGAAATAAGAATATCCTTAAAATTGTGTGAGATGATTACCTAGCCAATGAGCCTATCCCATCTGTTTTATAACTACTTTAACAGAATAAAATACCAGCGTTACTACACACTATGAGGTTTCTAGAAAATCCAAGTTTCTTCCACATCATATGAAAGGAAAGTGAATTCAATGTCGCAAGTAACTCCTTTTCCCCGTGGACTTGGTTGAGCTTTGTAATTAGTAACTGGGGCGATAAAGGGGTAACAGTTTGAGAAGTCCTGGTAGGTAAAGTTTACAAGGTAAAAAATTGATTAGCATGGGTACATGTGCCTTGCTTTCTTGAGAGGTGCAAAATTTTAAGCACACATGACAAGCCAAGCAGCTGTGATGCATACTAGCAACATAGCATACTTGCTAGAACAGCGAACCTCACCACTAAAGAGGCTGCAATCTATCCAAAGACCCAATTCAGTTTAAGGCATCGCCAAACAAGTCAGATTTACATGCTATGGAGAATGGACCAAACGGTCTGGTTACACCAACTCAGGCCACGTAAAGACTTTCATAGCCTATCCAAGAGGTCCCTTAAATCCTCACCGGTTAGCTTGGATATCAATGCACAGGATTTGGCTGATCTAGTACGTAGTTCAACCATTCGAAGAGAGAGAGAGAGGCCCCAATACCCCTACCTGAGCAACCCTCAGCTGCTTGGATCATCATACAAGCTCAAGTGAATATCCAACCTAGTACACCTGCCTTTTTGGTGTGATCATCACACCTGTCACAACCAGGCAGGGAATAGAAAAGAACCCCCATCCCCTTCTGGATGTCTCATGTCAAGAGCGGATTTTGCCACTCTATCAATCCCAAGTCCATAAATGTTTGGGGCTGAGAAGTCCACCTCGATTAATGTGCATCAATTCCACCTTAAAAGCCTCAAAACCTCAACTTCAAACCCCATAAGCACAAGCTCTCTCTCTATATATATGTTTCAAGACATAACTTATAGCTAACCAACTACTTTGTCTGCATCAAACCCTACTTACTCTCAAGTATTAAAACCAAGTTGTAATACCCCTTCGTTAATTATATGATAATCCCTTCCGTAAGCATGTTTAGAAGTAAATCCAGATTAAGTAGTGAGATTTTGGTTTAAGTTATACTTTGGCACATTAGCAGCTTAAGCAGGTTTGGTTAGTGTAATACACCTGTGTAGGAGTTCGTTTTCGTGTTTTGTGTAGTAAACTCATTTTGAGATGTCAATGGAATGAAAGTAGTCTTTTCGGTAAATCATTGCTAGTTGACCTTGCATTGTTGTAATTCCTGAGTCTATTGCCCATGATTTCATGGAATACCTCCTTAGACAGGTGTCGAAACTTGCTGTGGGTTCCGTGCTCGGGTCTGCCTAGAATCCAAAACAAGCACTTCAACTGGGGAACTGTCAGTGGCACACATACTGATATGGTTCCCCAAAACCAGTACCGGTACGCATATTGATTAAGGTAAAGAATGCGGTATGCATTACTATAAGCTCACACCAGTATGCCAGCTGGTCAACTCCTGGTCAGAGGAGAGAGATCCTGAGAGTGAGATAAACTAGGGGTGTGGACAGTTCAGTTTAACCGAACTGTGTGAATTAACTGCCGACCAAACCGACAACCGACTGTCGGTTTTATGATAACGCTCAACCGAGCTGAACCGCTAGCCACCTAAAACCAGCCGGGGTCGGTTCAGTTTTTGTCGGTTTTGGGCCTGAATTTGGGCCTGTTTTAAATTGTTGGGCTTGTTATAAAAAATTGATTTTCACTTTTTAGTTTATATATTTCTTATATATTTAATATTTATCATATATATATTAAAAGAAATAAACTTATATAATAACCAATAGGAGCAAGACGTGTTATATCAGTTCGGTTCTTACCGGTTTCGGAACTCCGCTAACCGCCAACTGAACCGATCCCTTTCAGTTTTCATTTTTTTCAACCAAACCGGACCGAAAACCTTAAAAGAGGGGATAAATCGGTTCGGTTTAGAGCCGGTTTTTCGGTTTTTCTGCACACCCCTAGAAAAAACAAGGGAAACATTGGAGCTCAAGGAAAGCTTAGGAAGGTTAGAGTCCGGCCATCAAAACCATCACCATCACTCAGATCTTTGATTAAAGCTTCATTAGAGATGGGAACATTAGTACCCAAACCTATTTTACAACTATTATGTGTTGCATGTATGGTTTTTCACAAAATTGAGGATTTTGGGTATAATACTAGATTTGTTGCATGCATGGGGTTTGGGTTAGATTTATTGACATCTTTTGGTTGATTCTCATCTAGTATAACATTAGTTTGAAAACCCAAAAAGAATCCCCACTTGCATGTACCTAGTTTACAAGATTGACCTAAAACCCACTTGGACGAATAGAGTAACTGATAATTAACGGATAAGCATTTGTAAACTGAACTAATAGTGGGTTTTATGAAAGATTTGAGTATTATACCACATGACAAAAGAAAATGTTGCTGGATTATGTACTGAATAATTATTTTGTTCCCTTAACAATTCGTCTATATATACTACACTTATATCTCGTAAACTGCATGATATACCTCTGATGTGAAAATTGTGTTTGCTAGAACTTATTTTGTATTGGCACCCACCCTAGTATCCATGTTTTCATATGACGGATATATCCTAGATATTGTTTGTGCTGGAATTATGGGGAGGCGCTACAGCCGTGTGGTTGATAAGTCCATGAAACGTAGAAATATGGGGAGGCTCTACAGCCGCATGGTTGACAAGTCTACGAAACGTAGAAATATGGGGAGGCTCTATGGCCATGTGATTGATAAGTCCACGAAACGTAGATGGGGTGATTATAGTGCCAATTGCGGTGAATCCGAAAATCGACCGACCGAGCCGAACCAATCCGATCCATTAAAAACCGAACCGAAAAAAAAGAATGAACGGAAAAAACGGAACCGAAAACGAATAGATTGGGTTCTGGTTTAGGGTGTACTATTGCAAAACTGAACCGAACCAATTGCTATATGACGTCATTATATATATATTTCTTTGTATGATTAGTGTTTGTTGGTTCTATCTTTGCAATAACAATTGAAATAGTCTATTGGTTGCATGTCTAATAAGATTTGGTTGTGCTATCATCTGCCTTGCTTTTATTTTTGATAAATCATCGGCCATGGTTGTTAACTTAATTCGATTGAATTAAGTTAGATTCAGGAGGTAGTAAAGAGTCCCTTTTAAATTCTTAGTGCTATAAATTATCAGAAACTTATTGCTAGTGTTGTGGTTGAATTGTTATATTGTTGCCTTTACCTTGAGTGAGTTCCTGTGAGTGGTATCATCTCCATGTCTTACAAGCAGTTGAGGATTGGGTCAAAGGTAAGTCTGGTTAGTTTTCGGCATGTGTAGGGTGATTTTTATTCAGAGGGATAAGCGGCTAAGATAATGCTTCAGAACAGGCATATTTGGTGGACTTTATTGAACTAGACTGAGTAGTTAGAAATTTAGAATGGGGCCATCGTAAATGTTTAAAGCTGTAATAGTTGCCTTCCCCCTGAGGTAGTCCTGGGATCATCATTTTGATTGGCTGGGCTCATATAGTCGTATGTATATTAATCTTGTGATTGACAGAGGACTTGTGTATATTAATATTGTGTTATGTGGAGAATATGTGTAATGAAGTGTGGTTTGGATTTATTTTTTAAAAATATATGAAAACCAAATAAACCCAAACTGAAAAGTTTGGTTCAGGTCTAGAAGATTAAGAAACCGAACAGAAACCATCAAATTCAGTTTTGGTTTGGGTCACCCTATTTTCCACCCCGACCAGAACCAAAACTGAAAACACGCCTAGTAGACGGGATGTTTATAGTGCTAATTGTGTATATTAGCCAACTAATTGATTTTAAAGGTACACAGGATAGGTAGCATAATGGCGTGCGGGGCATGTATAGTTCCTACATGATTATATAAAAATTAGTATTTTCATTATATTGCATGAGTGTGTGTTGTTTCCTGGTTGCATTTTTTATATCAAATGTATAGTTCCCGCTGGGCCTTGTTGGCTCACCTTTTTAAATCCAAGTAAGTGCATCTACGCCTGGACGAGAGAAGGGGAGTGAAAAGGCTACGAATCCTAGATTGCCTCATACCAGTGCCTCCCTACCTATTTTCATGTCTTAGTATTTTATGGGACTATATTGTTAAGATTTGTATTTCCTATTTTCATGTCTTAGGATTATATTGTTAAGACTTTTATTTTGTTTTGAGAACCTGGGTTGTACTATCGTTAAGACAATATGTATTAGTTGGACCATTATGGTGTTTGTCCTTGTTAGATATTAGCTATATTATTAGTTGTATTATTGCCTAGATTAGTTCCTTCCATAAATAGTTATTGCACTCTTGTATAAATAGGGCTCTCCATTATAAAGATTAAGTCACGATTCAATTCAATTCAATACAATATTCTCACAATTCTCACATGGTATCAGAGGATAAATCGTGAGAAAAGTTCTCTCCTCTCTTGTGTATGTTATGCCTTCACTCCAACGGTCATAGAAACCCTAGCTGCCACTATCTTCCATTAAAACCTTAGCCGTTGTGTTTCTATCCCAGCGTGTAAACCCTAGCTGTCACTTGTCCAAATACTTGTTTATTGCTCACGTCACCGACTACTGTTCACGGTGTTACTTTTCATCGGCGTTACTCTTCATGTACTATTCACGTTTTCAGATTTAGTTTTTCCATAACATCTCTCTAAGATTTGTGTTCCAGCGACAGCCGAACCCTTGCATAACTTGTTTTTAAATTATCTTCTTTTTGTGCCTGGATGTCTTTTCAATTTGATTTTAGTTAGCAAATTAACCCAAACCTTGCCTTATTCCCTTACCTTTGTTGCTAATTTGGTGCTTGTGCAAGAGCGAAGTACTAGGAAGTTAATTGGAATAAGACATAAGTACCATGGTCTATAGTACCTCACCCCACCACTAGCCCCTATAGCCTGTTTCCCTAGGGATCCACCTGCACTCCTTCACCACCATTTAGGGCATCCCAACCTACAAAAACTACAAAAGATGGTGCCGAGTCTTTCACGTGTGTTATCTTTAAAGTGTGAGTCTTGTCAGTTGGGAAAACACGTTCGTAGTTCTTTTCCTAGTCATGTTAATAAACAAGCTACGCCAACCTTTTCTAGTTCATTCTAATGTATGAGGTCCTAGTCGTATCAAGACAACTTTGGGTTTTCAATATTATCACTTTTATTGATGATTTTTCCCAATACACTTAGTATTTTTAACAAAAAATCGTTCCGAGCTATTCTCCATCTTTCAAACGTTTTGCTCAGAAATTAAAACCCAATTTAGCACCACTATTTGTTATTTCCACGATGACAATGCACATGAATATTTTTCTACCCCTTTCTAATCCTTTATGATTTCTCAGGGCATATTTCACCAATTTCCTTGTGCTCATACTCCTTAACAAAATGGAGTGGTTGAACGGAAAAATAGACACCTGATTGAAACGGCTCATACTCTCCTTATTCATAATCATGTTCTGCAACGACACCTGATTGAAACGGCTCGTACTCTCCTTATTCATAATCATGTTCTGCAACATTTTTGGGGAGACGCGGTACTCACCACTTGCTATTTAATTAATATGATGACATCCTCAGTTTTAGAAAATCATGTACCTCATTCTCTGTTATTATCCACCCAGCTTCTCTATCCCATCTACCCTTGTGTCTTTGGATACACTTGTTTTGCTCATGACTTCACTCCAGGCAAAGATAAAATATATCTTTTGGGGGATATTCTCGCTTACAAAAGGGTTATCGTTGTTTTTCGCCAAACCTTAAACAATACCTTGTTTCCGCAAACATCACTTTCTTTGAAACAACGTCCTTCTTTCCTTTTCTAAAACGTGTTCCATGTCCCCCTAATAATAGCGAGTCCCCCTCTATCATACACTAATCTTATTCCACAGGTCGTGTGCTCTCTTGACCCTGTGGCGCCCACCGTGGCTCCTACTACAAACTCACTACCTCCTCTACTCACCTATCTTCACCAACCTCGACCCATAGATATCGAGAACCCTATCACCAAACCTAACATTGAGACTATATCCGAGCCCATCACTTCACCACCGGATCCACTGGCCTCATCTCCTACTCCGGTTACGCCTCTAATTCCAGCTCTTGACTTGGATCTTCCTATTACCGAACGCAAAGGCATTCGTTCCACTCGTAACCCTCATCCCATTTATAATTTTGTGAGTTATCATTAGTCATCTCCACAATATACTACATTTATATCATCTTTGTCTCATGTTTTTACCTTTAAAAATATAGGAACCGCACTTTCTGATCTGGGCTGGCGCAAGGTTATAATTGATGAGATGTCCGCATTGTATTCGAGTGACACATGGGATCTAGTGCCCCTCCTTCTCGGTAAATCAATAGTTGGTTGTCTTTGGATTTACACTGTCAAACTTAGGCCCAATGGCAATATTGATTGTCTAAAAGCTCGGTTAGTTGCGTAGAGGTATACCTAGATCTATGGGCTAGACTATGGTGATACGTTCTCTCCGGTTGCTAAGATGTCCTATGTTCACCTATTTTTCTCTATGGCGGCCATTTATCATTGGCCCCTTTATCAGTTGGATATCAAGAATGCTTTTCTACATGGCGAATTACAAGAAGATGTTTATATGGAGCAACCTCCTGAGTTTGTTGCTCTGGGGGAGTCTAATCTGGTGTGCCACCTCTATCGTTCTCTTTATGGACTAAAACAGTCCCCACGGGTTTGGACGGTTTAACGCAGTTGTTCTTCAGTTTGGTATGACTTGTAGTGAGGCTGATCACTTTGTCTTTTACTCCCATTCGTCTTCTGACAGATGCATCTACTTGGTCATTTATGTGGATGACATTGTAATTATGGGAAATGATCAAGAGGGCATACATAAACTCAAACAGCATCTATTTCACCACTTTCAGATGAAAGATTTGGGAAACTCAATTACTTTATGGGAATAGAAATTGCTCAATCCCAACAGGGTATCCTCATCTCCCAGCAGAAGTATGCCCTAGATATCTTAATTTTTTTGTTGCGCTATTATGATGAGTTGGTTTTTACTTGAACCCGAAAATATCTTGTCACTGGATGTGTCTTAAAAATTTTAAACAGGTTCTTTTTACCCTAGTATTAATTTTTGACTTTTTTATCAAAGTATTAATTTTTGATTTTATTTTCTGCTATCAGTGTAAGGAACAGTGATTAAGCGGTTCCGGTGGTGTTTAGCCTAATTCAGAATTTGGGGCGTCACATAGTTCTTTATAGTTCCTGGGTATTTAGGTGCCTCAATTGCTTGTAATGAGAATCTCCCTCTCACTGAAGCCAGGTCAGTAACACTAGCATCCTTAACTCCTAAGCACATTACAATCCTACAAGTAATATGCAAGAAGACCTAAAAAATATCACCTAAAAAATATCAAGAGGGATGTGGGGTGAAAAAGAAAAAGCTTATCATGCCCCTTTACTGTCAGATTTCTGAAAGGATAGATGTCACAACTCACAAGTAAATTTCATTTTATGACTCCCCCTAACTTTAGTTATTTGACAACTGACAACTCTCATATTCACTACTACATGAAGGAAAAGGAGAGTGAATCTTTCTCAGTATGTAGCAGAAAACTAACTTCTCACCTCCATTGAGCCTCTTGATTTAGAAGCATCTTGCTCGTGGTCACTTTGTCCTTCGGCAAAACTCAACTCTCCATCATCATGCACTTCACAGCCATCACCAGAATCGGTTTCGTAGTCACCGTCATCATCTGAATCAACATCATAATCACCATCATCATCGTCATCAAGTCCAGTGAACTGGTAATCAATATGTTGCCGTGTAGTGACCGCCTCGACATGTGGCTCAATTGCCTCAAGGGATTTGACAGCCTTCCTGAAGAAACACAGCTGTTTTCAAGCATGAAAGAGAGTCACAACCAATCATCCCAACAAGGAAAAATAAGCTGTTTTCAAGCATGAATGAGAGTCATAACCAATCATCCCAACAAGGAAAAATTAACTATTTATTATGGCATAAAAATTAAAAATTAAAACCTGAGCAGCATGGTGCCGAGCTGCCTGAGTTAGAAGGCTTTGGGATCGTCCTCGTTTCAAAGATTTCATTCGGAAAACAAATAAGGTTGCCTCCTCGTCATATTCGTCACGAGCTGCTTGCACCTGTTGAGAAGAAAAGGTTTCTCCTTTACTGCTTCTCAACCACCCCTTCTCTTTGTGTCTAGCTCTCATGTTTTCATATTCATCTCTAAAGATCATAGATCCAAGGTAAGAAAATTTTTGTATGAACAGATAAAACAAGAAATAACAAAACCCAACCTGATACGGACCTTTTTTCATCACATTGTCTCTTCATCTCCTGCATCAGCAGAAAGGGAAAAAATCATTAAATGCCGAGAATTGCAATACTATCATACCAATAATAAGTATCATACCAAGAGGGGATCTACATAGCCATTTCCCAAGCAAAGCCTCATTTCTATCCAACAAATTGCCCATGCCTAAACCCCATACCTTTTTTACTTCGAGACCACTTCCCAATACATTATGAGTTCAAAAATTTGTAAAGTAGGACTACTGATTGGTGTACAGCACATGTTCAGGAAAAGAGGCCAACCACTTAACAGACTGCCTACTCAGCAAAGTTATGTAACAAATAGATGAGGAACCAAATTTTAGTTTAATGGAGATGAAGGGGAAAATGGAGCAATTGAGAATTGACAAAATAAACCTTCAGATTTAAAATATATATAGAATTTGAACACAAAGTTGTATCCAGAAAAGAAATAAATCATGCATCCATGCCTGACAGAAGAAAACAAATAATACTTGTCATATGTTGCTTACATCAAACAGTTCATATGAACTAACCTCGACTATACATAGCTCATTAAGAAGGGACTCTGATGGGGCTGAGATCGTCTGAGATATATGAGCGCGCTGAAATACACATTGGAATAAGTCATCAACCCACAAAAACAAGAGGATATGGAAACGCTATGCATATAAAGCGTAAGAACCCACATATCTATCAGCAAATTTTTGGAGTTCAAAGTGCACTTTTCCCAGCATCAGCAAAACTTTAGCTACATAGCAAAAGAAATAGTCAAATCAGACTGAGATATAGAGAGAATGAAACAAGGTACACCGAAATAGACAATTCTAGAGAAAACAGTAACCGTTGAAAGTTGACGTGTAGTTAATTTTTGCCAGTTTTGGCATGAAAACTTAAAACTGTTCTTAGAACACAGAAACAAAGTACACCCAACAGACATTTCATAACTGAACGAAAGACCTAAAACCTATTGAGTGTTGTATCAGTAGGCAAGTGCAACTCAATTCCTTTCTTAAAAAGATTGCAATCGAAGTCCCAGTACTTCTATCATGCTTTATACATGCATTTTATAAATTAAGATTGCAACAGTGAGAACACCAACAAGCCCCTGCTCAATTCGGTGGCATGGGAAATGGGACCAGAATGCCCTGTCTACCCCCCCACAACCCACACACATTTGTTCGTGTTTAAATCTGATAGTAAGAAGCTTGATTAAGGGATAAGTTATTTGAGTAGGGATTAGCAGCTAAAACCAAGCAAGGTTCAATGCACAGTATTAGTCCAAAGAAGCAGCTACTGGGCTCTTGAGAGTATTGCTAAGAGGGCAGAGACCAAGTTTTCTGAAGCTCAATCGAGCTTAACCATCAAGAGATATAGAGGGAGGCGTCATATTCTCTAAGGTCGAGACTCAAGACACCCTATTTGAGTGGCTTAACTGTACAAACAGTCCTTAAGTTCAGGCCATACTTTGGTTCATGGGACCCCTATGACGCTACCTCCTACAGTCCTACGGACGAATCCTAGCAGGCATGCTGACATGCTCTCTCTCTCTCTCTCTCTGCATTACTTGCCAATAAGAGCAGTCCATTTATGCGATTTTAACGTCTGCATTCTGCAATTAATTCTCTTGGACCATAATGTGTAGGCCAAAACCCTTCACTTGACAGTTCAAAATCTGTGTGCAAACACCCTTGTAGTTCCAGCAAAGCAGGTGTCCTCGTGAAAGAATAGATTTACAATAAAACGTTTTGACAAAGAAGTAGAAACTAAGAAGATATGGAACTTTCACTCACCACTTTCTTCATCATCATTCATTGCCGTTTTCTCCAAAAGACATTCACCCATTTCCCGTAATGATTCAGAGAATTCTGAAAACAGATGTCCTTGATTAGTGAGATTTCTAGCAAAGTAATATAGCAAAAGAAATCCATAAAACATTTTTGGAACTATTAGGATAAGGCTTTAACCACTATGCTGAAGTCACAACATGTTGATATTGCTTCATTTGTAAGTTCAGATAATTTCTTTCTTTTTTGCTAATCGGCCTCAGTTCAGATATTTCTAGTGATCCCATTTTACTAGGCATATTTCACAACCTTAACCTAGTGTTTGGATGGATAAAAAACTCAGCATTTGAGCAAAAGTTGGGATTTGGTGCGTGGAGAGGTTGAAGTCGTTTGTTTGGGAAAGTGAGCGAAGAAATTGAGATTTTACATGCGGGAAATCTGTTGGATTTTGGTGATCGAGATATCAGAGTTAAAATTCTGTGGGAAACTGCAAGGGAAGGAATTCCAAATGATGAAATTATAAGCTCTATCATTTAAAATTTCAATGAAAATTAGAATTGCTTAATCCAAACACAGGGTAAAGGAAAAACAACTTCATAACTCCATCGGCATGCACATTGGTGTGCTGGTGTAAATGGATATCTAAAAATCCAAATGCGAATCCGTTCTGTATACGACTTAAAATTTTATGAATATTCATCCAAATGGATATTTGAAAAAGATGATTTGGATAGAGTTTTTAA
Organism: Lonicera japonica; assembly: GCA_021464415.1. Lineage (NCBI taxonomy): Eukaryota > Viridiplantae > Streptophyta > Magnoliopsida > Dipsacales > Caprifoliaceae > Lonicera > Lonicera japonica. Next base: position 83,605,966 of record CM038465.1, on the reverse strand, counting down.
ACGAAGCAGACATGGATGTGGATAATGATAGTATTCGACGCAGATAATCCATATCCAAGGTGGATTATCCATATATGCAGATATCCATATCCGCATATATATAAATATTCTCTCACCCTTTACAAAAGTTGTACATGGCTTAATCGCTGACCCAATTTACCAAAATATTTAGAACCAAACCCAAAAAAAAAACCTTAAAAAATAATTAAAAAAGAAAACAAAGAGAAAATATAGGGCAACGTGAAAAAGATTTGTCTTTATTTTAATACATTTTGCAATGCTTCATTTTGTTACTTTGAGTTATATATTGTAAAATGTTGTTTAATTAAAAGATACATTTTTAAGATTAAGCTAATTTTAGACGAGGCAATGGGTTAAAAGGGCTCCCTCCATAATTATATCTAAAGGAAGAATACCTTAATTTTCATTTCAAAATAAGGACAATCCTTTTTCTTTACCTAAAATACCATTCCTCCATTTATTTTCTTCTTCTTTTTTTCCTTTAAAAAAATGCATAATCACCACCACCCTCCCCTACTGCCGGAGCTTAGGCGACCACTATAGAGTACCTACACCTCACCGAAGCTCCAGCACAGATACTGCAAACCTAGTTTTGCACTAAATCCACAAGCAAGTAGTGATATAAATTTTGGTATAAATATATTTTTTCACTAAATCCACGAGCAACTAATGTTATATATTTGAGTGCAAATATGTTTTGCACTAAATCCACAAGCGATTAAAGATGTAGATTTGAGTGCAAATTTGTTTTTGCATCGTATATAAAATTTCTAGAGATCTAGTGACCGCTATCAAAGCTCTATTGACCTGGTCGGAGCTTTGGCAATGGTCGTCGAAGCTTTAGTGAGGTCCCACGATGGTCATCGGAGCTCCGCCAATGATTGTCGGAACTCCGGTGGGCGGCGGAGGTGATTAGTAAGGCTTAGCAACCATCAATGGTCATAAAGAAATAAAAGATTGTGGCAAGGATATAATTGACCATTCAAAAAAATGGATATATCCTTTTAGTGGATAAAAATCGAAAATTGTCGTTATGGATAACACAAATTGTGGAGGAAGTCTACGGAATAGAATGGTATCCTTGGTTTGAATATAATTATGGAGGAGGCATCTGCAACCCATTTTCTGTTTTTAGAATAACGAAACAAAGAGACCCGTTTGTTAGATCAAGTGATAAGAGCTCGCCCTTTGGGGTGAGAGATCAAAGGTTTGAATCCCTGCTCCCTTATAATCATGCCAATGGAAAAAAACTATGAATAATTTCTAGTTATACCAAAAGCACTGTTTGCTGTTGCTGCTGCAGCAGAAATTAAGCTTTCATAGCAGTCTCTCATATCTAGCATGTCCTGCAGTAATTAAGGCAAATATAAGTAAATAGAGTTTAATTGGAAAACCTCTAGCTCCAGAAACAGTACATATTAATATTTATTTTACCTAGTTCTCGCCCCAACATTGAAGTAAGATAAGAACGATGCCACTTATAGAGAGAGAGATGAAGATGGAAATTAAAAAAAAAAAAAAAAAGGAACGAACCAAGCTACTGAAACATGTGGGTGCCTTCCCAATCTAAAGATTGAAATTTGATAATAACAATGATGTAAACTCTCATGGATATCCGGAAAGGGAATATGAGAAAGGAGAGAATTACAACGCCGCAAAAAGCTACATTTTTTATTTCATTTTTCTGTGGAATTGTGGCAAGTATCATTATGATTTGTATGGCCGCTGGTATACTTGCTTTCAAGTATACCAATCGCCATCATTGCCACCTTCATTTGGCCATAACAATGGCGATACTCATAAGGCATCAAATCCTTGTCTTGTTGTGAGCACCACATATATATATATATATAGCAGAAGAAAGGCCTTTCTAATGTATCATCATAATAATAAAACAGTGAGAAAGATAAGATGAGGATTGGTAAGGCCTATGGATGAGAGATGGTATGGTATAGTATAGTAATAAAATGAATGCCCCAAAATATGTATGGGAAAGTTGAGATATCTTCCTACTCCTTCCTATACATGAATTCCAGCGCGGCGGCAAGGCAAACAAGAAGAAAGAAAGAGTATTAGTAGTAGTAGTAGTAGTAGTAGTAGTATACCTGAGAAGCGAGAGAGAGGTCGTCCAATACCAAGTGGGGCGTAGATTGTTGTTGAAGAGGAGGCGGAGGAGAATGTTGTTTTCTTCCTCTGTGCCCTTGAAGCCCTCGAAGTTTCTTCAGAGAAGTTTTCATGCTTCCTTTGCTTTGCTTTGCTTTGCTATGCTATGCTTTGCTATATGTATGTGTAGACTGTAGAGAGAAAGAGTAAAGAGAGGTTGTGTGTAGTTTCTTCTGCAATCGAGAATCCTCTAAAAACCCAAAGAGAGAAAAAGAAAAGTTTGAAATCAAATGAAATGAAATGGAATTTGATGATGATGAGGAGTAGTTTGGTATTAAAGTAAACTCGTATCCCTCCCTCTGTTGTTTTTTTTATTATTATTATTATTGTTATTCTCCTCCTCCTCCTCCTCTTCATTCCTCCCAGTCGGTCAAAAAAGCGTGTTCGGTGGAGGCGCCTAAGACTCACTTTAGTTTACATTAACAAAGTCGTCGCTTGTTTTCATTTTCGTCCCCCACATTAATTCTTTTTTGTTTTCTTGGTGGGAGCCACCCCCCGCCCCCCGCATTATTTAATTACGTTATATATAAAAAAAAATTCATACAAGATAGATGGGTAATTCTTCGAGAAAAGAGGACGGAATTCAACAATATTATTATTCTGGGTAAATTATTGAGAAATTTTCAAATTTAATATGTTAAAATAAAATATTATATAACTCTTTCAATTAATCATATTTTATATGTTAAAATTTTATATTTATTTAAATATTATTAATTTTTTACATCAAAATTTTGCTTTAATCAACTTTTTAAACTCACTTTTCCTTTCATATGTAGTGGTTCAACTCAACTATTCACAATCAATCAATTTAATCTTATATGTATCTAATATATTGGTATCCTAAAATTACCTTCCAATCTTATATGTATGTATATATATATATATATTTTTTTTAATACAATCTTATATGTATATTGGTATCCTAAAATTACCTTCCAAATACATATTTCTTTAATTTATTTTCTTCTATTTAAAAATGTCTCTCTATATATATATTAATTTATTGTAAAATATTAATACGTGAATGTCTATATACAATATTTAAAGATATAATTTGTTCGACGTTAGTATTATAATATGAATAATGAGATTACCTCATAAAATATATAATGTAACTTGTCCTACATTGATTTTGTATAAAAGTATAAATCTTAGTTCTTAATATAAATAGAGTTGACTCCTACTCATATTACATATCAGTTGAATAAGAAGATTTCTCTCATTTTTTCATTTTCTCTATTATTTTAACACGTTGTCAACACAACTGTTCCACAGTCAAATGGAGGCTATCGCGAAAGTAGGATAGCATAGTTAAAAAAAATTCTTCTTCCTCTTGAAGGCCAATTATGCGAAAGCATGCCACCATAGTTTAAAATTTATCTTTCTTCTTCTTGGAGGCCAACTCGAAATCAAGCATCGTAATTTCTTCATATAAGTCAAATTTATGATTTTCTTTTCTTTTATAATACTACAATTTATTTTGTTTTGCCTTTTATTATTGTCATAAATTTTAAATATTCTATTTTATAAATAATCTGGACCTGAAGTTCTATAATTTTTACTCTTGTTATTTGAGATTCATAATCATTATCTTGGACCCTAAGTTACACAATTTATATTTTTGGAACATGAAGTTCCCTATTCATTATTCTGTACCCAAAAATCCATGGTTTATATTTGCGACTTGAAGTTCTCTATTTATCATTCTGGATTTGAAAATCCATGATTTATATTTTGGGCCAAAAGTCTCTATTTTATTTAGAAACCTGAAGTTCTCCAATTATAAATTTAGACATTAAAGTGTTGTTTGGCGGATATTTTGAGTTGAGTTTTTAAGTTGAGTTTTTAAAATATGGTGTTTGGTAGAATTTAGTAGTATGTTGAAAAGTGGATTTGGTTTTTTTTTTGAGTTTTTTTCAACCAACTAAAAATCTCATTAAAAAATTTCAAAAAATAGTCAAAATGGATCTTATTTTATAGATCTCGACGAGTATGTTTTAAATATATATTTTTTTATTTAATTTTGATTTTTGAATTTAAAGTTATGGTGTTTTAAAAGTTTTTTTTGAGAGAAAAAGTAAAGTTAAGGTTTTTTTGGGAAGTGAAAAAGTAGAGTTTATTTTGAGTTGAGTTTTTAAAATTTGGAGTAAAAAAAAAAGAGCCACCAAACAGGGGCTAAGTTTCATAATAATTATTTTTGACCTAAAGTTTCATAATCATTATTTTGGACAAGAAGCTCCAATAACAATATACCTCAATAATCAAATCTGGAGCTTTGATATAAGAGGATATTGACTGTCTCATGAATTTAATAACCTAAATTTGGGCCTGAAGTCCCATGTAACTATTACATTCTTATTTAATTAAAATTATATGTAACTTTATATATTAGTATGTTGTTGTTATATTATTTTATATATGAGTCTAATAATATCCTTATTTTGCCCCCTTCTTTATAATTGCTTTATATAGTAAAATAAATTGTTGCAAGCATAAATAACCTGATGACCTAGCTTATTCAGTCGAGTGGATTTGATCTGGTAATTACTGTTAGTTATTCAAGGTGTGACTTATGCTTTACGGGTACCAGTACAGGTACAGGATTGGATCTTTGTTTTGGTGACTGACTTATGCTTCCAGAAGTTGGAAACATCATTTTTTTTTTCATTATTTTTCTTATAAAACCAAATTAAAATAGAAATATATATATATATATATATATATATATTCATAGTAAGACTCATTAGGCCTTCTATTCTATTTTCTCTTCGTTGACCTTGGTTTATATATCAATATATAAGGTCGAAAATTTTCAGGCCCGAAATTCTTGATAAAACCAGAAGTTTTATTATTTCTTGTGAGCCCAAAGTTTTATATTTATTTTAATCAAGAACGTGTAGTTTACAATTTCTTATGAGCCTGATCGAAGTCTCATAACACATAGCATCAATTTATACATACCTAAAAAAGATTTATTAGGTCTTTCGCAACCCCTAAAGGATGGATATAACCACTAGAAGATGGTCATCATGTCAACACTCATAATGAATACATTAAATCTCTATCTCTATATGTATATATATATATATATATATATTTCAATATTATAATATGATGGCTGAGTATAACTTTTTTATTTTTAATACTTTGCTCCTAAAGTAGCACTATCAAAAACTCTCTATCTCTTATGCCTTAAATATACTCCTGAAATATCACTATCAAGATTATTGTTTTTAAGTGTTCTAAGCAAACTGGTTGTCTTAATATTTAATAAGAAAGATGTGGCATATACAATAAAAGGTCATCGATTACTTAATTGCATATACAATAGCTACTGACATATCGAAGGGCAATGATAATAATGATACATAACCACATACAATAAATAAATGTTGATAAATGAAAAATTGGTCAAATAAAAAATTGTCATCAAGACAGAATTGGAGTTTTTAAATAAACGTAGTATATTTAGACTTATAGTACAAATCCAAAAAAATATTAACCTTTTATGTTACAAATGGATGTCTGTAAGAAAAATAAATGAGAATAATAAAATCACGAGAAACAATGCATGACTTATGGCGCAAAGTTTCTTGCAAAAACTTGAAATTTATTATTAGTATTATATTCCCCCAATTATTGATCCAATATATAAATTTTAAATATCTGATAGTAGTTGTTGAAATACTATATATAAGATTCAAAAATATTGAAACTGCTAATTTATACGGGTATTTAGATTCTAACATTTATATAAAAATCCCCAAAGGATTAACTTTGCTTGAAGCAAAGTTGAAAATCATGTACTCGATACAACAAGAAACTAATTGCATGGACTTATTCATTCAAGAAAAATGCGATACAATCGTCTTAGCAAAGATTTGTTTGAGGAAAGAAATAGAAACAATCCCATTTGCCATATGTCATTAGGCCTAACCACTCTGCTGGAGTGGTTGGTAGAGGCGTGGGTGACTGCCACCTACTTTGCAAAACGTACAGAACCTCCCTCACCAGAATTCATGGAGAAACAATGTCAGAGTTAGTGATGATTTAAGTATGGCTCCAGACTTACTGTGGGAGCTCTGGCCATACGTTTTCTCTCAATCATATCTATAGAAAAAACATTTACTTCTGTCAACTAACTCAATAAGAGATAATTACTACTTAACAACCAAGAACAGCAGAGAGAGAACAGCCTGAAGAAGAATGGGGATATCGAGCACATAGTCGAGATCTAAAAATAGAGAAGCTAGAATTTGTGTAGTTGTAAGCATACTCTTATTATAATACCGTAAGGATATACTGGCTAGAGAGATCATTGTGAGTTTGTAATAGTCATATAGTTATATAAATAATAAGGCAGAACCGAGTTCCTAGCTCTATTCCACAAAGGATAATTAACCCGTATTTTCATACGAGGCCAACCTCCTCTAGACATCTTTGATCCTATTGATTTGTTATATTTATTATTCCAATCGTTTGATCCGATCATTTGACTGTGTGGTCTAAAATATTTTTTACAGCTTTTAGCACCAACAAATATAATATGCGTTTTAAACTGACAACTTGTTGTGATAAATTTTAATACTTGCAAGATCGCAAATAAATTTATAGTGTAGCATGTAAGTAAGGTTGATCTACGATGACTCAAATAGTATGTTTTATAATTATCTTATTAATCTTTCACTAAATTCCTAATCCAGCTACAAATTTTTTTGAAAATCAAACAAATCAAATAAAACAAAGCAAAGCATGTAAATTAAAGTAATGGAACTAAATGAAATAATATTAAGTAAGATAACAAAATTAATGAATTACTTGACTAGGATTTCGGAATCATATATTTAATATCATATTACTAAGCATTCATGTGCGTAAACGCTACTATTGTTTCGTAATAATTTGGTCTATTAACTCTATTATTTGTATAAAATAAAATAATTCAAGTTTAATTAATATATAAAATCCAATTATAATTCTTCCACATCAAAATTTATGTACAAAGTCACAACATTTACTATATCCATTAAAACACACATATATCTGCTCTTAACAAATCATAAGGTAAATCTAAAAAAACAATAATGAGAATTCAACTTTATTTTTATCAATTAAAAATGGCATCTAATAGGAAGAATTGTATTTAACTTTAAAACATTAAATTGATAGAGTTGATTAGTAAGAATATGTGCAACATAATCAATTAAATATACCTATCATAATCTTAGTACAAATTTACGCTAGCATAAGTAAAATTAAATAAACAAAAAAAAAAACTTACTTCACATGAAACAAATAAAATTAAGTCTTCAAATTTTCAAACAACGTAAAGCAAAAGAATAATAAAACCAAATAAAATTAAGTCTTCAAATTTTCAAACAACGTAAAGCAAAAAACTAAAGAGGAGAGAAAGAGAGCCTCGGCATTGTTGCCGTGCACAGCTTCCCATATAACATCTATATATAGAAAAATTAAATTGTTGTGAAAAGGACTTGACCCACTGACCTTCCGAATTGGGCCACCAAACTAGCACCACTAGGCCACAAACAAGACAATAAAAGCTAATGGGTTCATATTTATTTAGCTCTATTCAAGGTAAGCGACACAAAATGATTGCCCCAGGGTTTAAACTCAAGTCCAAACTATAAACAAATTAAATGCAAACCAATTGTGTTGGCCTTGTCATTACTACGCCTTTTTATTCTTTTTTTTTTTTTAATTTAATTTATTTATCTTATCCGGCGAGGTTAGATTTCATCGCTTCAAATTCTAATTTTGGCCAAATCTTCTTTATTTTATAATTTCGTAACGTCAACTCCAAATTATCCCATTCTTGCACCAATTCCTTCCATTCTTTTCAAGTATCTATAAAATAATAAAATAAATTAATAGTTAATAAAATAACACAAATAAGAGTTCTCCAAAGTATAAATTAGCATGATAAATTGTACATTTTCCTTGGTACATCACAACTCTCCTTATTGATCATCTTAGATATATTGTACTTTCGCGGTAAAATAACCCCATTTTAGATATTTTACTACTTTCATTTTAGTATCTTTAATATCAAAGTTTGTTTGGTTTTTAGGATTCTGCCTTAGTCGGATATTTTACTACTTCATTTGGGTTTTTGTTCTTTGACAATTGAGTTCAGTGTACTTCATTTTATCAGGCTGCATGCCCTTGTTTTCGTCTAGCATGCTCGATTTAGCCTGATCATCCAATTGTGTTTTTTTTAAGATATTACATAATAAGTTTATTTCTAATTTCATGCATAATATACATTTTATATACAACGGTCTCATTCAAATCGTACTTCAAATTATGGTTACCTTAAACGATAAAGCCCCTTTCACCTTGTGTTTTCTAGGGCTCCTTACGCTTTCTAGGATTGGATTTATCATCTACATGAATTCAACTTTTAGTATATGGATTAAGTTATGTAATTGCAAGCAATGAACTTCACTTATATTGCTATTAGTTAAGACATATTGTTTTCATAATGGGTTTACTACTGTTGAAGTCTAATGGCATGTTCCGCGAGGTTTGGCTTCGATTCTAGTATCCTAGCCAAAAAATTTCCTTACGTAGTGTTAAATTTTAAAGATTTAATAAGCATGTCCCTATAGCATAAACACGAGTTTTTTTTTTTATCTGCTGACGTATAATTGTAAATAGTGATACCATTACTCTAAATTAGCTTTAATTGTTTTTTATGACCAAAGTTATAAAAGTCATACATCATTATGCAATCGTGTAAGGTTATTATGATACTTCTTTACATCTATATTATAAAATAACATCTTTGACTAAATTTTTTCTTAAAAAGTATAACCATTTAATGGTTGAGAAAGTATAAGCACAAGAAAGTATAAGCATATAATGTTTCATTTAATCTCCACGAACCTTTAGATGTGTTCTTACATTTTACACTAACGTGTAATCAATCCTAAGACATGCACATATTATTTTTTCTCTTATTATCTTTGTTGAAAATTTAAATGCTGTAAAATTAAATAAAAATCTAAATTTTAATCAAATTTATATATTTAAAATACTAATTAAAACCAATTACACAAGATCCATCGTGACTATATAATTATGTAAGAAATATTAAGAAAAATTATTAAGTAACATTTAGTGATAGTCTTTGTGTTTGTACTTTACTGGTAATCCCAGTATGTCGTTTTCAGGAGTGTTCACGATACGACTTTTGTACCATTTTTAGATCAAACTGACTAGATGCGGTTGAATTATTTTCATATATTGCCTCAACTATAATTTACTAAAAAAGTACTCTGTAGTTTGCTAAGATTATAATAAGAATGGAAAAAATACAATATGATTGAAAGAGTCTTTAAAAATGAAAAACAAGGTGATTTAATTTGGTATGATTTTAGTTTTTTGAACCTGAAAATTGAACTTAAATTTCGATTGTTCTAAACTTTAGACTAGACTAGAAGGTGGGTTCAAAATAGTGTGATTGAAGTGTGCATCTTAGCTCATATTCATTAAATAAAATCTAGAATTTCAAGGCCCATTTGTTTTGCCTAAACACAAACTTGGTTAATAGGCTTATGAAATTTAAGCCCGACTATATCTCCATTCATTATTCATTGTGCAACGCTTATTCTAGTACATTCACAAAATAATCAAATCCCAAAGATTGCTATGAATACCTATAAGCAATCATCCTAAATTACCTTTGTACTATAATCTTTCACCATTAGTTTCTCACGTTTTTGTGTTCATTCATGGGCATGGTCTTTAACTTCCAAATTGAAGGTTATTTTGTCCCTTATAGTATTATTTTGTACAACCCATCTTTTGTATGATTTCAAGCTCGGTTAATTCATTGTTTTTCCCAAAATATATTCACCATCGTAGATATGTAATATTGGTTATCTGCTTTACCATTTGCAACAAACCATTGTATATTGTTTGTAATTATGAAGTTTATATTTATCTGCATCCCTGATTAACTATCATTTCCATTAATTTGTAATTTTGAAGCTTATGTTTATCTGCATTCCTGATTAACTATCATTTCCATTTGTAATTCTAAAGTTTATGTTTATTTGCATCTCTGGTTAATTAATGTTTCCATTTGTATCAATATTAGATGCAACCAGGTTGGATCTAAAAAGCTAGTGGGATATTCTAACATATGTTCTTTTGAAGTAGACATATTGAACTTGTTGCATGTAAAAAGGTACGCACCCCTAAATTTGAATTTTGATTTTAAGTTTACTTTTTTGTTGTTGCCACTTTCCTCCTAAATATGTCAACGATATTATTTTTCAGTTTGAGTTTGAATTATTTTGAAAATATGTTTCAATTAAATGTAGATAACTTAATTATTTACTTTTTAAGTATATCTTTACAAAGGGCAATTTAGATATATTGTAAATATAATTAATTTAATTAACAAAAAATGGTTATGTGCTCCATTTAAAAGTTGTCTACCAAACTAACCATCCAAATTTTTTATCCTTGATTAGAAAGAGAATAGGAGTTTTGTCCTTAATAAGAAAAAAAAAGCCCAATTAATAATTTTTGCATAAAATTTGCAAAGAATTGTAAAAATAACGAAATATTTTCTTAATCAGTCTAAAGGAGATGAAGGATTGAGTATTTCCGGTATATACTTTCATTTTGTTTTAAATTTAGACTATTTGTAAATTTTTTAATCTCTAGTAGTATTTTAAAAGTGAAATTTGTGTAAAACACATTAATTTTACAGTGCCACATCAACTTTCTCTTTCCACGATTTTTTAATAAAACTTTAAAATGCAATAACTTTAAATACAAATTATGAATTCTAATAAAAATTATAATCTACTCATCAAAACTTATAAATCAAGATATATTATAATTATAAGATTATGTACAGAAAATTCAAGAAAAAAATAAAAATAAAAATTGCATAACAATAAGTTCAATATGTGTTGATATCTTATTAGCTTTTTCAAAATTTACATAAGAGTTCACAAAATTTGGAGCATATTTTTTTAAATTTCAAGTTTTATGTAAACAGTTTTTACACAACCATGAGAGATGTTCTAAACAACAAATTTTGAGAAGTTTGATGTTAATAGGTAATTAAAATTGCATGACTAATTGGGACCGAAAAATAGAAGTAGTTAAACTAACAATATTCAATACTTTAGTAGAGAACAAATATCAAATCCAAACCATACACTACTGAATGTACGTACGTATGCGTGTGCATCTACGGCTTTATTTAATTACATCTCCATCAACATTAATTTGATAAACACCAACTGAAGAATTGTATATCCCAAAGCCTTCCAAGTATCTTAAACCGTACCCTCTATTTTTTTTAATTAATCAAAAAAAAAGGGAGAACCCCCTGAATTCGAAACATATATATTACGTAACCAACCTCTAGGAGAAAGCCAACGAAGATGTAATGAGAAGAAAGCAAACGTAAAACAATTATTTGTAGCAAACCGATTTATGAATTGAATGTTCCTTTTTGGTCTACTACTATCATAAAATAGGATCCACCAAAAACTTTTTCCCACAAAAAAAAAAAAAAGAAGATGATCTTGTTTCTATCCGCAACATTTTATTGTTAATCCGAATTATTAAGTTAATATGTATTGCTTATTAAATTAATTCGAGACCGTGGATACACTGACAAAAATATATTATTTATTTAATTTTATACATATTACTTTTATTAATGATTTAATTTTAAAATATCCGTTAAATTAATAAGTATGTCCACATTAATTAAATAAATAAACTATCACATTTTAAAATAAACCCCTCACTCCCTCCCCTTTAAAATTTTGATCCTCTTCTTCACTTTTCCTTCTTCCTTCCTTCAATCACTATAGATACTCTCACAACACTAGATCTCGAAATTCTTTTGGTACGCCTAAAACCTTAACTCCATCTTATTGAAACCACGGGCGGAGGCATGTAGAGACGGGCCACCCTTTCATCAGTTACAGTGTTTTTTAGGGTCAAAAGGGAGCACAAGGGTAAGTACAGGGACATGAGTTGTATGTAATTATGGAGGGGAGAATCAGTAGGGGAGGGGACTACGTGCAATAAAAAGTAAAAGTTTAGGGTGGAGGTTTGTAATTTTAGGTTATTGTATTGGGTAATCCATTTACGTTTTAATTATTTATTTACAGTGATTCAGTTATGTTATTCGGTTTATTTGTTACTTGTTTTTTGGTCTTTATATATGGTTTTTTATTTATTTTTTAATTTTTGTTTACGGCACTTAATCATCAAACTACTCCAATTTCTCATGAATTATTGCTCGGTAACATATATTGAGAAAGATGTTTTTAAAGTTATTGACAATGAAGATATGACTCAGTGTTGTCAAAATATAAAGTCTCGAATGAGAATATTGTTACTAAATATGTGATTTTGATTATTGACGTATATGATGTTAAATACTTTGATATAATATTTTATTTTTGGCCTCATTAGAGTATGTGAAAAAATAATAATTTAGAAACCTATTAATTTGGTCCCTCCTGAGTGTAATTCCTGACTCCGCCCCTGGTTGAAACCTCATTAACCATAGTTTAAACTATAAATTAAAACCCTAAATTTGAAATTTGAACTTAATGTAGTATAAACCCATAAATTGACATACTAGTATTATTGTATATCAATAAATTTTGAAATTTAGGTTTACCAGCACTGTGTCATTGTATATGGTTAGATAATTGGCATCCATTGGGTCCATTGAAGCAAGGGTTTGATGGAAGAATCATACATGATGCTTAAATTTAATTAATGTACCAAAATTTTAGTAGGCAAAACTAAAAGAAGCATAACAACTGATTTTTTATTTTTTCGTAAAAATAATTTTGGGAGGTGCTAAGAGCACTAAACTTTTAACTTGGAGAATCCACATACTTTTTAACTCCATGCCTCCATTATTGTGGAATTCTTTTGATAATATTGTTTTAATTTAACAAGACTGCTCCACACCTCCATCCAGTTAACAACATAGTTTTTTCGTCTATTTAGCTACATCCATATCAATTATCATGCGGTTGACTTTGTTCCAAGAAAGTAATGGGTTGATGGGAATAGACGCAATTGGAATAAATAGAATGGAAGATATAGTATATCAATAAGTTTTGTTAAGTAGGAACGTATTATTTGCAGGAAATGGATTGGGAGTTTATTAAAAGTAACATTTCTTGTTCAATTTAGTATTGTAAATTGTAATGAGGTTACCCCACCCATTATGAACGTATAATTTATTAGCTGGTCCACCTCAATTGTAGTCCAATCTCTATACGACGTAAAAGTTTGTCAAACCTAAGCTAGTCCACGTCCAATCTTTTTTTTTTCTTTTTTTTTTTTTGTAAATTCTTACTTATTCATGTGAAAAGATCATAGTGTAACATATCTGGTTCTCGGGTTACTCTATTTACTAATTTCATTAATTATGATTTTTTTTTTGTTTTTCTTTTAATACTATTTTGCTTTTCATGTACAATTATAACCACAAATTTGTAAGATTGATGGCCGTGCTAGTTTACGAATATCATAAAACTGATATTTATCAAGTTGTTTTTGAGGTTATTAGACATTACAGGATGCTTGTGCTTTGTTGTTGTATCTTTACTTGGAGGAAGTTGTTTTAATTTACCCTATTTTATCATCACCAAATTTAACTTCTGTGAAATTAACCAGATCTTGTGATGCACTTTCTCTACTTCATATTTGGTAGGACTTGGAATTGGAAAGTAGGTCGAATGTTTCAAAATTGGTTACCGTATAAGCAATGGGGGAATTAAGGAGTGGGTGTTGTATTAGCTTGGGAAATGCCTTTGTGGTTTGGTTATGGTAGGATTATAATAATAAACCAACCCACTTTAAAATTAATATTATTTATGTGTTCCAAGTTAAAATTAATTCTTTATGTATTATACTGTTATTTCTTTAGGATTTTCCTAATTATAAGACACTTAATGGTCAAGTATCGAACTTATTAATTTTAAATGACATTAGTAATTGTTTGAAATATCGTATTTTTATTGCATATCCTTGTTTTTAATAATTTGTGTTCAATATTCATAAGTAACTAAACATGACTCGTTTCGGGCCACCACCTACTGCATCAGAAAGGAGATAAAAAGAGATAAGAACATCAAAAAGGAGACGAAAAGAAATAAGAAGTAAATCCGCACATAACCGAGTTGATCGATGACCAATTAGATTTAGTCATTAAGGGTAAAGAAGGCAAGTCCATGGCTTTGAGATCCACCCCCTCTTCGAGGTCCACATTAGCTCCCATCTCCTTTGTGTTAAAAGAGATTCCTCCCTATGCTCTTGTTCCCTTATTCCCCTCTCTATGCACTTTAACTCCTTTAATTATGTAATGGTATTTATTATGTTTGTTCTTTAAATTCCTTTAATTATGTAATTGTTCTCATTGTGTTTGTTTTCTTTTCTCTAATTTTCCAGTATATATAGATGTTCCTCAACTGTAAGAATAACAACAGATAGAAGAAATAATACACATAATACATACATTTTTCTCTTATTTCTCTCTCTTTTTCTGAATTTATCATGGTATCAGAGGAAGGTTCTTGATAATTTTTTTTTTCTCCGGCACACCTCCGGCGCATCTCCGAGCACAACTATCAAACCCACTTCTTCCCAGAATCAGAAATACAACACTGAGCAAACAGCATATTCTGGAAACATCAAAATACAATACCCTTATCTTTACTACTCTCGAAATCTATCTAAACAACTGCCAAAACCCATCAACCAAACACCATTACCTTCGTCTCCTCAATATGAACCCAACCCCGCCAAAATCACCTCGAAATTCACTCGGACGCGCCCTCACGTGCCACAAAAAGAATCTGGACCTCGCCTCGCAATCCCACGCGCACCCTCCACGCGCATCATCCCACGCTTATCACGCGCTCACGCACGCGTCCGTGTTACTCTCCTACGCGCACTCACGCGCTCGTCTACTCGCTCACGCGCAGTCAACATTTGTTGACGCCGTTAACAACGTTAGTTAACGGCGGTTAGTTACTGTTCCAAAAAAAAAAACTTGTTCCTAAGGTTTTTCAGCCTTCTGGATTCAACCGTGACGTCCGTTCCTGCAAATTCCATTTCTACAATACAAGTCTCAGGTTTTCATCTCTGTTAATTCTCTACTCCTCCTTTACCATGTCTTCCATTTCTGAAATCCCTATCACTATTAAACTTGATGGAACCAATTATAGTCATTGGTCCATGTTATTTCTCAATTTTTTGAAAGGAAAAGGTCTATGGAATTATGTTTCTGGTAAGGAAAAATGCCCTGCTGATACTGACCCCAAGTTTTCTGAATGGGATATAAATAATAACAAAATCTTGACATGGCTTGCTAATACCGTGATACCATCCATTAGCATACAGCTAGGCAAATGTGATACTGCAGAGAAAGCCTGAAATTTTTTGGCAAATAGATATGTCCAATCGAATTTTGCCAAAAAGTATAAACTTGAGCAAGAAATACGGGCCCTACAGCAACAAACGGGACAATCTGTTTCCGATTTTCACGCTAGTATGTCGGTTATCTGGGATCAGCTGGAACTCATGGAACCACAATGGACCACCGATATGAAATCCTGGGAAACTCTCTTATTTCATGGAAAAGTAAGAAACAAACTGTTGTTGCTCGATCCAGTGCTGAGGCTGAATACCGTGCTCTCGCCCATACTACCACCGAAATTGTTTGGCTTCGCTGGCTCCTCAAAGATATGGGAATCTCCATTCCGGATCCCACACCACTGTTTTGTGACAATCGCAGTGCTATCCAAATCGCCCACAACGATGTTTTTCATGAGCGCACCAAACATATTGAAGTAGACTGTCACTTTACTCGTCATCATCTATCTCAAGGCCACATTCAGCTCCCTCACATCTCTTCCGCTCTTCAACCCGCTGATCTCTTCACCAAATCTCATGTGACTACTCGCTTTCGATTTCTGGTGTCCAAGCTCCGCATGCTTCCAAGTCATCCAGAGCTTGAGGGGGGGTGTTAAAAGAGATTCCTCCCTATGCTCTTGTTCCCTTATTCCCCTCTCTATGCACTTTAACTCCTTTAATTATGTAATGGTATTTATTATGTTTGTTCTTTAAATTCCTTTAATTATGTAATTGTTCTCATTGTGTCTGTTTTCTTTTCTCTAATTTTCCAGTATATATAGATGTTCCTCAACTGTAAGAATAACAACAGATAGAAGAAATAATACACAGAATACATACATTTTTCTCTTATTTCTCTCTCTTTTTCTGAATTTATCACTTTGAACCTACCAAGCAAGTTACCGGTGATTGCCTACATGGTGATAATGGAGGAGCTTGTAGCTTTACACGGATAGCTACTGTCAAATTGTTGGTTGAATTGTTAGGTGATGATAAATTAGATGTTGAAAATAAGACTAAACGAGTGGTTGCAGTGAGGCTTGAGTGGATTAAAAAGATATGCGAATTGAAAGAGCCCCAAAGAATGCATCGAGTGAATGCCTTGACCAGTGCGCTAGAGGGTACATTTTATATCTATTAGGTTGCACTATTTTCTTTGACAAGACGGGTAATAGAATATCTGTGTACTACTTACAATGTTTAAAGGATGTTTGCGCTATAAGTGGAGAATGATGAAAGGAGTTAAGAACTGAATGAGGAAGAAAATGATGCTCAAGATAAAGAGAAAGCCTCAAAACAAAAAAGAAAAGCCAAAATAAATAAATAAATAAGTGATTTGTAGTGGGAAAAAAAAAACCCAATCGATTTATCTAACCATATTCTCTACCCTTTGTCTATGAACATGTTTATGGTCGCTTTTGTGTTTTTGGCATGTTATGAACATGCATTTTATTAGGTTTATAGTCTATGTTTAGGTATGTATGAATATTTTTTTCTTATTTTTATATAATGAGTTTTTGATTATTTTGCCTTATGTATGATATAGCTAAAAGGAATGAAGAAAAGAAAAAAAGTGTATCATAGTATTAGGCGTGTAATATAATGTATTAAATTTATGCACTTATAATTGCAACCGGCAAAAGAATTGCCCTCTCTGCATTTCTTCATGCATCAGCTCCTCGTGTAATTCAATATCATTACAAAACTTTGTGCTCATACATGAAAAACAATTTAATTTATATAATGAATCATAAGTTAATTACAACCTACAACAGAATTGCCCTCTGTGCATTTTCTTCATGCATCACCTCCTCGTGTACTTCAATATCATTACAAAATTTTGTGCTCATACATAAAAAACAATTTGAACCCGAGCACTTGCCATGAGCTGAATGAGTAAAACCTTGCCTACACTTTGCAGAATTATTAACCTTCAACATCTTAGATGCAGTGAATGGTAATCCTACTTAGTCACCGAGCTTAGTTGCCTTTGATAATATGTTTTGTAAATGGGAAACAAACTCGGTAAAACATTGTAAAAATTGGAAACCATATATGGCTATACGTTACCAAGCTTATTTCATAGACACGGCCGCTACTTGCCAAGTTTTCCAGAAATATTCAGCCACAAGTTGCCGAGTTTGTACTTGGCCAATAATAACCGAGCAAATTTGGGCTTAAATCTCTATTCGACAGTTGAATTTTTTAAACTAGTTCGATGATCTGTGGCCGAGTCTATATAGAATGAAAATTATTCATATTTTCTTTTCTTTATAAAAAAGCGAAAAACAACAACTACAACATTGAATTAAAGGAAACAAAGTGACAAAATCCAATAAAGAAAAAAGTTAATTGAAGAAAACAAAATGACATATATAAACCCATTTTTAATGGAATTCATCTATTAAATCCATCTAAAATTGTCATTGATCTACTAAAGTATTTAACGAGAATGGTCATCGTTCTACTGAAGTATTCATAAATTATTAATTTCAATATGACAATACCATCCATATTTTTTCTGCCATTCATATAGAAAAAGTTTTGCATACATCATCACAAACTAAAAAAAAATAAATATTTCTTTTATAGTATTTCCTTCATCTCAAAGCCTTTATATATAAAGTTCATTGATAATTTCAGAAGAAGAATGCCTTGCTGCATGGGATCACCAATAAGCTTGTGCCACTAAAAAATTCTCATTTTGACAACATCAACCCATAGTTATGCATCTGGGTACCACTACATACACCAATTAGAAACCATAGGTGGAAGAGGAGCTCCCTCTTTGAGAATAACCTTCATGAAATGAATATCATCATACAACACAATTGGGACAATCTGTACGATATTAGTTGGACTCGTCCTTACTGGCAAGTACATTAAGTTTTTGTTATGAGAGAATACACAAAGAATGGAATTAAATGCTCGTGCAAATAAGCAACCCATGTCCGAAAATTGCATCAAATACTTAACATGAACATTGTACACTTCAAAATA
Source organism: Lonicera japonica (assembly GCA_021464415.1). Classification (NCBI taxonomy): domain Eukaryota; kingdom Viridiplantae; phylum Streptophyta; class Magnoliopsida; order Dipsacales; family Caprifoliaceae; genus Lonicera; species Lonicera japonica. The sequence goes on along the minus strand of CM038465.1, from coordinate 83,587,339 downwards.
ATTTAAAGCATTTGAAACATTTTTATAGCCTTCTTCACCGCCTAAAATAGCCGTGTATAACTCTTGATTTTCATTTAATTCAAATAACATGTTTCTTCTGACCACCTTCCACCCATTATTAGTATCAAGATTTAGCCATTACGCACAACACTTATAGTCACAATGTCCATTGGAGGGAACATCCTCGTGTTGATATCTTCGTGTAAACGAGCTTAAAAGCGGCGGATAAGAATAAAATTACCCAAGAACTTAATTTTGGATCTAACATTAGTTTCAGCAAAACAAATTAATTTTGGATCTAGAATTACAAATTAGTTTCGAATCCGACATTACAAATTAGTTTTGGATCCGACATCAGATATTAAATCATGTTTTGCTGAAGTCTGTAATGTCATATGCAGAATTAAGTTCTTTTACCATATTTCAAATAAGATTATAATCTCAAGTATAAATTCATAAGCAAAACAAAAAAGAACATACCATTGAACATGTAGTCTCTGCTAATTGCTATGAAAAAAATCTATCTTTAACACTAATATCTAGTTCTTTCTCAACTTCCTTTATCGCGTTAATCCATTATACTGTAGTCTTCTTTGTATTGTAAAATATTGTTCAATTCTCTCGTTAGCATGTTGTATGCTTAAACTACGTATTGATATTAAAGTTTGTGTTTTTTGTCGAACAAAATAGGTATTGATCCTAAATCTTTGAAATCAATCTACGCACAGTGTTTAACCACAAAACCGTTTTGAAATTCTTTAAAGGTAAATATGAAATAAATTTAAAAAGAATTATATTTAGATTAGGAAACTTAATTAAAATAGAATATAAATTTGTGTAATTATAAATTAATTTTAATTGGAGGATATACTTATTAATTTTGAAAAGGGTATTATTGTGAAACTTTGTTGAAAATTTTCATAATTTAAAGGTAGATTAACTACAAGATCTCGTGAATAAAAATAAAATCACCCAAAAAAAATTATGAACTTGTAAGATAAAACAAATTTTAGGATAATAAATGTTAATCACACACAAGATTATATATAACAAGTGCAAAAAGGTAAGCAAGAAGAGACATAGATTTTTGGTAAATGTTGTTCTCTCAGCTAGTGGATGGTAAGTCTGATTTTCGTCCACCTTTGGTGATGACTTAGATATTTTATTAATGGTGATGATGGTGATAATTACAGAGAAGGTAGTTACAGTTATGCTTGGCTAATTATTGTTGATCTAAAAAGCTAAGAGTTAGTTCCTTTTATAAATATAAAAAAACTAACTGTACAATTTGATAGATACCACTTCCCATATTTGGAGGGAGCGAAGATAATGGTATGTTGAGTAGTGGAAAGTGTTTGTTGGTTATGGGACGTGCTGGCCAGACTTCGTTTTGCTGCTGCCACGTGTCAGGCCTTAAATGGCTCCAAAGAGCTTCTATATAGAGCTCGGCCGTAGGACATGAACTCAGTCCCTATTCTTGTCGAACCTTGGATCATATATTTTTCCCTTTAGAACTCGTTCAAGTTTATGCTCTACTTCACTTAATCCCATAGAACACACTTGAGATGTTCGACCTGAATTGAGCGAATCATTCTCCAAGCTATCAATATCCTTTTCCAAACTTTCATCGTCATCTAAAGCATTAAACATGTTACCAATTAGAGTAGGATTCATTTCTTTTACTTCCCCAGTTAGAATTATTGTAACCGTAGTAAAGCATTTGGATGCATTTTTATTCAGTTCCTTCCCACCTCCATCCTCACTGGAGAAGCTGCAAAGGGTTCCATACTCGCATCCACACCTTCCTGTGCTGCAGTAGAAACATATGTATCCACCTCCAAAATACGTGCCTCTTGTCGAATGGCTTTGAAATGCCATGCTTCAGCTTTGGCTTAACCGTTACACCTGCTCTCTCTTGACGTCCAAACACATTACATACCTTTCAAAGCGCAGGAACCCACTCATACTCCACCTGCATGCTCAATTAAGCTTCCAGAAGGATCCTTAATCATAACATATTTGGGCAAATCAGCATTCAAACAAATCTCCACACAAATTCTTGCATAAGCAAGTCTACTACGCTTTGTGGTCATCATATCAGTGTAAAATGGCTTCCCCATCGCAATAGCAGTTTTACTTAGCATTTGCGGAGCCCAAAAATGCAACCTAAGCCCTGGCAGCTTGATCCAAATAGGTACAGTGGCCAATCCGTCCCTTTCTAAACTCACCTCAATTGACCATGACTTCACAACTATTGGCTTGTTATCAAATAAACAGGGCCCTTCATCCATCATCTTAGCCCTACCTTCCACATTACTGAATTGAACAATGAACACACCAGATTTCAATAAACAAACATTTACAACCCCAAATTTACCATATTTTCTTTCAAAATAGCAATGCATAACAATTAACATGAAATGTAGGTTAGTCTCCCAAGACGTACACTACAGCAACCTTATTCCGGCTTTGCATCTCATATTTGTACATCCTAAATAGAATATGAAACACATTTAACACCACCAGCGTCCATAGGCTCAACATTGTCCAAAGCAGTACCAGCATTCTTACTTCGATCTGCCCCTGCAACTCCAGCCCACCTTTTCTGAACAATGTTCCTCTGAGCCGGTTTCACACCCACAGTACCCAAACTTGGAAAGTTCTGTTCCTACTCTGTCCCGCCTACTTCAGTTCCAAGCTTCACCCCACTATCAGAATTTATCTCCTTCAAATCACCTCTCACCATTAACCATATCTGAGATCCACAATCAGGAAAACACAATTCCGGACCCAGAGATCAACATTGACCAGTAGTTCAACAAGGATGGCAAATCAGCGACAAACTAGCTGCGTTTTCGCTACAGGAGGCAGAATTGGCGGTGAGAACGTCAGATTTGGAGACTGGAAATTACGGCTTCTGTATCTTAAAACCATACGTTTGATAATACCACTTCCAGAATTGAACATCCAACAACTGATGTACATACATAACTATAACCCCAAAGACTAATACAAAAAAAAAATGCATTATATCGTTAACGGGATTAAGTCGTCCTGCTAGCTGTCCCAGTCATATAAAAGATAATTTAAAATTAACCCACAAACATAAAATCACTGACTGAGGAAAAGCTAGAAAATCATCACATTCAGCGTACTATCAAAATACAAACTTGTTAACCACACAAACCCCAACTGTCTAATAGAGACAAATTCCCACTTTTTTCCAGTTCTCTAAGTTATTTAACTACTGGTTCCTACAGCAATCTGATAGGATGAAAAAATTGTCCTAAAACTGGAAGCCCAACTAATTGCGCCTAACATGGATGGAACCCACCTTTGACGCGTACAACTCAAAATCAATTACAATTCTAAACAAACTATATGTAACAGCTCTTAACCTCAACATTAAACAGTTGCAGGCACAGATCTGTAGCACGATCTCTTAGCTGCACGGACAATATCTTCTACCTGCACATTATCATAAACCAAGATAATTAAAACCTTGCCCAAACAAAATCACCCCACGGGTTTAGAAGCCCATACCGATGTTTATGGGGCACAAGATCATACAATTTCAGAATTCTAGTAGCTAGTGGACAGACCCATAGGGATAAATCAACCAAAAAGAAACCAAAGATATAAAAATTTGACCTGTGGAACAGCCATTCTCTCGAGATTAGCAGCATAAGGCATAGGGACATCAGCCCCAGCAATCCTCTCCACTGGAGCATCAAGATAACCAAAGCTTTCCTCAAAAACAGATGTACTATTGTAAAGACAAACACATAAATGGTCTTCAGAGTGAGGCCAATATATAACTTATTAATATATTTCAATTTCAATACAAACGTGTATTATTAACGTATAAATCCATGTAAATATCATCATGAGGTGTTTAGCAGAAAGGATATAGACCAGATTTCAGCGCCAACACCATGTTGAGGAAACCCTTCTTCAACCGTTACAAGCCTGTTAGTTTTCCTGACTGAAGCATTAATCGCAGGTCTATCCAATGGCCTAATTGAGCGCAGATTTATCACCTGTAAAAAGCGGAAGATATTTTACCAGCTTAAGAAAAAAAGAAACAATGGCAGAGCTGCTCGTAGTTTTTCAGATCTACCCAAACAGAAATAATACAACATTAGAAACTTGAAAGTTTGTCCTCATGTACCTCAGCACTTATCCCTCCCTTTGCAAGTATCTCAGCTGCCTGAACATCAAGTTACACGGTTAAAACTAGACGAAGAACAAAACATAGTCTTTCTTGACTTAGAAGACTAAAAAAATGAAAATGAGTAATTGAAGGAGCACAAAACATTTAGCAACAAAAAGTTCCATGACGACCTACGTATGCCTACCTATGACAATTCTCCTTTTTTTTGGGGGGGTTTTTGTTGGGTGGGGGATGATGAATTTAAAGAAGTTTAATTTCCTCCAAAACCCTAGATTCAATCGGAGAACAAATTCTCGGTCCAAGGAAATCAAAGGTCCACTTCCACGATTTCATCTATATTGAATCTCTTAATATCAGAATAGTTGTATTTCATCGAAATCACTTACCGCCAGTGTCTAGGATAAAATTCATTGTGAGCAAGCAATAATACTGCATTGTACCACGGACATGAACAGCAAGCGCACACTTTGAGCAGGCTCAAATATTTAAAAATACAATTAGCGATGCTTTAGCTACCTTTTCATCCAAAATGAGAGACTAGGACAATAGATATAGGATTCCCGAAGTGCAGGAGTCGTAGCCATATTATAAAGGTGAAAGTAATATACTCTCGCTGCCTCAAATTAAGAGTCCCACTTTCCTTTTTAGGATCCTCAAAGTTTAGAGTCCCATTTCCATTTTTGGACATAATCAATGTACCAAATCTCATGAAAGTAGGTTTGTTTTATTCCTAACCATTGATTATGTTGAGATTAGTGTTTTTCTTAAAAAAGTGCAAAAGATCAAAGTGGGAAACTTAATCTGAAATGGAGGGAGTACTGATATGTGAAAATCCAAGAAACTAATTTGTTCCCCTAAGTAAATTGCTTCAGTGTTTCATACATGCTCAGGAGTTCAACTTTGAATCTTGCTTAATTTTCAAACTTGAGAAGAGAGACGCATTTATCTGTGTGCATAATGATCTGGTATGTACTAAATGGCAAATGCAATATCCGGAAGTGCAAGGTAAGTATAAGAATGTACCTTGAGAGCATAGCCAACCATTTTTGAAAAAGCTGTAATTGTTACATCCTTCCCTTCTTTCTCAATCTGTTTACGGTAGATGGAAGAAAAGATAGATGCAGAACAGGAATAAAAACACAGGTACGCAGAGCAGGGAAAAAAATCTCTCTAAAGCAGCTTTCAAAAGCTTCAAGGAATTACCTTAGCTTTCCCTATGGGAAGGCAAAAACTTGAATCGAGAACTTCATCTGAAACAGTGAAGGACTCGCCATATCTGTTGTTAAGAAACTTTTAAGTAGTACCATATGCCAACGATTGTAAACAGTTCGCGAACAAGTTTAAATAAATTGCAAACAACTGCATTCTTTTTGGACTCACAATAATTCATTTTCAAGGAACACAACAGGATCGGGGTCTCTGATGGCAGCTTTCAGAAGTCCACGAGCATCTTCGGACGAATATGGGGCTAGAACTTTTAACCCAGGGCATGCACCATACCATGCTGCATAACACTAAGTGTTCATTCCAAAGAAAGCATCAGCAAAGGTTCTGCTTGTCACTGATTTTTGTAGTTGCTCAAGATTGGACAAAGAACTTAATAAGAATGCTTAACCAGCAGTGATATTAGAGAGATTATTACGAGGGAAACCTTAAAAGTCACACCCAAACAATTACAGAACAGAACAAAGAGAAGGGAGTAAAGGGACAAAGCCTGAATTTTTATTTAATGTCATAGGATAGGAAATCATCACAATCAAGAATGAGCCACACGCCAGCTAATCCACAAGATGCTAGGACACCCTCCTATGGATGAATTGTGCTTGAAACTTTGTGACAGCACCTTTTATCATACATCTAGGTTGGGTCTTTGAAGACATAATTTAGAGGAATATCTCATAGACAACACTTGGAAGGTGTGTTGAAAGCTTATTTACGATGCCTTAATGCTATGGGTACTAAAAGGTCCTTAACGAGAGAAACGGTATACAAGAAACCTGAGGAAACCATACCTGGGAATGTTGGGCACCAACACGAGCAGCAGCACCATTTGGTCCTCTGAAAACAATAGGCACATTAATCTGGCCAGCAGACATGTAGTTTGATTTTGCAGCAGAGTTAATGATGTGATCAATTGCCTGTAAGAATACAAGTCCAAAGAATCAAATCACTTAAGGTCATTCATTCGTGTAAAGGTATTCTGTATTCGAGAAGAATGGCAACAGATTCTACATTAGATAGATAGACCATTAGATTTTTTTTCTCCTGTTTACAGAAAGATAACCAATGGACCTTAAAGTCGCATCTAGAATTTAGAACTTGTCATTAGTCATTAACAATGTTTTAGTTGTTTCAATTGTCATTTTTATGTTTTTGACAACTTTGTATAGCATGTTGAAATACAACAAAGCAAAGAAACGATGTTTTATCCGTGCCTGAGATAAAAGGATTACAAAGCCTGGAAAAATCACAGACTTTGCATGATGTTTTAGCTGTGCCCGAGAAAATAGCGAGCTAATACAGTCAAAATAGAAAGCCCAGCCCAGCCCAGCCCGGCAAAAAGCACATAAAAAATATGATATATATATATATATATATAATATCTAACCTGCATAGCGAAATTGAATGTCATATACTCTACAACAGGCCTTGGACCATAATAAGCAGCACCAACTCCAATCCCAGTGAAGCCAGCCTGCAATGTGTAAAAAGCATGTGCGGTCAGGTCAGACCTACGTGGAGAAATACAAACTCATCAATCAAAAGAAAAAACTGAGACTCAAAATATTAATAATTTGCTAAATTAATAGCTGAAATAAAATATAGCAAGTATATATATGGTCAAGTGAGCCAACGGAACCTCCGTAATGCGGGTGTCAACAACCCTGTCGGGGCCATACTTCCCTAATAATCCTCCTTTGGTAACCTATACAAGGGACAAAAATTTCTGGATTGTTAGATGACCAAAAAAACACCGTATGTTCATCAACTGGAGAGAGAGGGGTCCAGTTTATCTCATTAATTAAATCAGTCTAAACTTGTATGCACCTTGATATTCTCCGACCTTAACTAAAGAAAGGAAACATATGAATCAAAGAAACCAATGAACGAACAACTGGTGTCGAGGAGCAATCTCTAGTCACGTGACAGTACCTCTTCACCCATTACAAAGACCCTAGGATCGGCAGACATTTCCTCGTCAAGGGCAGAGTTTAGAGCATCTCTCACTTGCATCTATACGAATTCAAAATATGAGCATAAAATGCCGAGCTCAGTTTGACAAAAGAAGGATGCTAAACATTAAGTTCTCGTTTGGTTTGTGATTCGGTTTGTTCCTTTTATTCTAAAATGATAAATTCACACTAAAAATCTCTTATAATTTAATTCAAGTCAAGAAGTTGAATCACAATTTGACGAAGCTCAAACCTTTTCATGTAAAATTACCATTTTGAATTATACTAACGAACAAAAACTTAAAACAAATGAGTACTAAAAGTATAGTTATCGGCAGGTGTACGAGAAGCACAAAAGTAAGATTTTATATTTTTCAACTTGTGGCAAAGATAGTGGAAGCAGTGTTCTAAAGGGCAACCATGTAGGTGCTGCCTATCCCTAGGTGTGAGGGACTCTAGGCAGTGACGGTCATATGCAGCCCCCATCTGGTGTCTCTAGAGACGACGCCCCACTCTCAAAGAAAAAAAAAGGGTCATTTGGGTTTTGGGTACCAAAGTTTTGCCAAAATTGAGCTTTGGGTAGCGAAGTTTATGAAAATTGAGCTTTAGGTACCATTTTACACCATTCCGTGAGTCAACGTTTGTTGACCGTTAAATTAACCCAATTAAGTGTGTGAAGTACCATAATTACCCTCTATAGTTTTGAAATGCTGAAAAACAAGATACCCATTTCACTTTACCAAATACGATCGTAGAGAGAGAAGGAAGAACGAAGGGAAGTAAGGAAAAAAAATTAGGGCAAGTAAGTGCAAATTGCTGCTGTTACTCCATTATTACTGCATAAAATTAGGGCAAATTAAAAACCTAAACGCATAGAAGTAAGTGCGATCAGAACCCTAGGCACAATTTGACGAACAAAAGCTTTGATTTTGTGCAATCAACGGTTTTCTTCACTAAAAGGTATGTTTTTCTTTTAGTCCCTTTTTCTGAACCTCATTGAAGACAATTTAAAAGCTTTATGGGCATGTTTCTGTTTGAGAAACACAAAGAATAATTTGTTGAAATAATTAGGGTTTGTGGTCCCATTTTCGAATAAAGTATGGATTGTGTGTCTATGCGTGCTATTGTTTTATTTTTTTTCTATGTTGTTCTTTTTTTCTATTCCCTATATTATGGATATAGGTATAATATTATACCTGTTTTTTTTTTATCTTTTCTGGTATCTGATGGTGTTTTTTTGGTTGTATATGCATGCAATATAAGGGTTTTGGTTGACATATATAGTTCTCCTATATGCTTATTCGTATATGTTTATTTATTGACTTATACAATATATAAAAATGCTTGTTATAGAATAATGGGAAAAGCTAAAGAATTCGGTACACCCAGAAAGAAGCAGAAGTCTTCTCATCCTACCACATTTGTTAGAAGATCACCTAGGTTAATGGAAAATTTTAAATTACCCTTTAGCTGTTCTTCAACTGACCCGGTTTCACTCTCTGATGATGAAGTAGAGATAGACTTACCTAGGAATGAATCATATGTTAATGAATCACCTGTTAGAGATGAAACCATGGACTTTCCTAGGGTCGAATCACCAAATAAGGTTGAAACCATGGATTTGGTAGATATGGGAAGGGAATATGTGTCCACTGAGAAAGAAACTCAAAACCAGTTCACTATGCATGACTTTGATATTATTTTTCCTATGTCCGAGTTGATCAATAGTGGGTTTTCTCAGTTGAGTAGTAGTAGGGATTCTCAGTTAATCAATACTGGGGTTGAGGGTGATGGACCTAGTGCTGGGGTTGATTGCCCTCTAGCTATTGAGTCTCCTTATAAAATACCTGGACTTGACAATATAGATGCTGAGGAAGAGTACCACAGTGGGTTGGAGAGTGATAAGGTGAGTGATTGTGGGAGCTTGTCTTTCTCTGAGAGTGGATGTGAATCAGAAGATAGTGGGTTTGAGAAGTGGGATTGGGGGAGATATGAAAGTGAAGAGGCAGTAGATAACAATGGGGAAGAAGGGGATGGGGAAGAAAGTGAAAGGGATACGGGAGAAACTGAAAACATTGGGGTAGAAACTGAAAGGGATGGGGCTGAGTATAGGGACTTTGTGAATGAAACAGATGATGTTTTTAAAGAGGCAGAGAGTGATAGAGAGGGTAAAAAAGTTCCAGAAGGTGGAGAAAATTATGAATTACATGATAAAATGGAGTGGCCTACAATGAAGAGATGTAGGGCTTACATAAGAAACCATGCAATCAATAACAAGTTTGAGTATAAGCAAAAAACCAACAATAACACTAGAATTGACTTGAGATGTAAAGATAGCACTTGTAAATGGAAGGTTTATATGAGGAAGCTTCCTAATGAACTCACTGCTAGGCTACGAATCTATAACAAACAACATACATGCAAAAGTGATGAAAGTTACAAAAATGTAAATGCTAATGCTAGGTGGGTTGCAACTGAAATTGAGGGTTGGCTTAGAAATCATAAACAGTTTAAACCAAAAGATGTAATTACTGAGATTTGGCATAAGTTTGGTGTGAAACTTTCGTATGATTCGGCATACAAGGCTAGGTTAATTGCCCATGAGAATATATTTGGGAAGTATGATGAAGGTTATAGACTGTGCCCAGAGTTGTGTAGGCAGATATTGGCTAAGAATCCGGGTAGTATTACTGAGTGGAGTAGGAGTTCTGTGGACTACAAGTTTGTGGGTTTGTGTATTGCTTTCAAAGCTTCACTAGATGGGTTTCTGAATGGTTGCAGGCCAGTAATTGGGCTCGATGGTTGTTTTTTGAAGGGTAAATATGGGGGGGCAGTCCTTTCAGCTATTTTTATTGATGGGAACAATGGGTTGTTCCCTGTTGCTATGTATGTGGCTAGAGGGGAAGATAAGGAAATATGGAGTAATTTTCTTTCAAGGTTGAAACCACAGCTTATGAAACACAAAAACACAGTCACTTTTATTTCAGATAGGTGTAAGGGATTGGTGGAGGCAGTGAAAGAATTGTTTCCTAATAGTAGGCATAGGCATTGCTTTAGACATTTGTACAAGAATTTTAAAGCTAAGCATAAAGGTGATCATTTGATGCACTTATGTTAGGGGGCTGCCAGAGCATATAGAGTAGAAGATCATGAGAAATGGATGAAGCAGTTATACAAAGATGATAGTAGTGCACACAAGTTTTTAGTTAAGGCAGATACCTACAGTTGGGCTAGGTCATTCTTTGATACAACGACAAAATGTGAGCACTTGGCCAACAATTTCTATGAGTCCTTCAATAACATGATAATTGGTTTAAGGGATTTGCCATTGGTGAAACTTGTGCAAAAGTATCAATTGATGGTGATGTCATTGATGTATAAAAGGAAGTGTAAGGCAAATGAAGAAATGGGTGATTCTATTGTTGTTCCAAGGGTGGAAAATTTGATGAAGAAGTATAACAAAACTTACAAGGACTACACAACCAATGGGTCAACTGATTGGATGCATATGGCAATTAATAAAGTGGGGGTGACTTGGACAGTGGACCTTCAAGCAAGAACATGTAGTTGTTGTGAATGGCAAGTCTCTGGAGTTCCTTGTATACATGCTGTGGCAGTGATACTACCCAGGAGGGAAACATGGGAAAAGTAAGTGCAATCTTTTTACTTGTCATTTCAATTTCAATCAAACTGGACTTGACATTATCAATTTTTAGATTTTAATTCATATTAAATGTACATTTTCAGCTATTGCAGCCCATATTTGACTGTTGATGCTTACAAGGCTACATATAATGGTTATGTTCATCCAATTGATGATTGCCAATTTTGGAATGAGGTAACTTATACACTCTGCCTATTTTTATTTTATTTTTCACCATGCAAGGTGACCTTTTATATATTTGTTGTTGATGGGAATTAAAAATTGATGACATTGAACAGCCCCAGCATAAAGTCCTACCTCCACCTTTGTATAGGCCCCTGGGAGGCCTAGGAATAATAGAATAAGGCATAGGGATGAGGTAGCTCCAGAGAAGAACCAACAGAAAAGATGTAGCAAATGTGGCATCTTAGGACATAATAAAAAGAGTTGTAAAGGGGCACCAGCAACAGATGCAAATGGAATGAGAGGTACTCCATTTAATGCATTTATGTAGACAACCATTGTTATTACTCCATTTAAGTTGGTGATAAACGTGGCAGTTGTACGTAGGCATTTATGTTTACTTACAGTTCATATTTGTATGTAATGAGGCCTAGGACTGGACCAACTGAAGGTGCAGCTGGTCCAAGTAGGCCAACACTTATTATCCCAGCACCCATACATACTAGAGGGAGAGGAAAAGGAAACACACACAGTAACACACACAGTGGTAGGGGCAGAGGAAGGCAAAACACTGGCAAGGGTAGGGGCAGGGCGAGAGGGAGGCTTTTTTATCCACCATCTTCAAGGTTTGCTTCTCCATCATCAACACCACCACTTACATCAGGTACTGGAATTCACCATGGATGGGACATAAGCCACTCACAGAGGAGCTTAGATCATTGATGTGGTTGTTTGGTTGAACATTATATAACTTTTTTATTGACTTGTTCTTACTAGAAATACATTCAAGTCCTTTTGTTTGTCTAGTAATTATAGTTCTACTAGTATTACTGTTGACTGTGATGAAATGTGTATATAAACAGTTAGATGTTTTCTCTTGGAATGGTAATGAATCAATGCAAACTTCATTTATTACAAACTTCATTCATTACACATGCATCTCACTCTTGTAGATATTACATAAATCATCTAAATTAACCTCTATCTTAACCCTAATGTTTCTATTGAAACCTTTGACATAGCTTTCTCTAACCATTAAAAGCTATTATATTTTACACACTTGAGAAATTTTTTGCCAAAACTGTGGCTTCTTGTACTTGTTCGTATCCTTCTTGTACCTTCACACCCATTAGGACAAACGGTTGCTTTCCAAGGGCAGTCCTTCACCCAGTGATTGCTTTCTCCACATTGGAAGCAATTTGTGTTTACTGATGGTGTATTAGAACTTGATCCAGTTGCTTCTTTCATGGCATCTTTCAACCAAACACATGACCCACATGTTTGGTATTGGCATTGTAAGTATTTCTTTCCATAGCTTTCTTTTTGTTCAGATTTATGCATTATCATTATGCCATGACACCTATCTTTTTGACATTTGTTGTATACCCATTTACATTCAAATGCTGAATGTCCATGGACTTCACACATCTGGCAAACAACAAGTTCATCATTGTTGCCACCTCCCATTCTTCTTCTCTATTTTTCTTCTGTCTTTTGTTGCACATATAATGGTGTTATTAAGTTTGGTAGTGGGTTTGAGAGTGATGGACAGACCCTTTATATAGGGAAATAATCACAGTGTAAGAGCAAAATCAACCTTAGGTTTCTCAGTTTTACATAACTTTTAAAGAGCTAAAATCGATTACACAATGGTATCAGCTCTATCTGGAGAAGCATTAGTTTGATTTTACAAAAAACATATTAGGTTAAAATAGATATATGTCAGCAAAGAAAAATTGATTTTTCTACTTAGAAATGTCATCGTAAACAGAGTTGTCCATGCTCCGGTGAAGTATCTGTTAATTTGTTGTACTCTTAGAGCTCCATAAACGTCGCCGATTGAGGATAGATAATGCAATGAAGAGAAAATAGGGAAAGTTTATGTAATTATCAAACACCCGTATTTCAAACAATTTAAGAACTATCAAACACCCTAGATTTTTTTGTTAAACACTCAAATTTGAGAACTATCGAACACCCAAATGCAAGAAATCCCAAGGAAAATGAAGATAGAGAAAAGCCCTAAATTTAGATACTTCAAGTTCGAAAGAGATTCCAAAAAGAAAAAGGGAAAAGGAGAGTGAAGGAAATGCTAAATACCTCTGGAATCCCCACCAGAGGCTCCAACGTTGGAACAATTCTTAGAGAGAGACAGATAGAAATCGCTTTAGAGAAAGATTGTGCCTGAGAGAATGTGTCTGAGCATTTGTATAAGAGAGTGCTTTAACTTTTAGGATTTTTTGTGAGCACAGAAGAGAGAAGCGGGGTAATTGGACAATAGAAAATGATCCGAGCCTTTCATTTTTATGAGAGCAATTATAGGCCACACGATTTTTTATAAGAAATATACATTTTAGAATTCAAAAACCTTGGAAGCTTATTATATAGATTGTTTCTTAATTGTTAATAACTGCCGGTAAAAAAGGCAATCGATCGAGTGAGACTGAGACTGAGACACATGTAGGACGTAGCGCCGTAGAAGCTCTTAGCTAAGACACAGAGACGGGGGTGGCGTGGTAAGTCGGCTATATATATATATTTTATTTTTACAAACGAGTCCGTTATATTTATTATATTATATTATTACAAATGGGGTTCCACCTTACTGTCACGCCACCACAGCTGTCCCCAACTCCTTTTTTCCTTTTAATCTCTTTTTTAACTGGTGTTTGTTTAATATTTTGAGTTGAGTTTCTAAATTAAATTTTTAAAATTTGATATTTAACAAAATTTTGAAATATGTTTAAAAGTGAATTTGATTTTTTTTATAATGGATCTTATTTTATAGATCTCGACGAGTAGATTTCAAGTATATATTTTTTATCTAATTTTGATTTTTAGATTTAAAGTTATGGTATTTTAAAAGTTTTTTAGAGAGAGAAAGTAAAATTAAATAAATTTTGGAAAGTGTAAAAGTAAAATTGAGTTTTTAAAATTTTGAAAAAAAAACACCCACCAAACAAGTTCCAGTATTTGCGCCACGCTAACTAAAATATAGACCCAAATTTATAAATATAGTATTAAAATCTTTAACTAATTATATTGAATATAGTAAAAAAAATAGCCATACGAGTGCGTTAAACTCGTATAAAATATTATCTTAAAAAAAATAAAATAAAATATAGTCTAATACGGGTGGTTGGTAACCCATATAGACCATTTGCTCTTCTTTTTTTTCCTTCTTCTTCTTCTTCTTCTTCTTCTTCTTCTTCTTTTTTGTTGGACAGAGAAATAAGAGAGAGAAGGATCCTAGCATCTTATACCCATTTCTGTGACTCATACGAGTGTGCCACAGTTATATGGTTTTTATTTATTTATTTTGGTACGAATTTATCACACCCGTGTAATTGATACGAGTGAAGTAAAGCCGTATGAGTAAAATTTAGAAATATTGTAAATTTACTTGTTTTATACCATATAAGCCTAACTTTTACCTTTTACTTTTTTTCGTTATGAGATGAGGTATGTTAAATTTGGCCAAAATCCAGTATGGTTGATTTTACACTTATACAATACAACCCAAAACTAGTTAAAAAAAAGGAAAAAAACAACAACTAAAAATTAGTGATTAACCAATGCTAGAACTTGGAAAATTCACACTCAGAATAACTGAAAGCTCTGAAGGAAGGGTAAACCTCCACGATGCTGGGAGTCAGTAAGCCGCTTTAATACCATCTATACGAACAAAGGAAAATGATAAACCAGAAAAGTTACGAGCCTTGCTAATGATATACTCAACTAGGGTTACTTCCACATCGGATGCGGGATACTCAACCATAGAAATAGCTTTAATAACTCTTTTACAATTAGATTCAATTACGCATGGGCCGGGCCTAGCCCTAACGAGATAACCTAGTCCACATCCATGTCAATGGCCTAGCCAAAGACGTGCATGGGAAAGAAATAGCACCACCATCAATAAAGGAGCCCAAGGAGTCTTTAACGATGAACGCTGCTAATCCAAATGAAAGGGAATCCATGAAATTGCCATCACAATTAATTTTGAAAATGCCTTAACAAGGAGTCGCCTAAAAAGAAGGACTATGATTAGGCATTATATCGTCTTTATGAGACTACGAAGCAACAACACAAGAAAGGGGGCGACCTAACAAATAATCAACTTTGGAAAAGAGACTGACGGGGCTAAAACGATACCACCTGGGACCCAATTGTCTTCCAAAATATCAATATTGAATTCATTACCAATGACTCACAAATAGTTATCTTTATGACTTTTTCTACCTTCTAGCAAATTTCTCCTCGCCCATGTCCATTGCTTATTAACCAAAACTTCTTAACACGAACCATTCGAGATATAAATTCCTTTAAGAATTTGGACCCACATCAGTCATTTTGCACAAAAAATTTAACTAAATTACAATAAATTCCTTTAAGAAAATTAAGGTTAAAGTTAAAGTTATAATAAAAAAGTTAAGAAAAAATTTCATTGAGGTTCATGTTATAATTTGAGTTAACCCCCTAGACAATAGGCATAATTTGAGTTACCCCACAGGGGCAAATCAGTTATTTTGCACCAAAAACTTAGTCTTCCGTTATATTTTTAATGCAAAATAACTGATTTGCCACTGGGGGTAACTCAAATTATGCCTATTATCCAGGGGGCTAACTCAAATTATAATATGAACCTCAATGAAAATTTTTCTTAATTTTTTTATTGTAATTCTGACTTTAACCTTAATTTTATTTCACAAAATTCAACAATTGTTTCTCTCTAAATACAAAATACATAATTGTTTATTTTCCACTCATAACTAAAAAAAAAAACTCACAAAATATGGTGGGATAAAGTAACAAACACAAAATACTCAATAATGTACTTAATATATTGTCTAGATAATTCAAACTATTAGGCAATTGAATATAACGTCAACAACATTTTCATTTTATCTCTCTATACATAAGTATACAACGTTTTAAAGATTTATAGATATACATAATAATTTTTCATTGTTTTCCCGCTATATATACACATAACTACTTAGATTTTATATACATACATAGATACAAACTTCATTTCCCTATCTATATATACCCGTCCAAACAAGTCAGTTTTTCTAAACGAATTTCTCGTTTCTCTCTATCTCTCAACAACACAAAGCTCCATCACCATTTCCCTCTATTTCTTTCTCTACGGAGCACCACTAAGTTCCCTCCATCATCTACGAAGCATCCTCAAAAGGTCTCTTTTTATGCATTGTTCTTTTTCTTCCCCTCTCTATCTTCATCAATAAAATTTAACTAATAACTAATAATGAGCAAATTGAAGATATGAATCCGTTAATTTCATGTCAAAGATTTAAAAGGCTCGATTATCTCTACCCTAAAAATAGTACCTCAAATTAAGTGGAGACGAAGCGATTGAGTGTTTTAAGTTTAGAAAAAAGAAAGCTTTTGAATTTTGTGTTTAAAGAGAAGAAATAAAATTAAGGTTAAAGTTAGAGGTATAATAATTTTGTTTTCATTGAGGTTAATATTATAATTTGAGTTAGCTGCTTGGATAATAGGCATAATTTGAGTTATCCTCCAAGGGCAAATCAATCATTTTGCACCAAAAATTTAATGGAAGGCTAACTCTGTTAAACGTTAGGGGGGTAACTCAAAGGATTATCAAACTAGGAGGGGGTAACTCTAATTATGGCAATTGTCCAGGGAATAACTCAACAATGCCCTAATTTTTTCTTAAAATCCCCTTAAAATATCATATAGTTACAACACGTCAGGGTAGGTCGGGGCAGGTAGGTAGAGTTCGGGTTCATGCATGTAGAAAATGCGCGAGTTCAAGTTTTTCAAACATATGATATGCATGGGTTGGATCAGCTAGTTATATAAAATTTTGTTTTAAATATCTAATAGCCTAAGATATCTCCCTAAGAAATTGGGTTTGGGACAAATTTTTAAGAATATATTTAACAACAAAAACACGGTATAGGTTTGGGTAGGTAATGCCGTAGGTACGGACATATCTAGTTAATTAATAAAACAAAGAACAACCTTTTGAACTTTAAAGAGTTGCCTACTAGAAAGATATAAATAAAGAATTGACTGGGCTAGTAGATTTAGGGAAGTTTGTTGATTGACCCCTGTTTTTGAAAGTATTGCTCTTGCGGTCTACAATTTTTTATTTTTTTAAAGCTTGCAGTTTTTGTTAGTTTTTAGCTTACTGAACTATCTCTAGTGAGAACTCACATCTATATATATTTTAGTTGAGTAACTAAAGAAATATTAGATACTGTAGTTAGACAATTGAAAAAAAAAAAAAACAAGAAATACCGATTATAATGGTTAGGTAACATGGGTTAAGTAATTGATTACTGTATTTGAGTAACTTGTTATGGTTATCACCGAGGACCGTTAGATACAAATTAGAAATTGGAAGAAGTTAAAATAAAAAATTGTAGCGGCAAATTAAAAAGAAGGACCGAGGCTTAATTTGTTTGTGGACGGTTTTAGAAAACTAAGTTTAGTTTGACAGGGTCCGAGACGGGTCTTGATTAGCCCAGTTCTGAAGAGGCCAGGCCCATAGGGGAATAAAAATTGGGTGGTGAGAAAGGATAGGAGAGTTTGACGAACAAAGCAGGAGTGAGGTGAGGAGTAGGAGTAGGAAGGACTTCCTTTTTTGGCTCAACAACACAGCATGCTCCTTTTTGTTTGGCAGACAGTCAGGTCTCTCTTAACCCCCCCCCCCCGGGCAATTTCATATCTTCTTAATTATTAGGGTTTATATATACTTGCTTCATCCTCCCCCACTTCTTCTTCTTACTTTTGTTTCTCTTCTTCGCAAAGCATATAAATTCGTGCATTTTAATCTTAACCACACAATAGCAATAATCTCAACCCCTTTTGTTTTGTTATATAGGTTATTAATTACGCACGCAAGCAAGCAAGCTGAATTTGTGCTTGCTTCTGCTCAGTCACAGTCCTTATTGTCAAATACTAGCTAATTCCTGCCGCCACTACATATATTTGTGTTATTATTTGCAATATGTTGGTGGACATTAATCAATTAATTATATGCAGAAACAGAATGATGATTTGATACTCTAGCTCCTCGCCAAATTAATTAACGTTACTCTTCCGTATTTTTGTTTACGTCCTCAAGCTTAAGCAAAAAATTCATCTTCTTTGGCCAATGCTGATCAAGAGAGAAAAAAATTTATGTGAGATCTGTTAATTATAAATCCAGGGGTTAAATGTAAAAGACTGACTGACTGACTTAAGCTATTATGTTCCTACCTATATATTTAGATTGAGATTGAGATGGAGTTGTGTAAATATCAGTTCAACATACGTACGTCTTCAGGGCTACCAGCCGGTGTTTCCAATTCCTTTTTTCAATTTTTACGCCATATGCCAGTGTATATCTAGAGGGCATAAATGCTAGTTATACATTGTTTGTAATGTCCAAATTATTATTATACATAGATTTGTCCAATGATTTTCTACTTATATTATGAAACTTCAAATATCTAATGCCTTTGTTTGTGCCGTAGAATAAGGCTGTCCTGAGGGCATGATCCGAGCCGCCTCCCCCAAATATTTCATGCGCATATAAGGAGTTGAGGTGAAAGAAAGCAGGAGCTGCCAAGAGTAGCTGATCAGCTCATCTGATCATCAGTAAGAATACTACACAAGCCTCAAGTATATGTTAACTAACTTGCCTCCATAATGCAATCTCTTATTAGGACTCCTGTACGTATTTCATCAATAGCTGTGCCCCAACTTCATGACTCAAACTAACATCATGTTGATCCTTGTTTTACTAGGTAGGTAGTAGTAGTAGTATCTAATGTTGTTGTGCATTTTTGCCTACCTTAGAATTTTGCAACAGTTGTATTTATTTGATTCATTGATTGATCACTGTAAACTCGTAGATGAAGTTAAAGTTACCTAATAAGAAATCATTTTGTTCCGTGGTCATTATTATTTGTGACAATATCTTTCGGATGACCTTTGTGGCTGTGCACCATTGCCTAGGGCTGCTGCAAATTGAAACATTGAGAAAATATGGGGTAAACCTGCTGCACCACCACCAAATCCAATATTGAATTGCCACACAAGCCCATCATATGGGCTTGACATATCTTTGCGCCCGCTCACATACACGTGGGCCTTCAGCATTAGGCGTACCCAATATCTGGTATGTCATACCTAGTCCAAGCATGTCATGAATAGTATACGATGCCATTCCCAAGTAAAAAATTACATGAAGCTAAATAGATAATAGAGGGTATTATTGAAACTTTGGCTTGGGACAGTAAGATTAGGTGAAGACTTGCGCATAATCTGTGAGGTACAAATAGTGTTTCACTTTTTAATATTCTTTGCAGTATTTTTAAGGTTGTCAGTCGTCACAATTGAATTTTTTAGATTGTTTTGACATTGTTGACTGTGCCTGTTATAAAATTTGATTGTTGTATAAACATTGATTGGTTACATATTTCTTGTTGTGGTTTGAACGGGGCTTGGAGGGGAATCTCTGTTCCTGAGAAAACAGCCAATTGAAAAAATGATACTGAATCTTCCAAGAGGATGATGCGGTCCAGTTTGGACCGTGGAAAAAATTGGTTGGATATGAATGTGAATCGGAAAGCCGCCGAAAGCTGAAAAGTCTCTTCAAGTCCGGCCCCTTATAAAACTACAAGACTGATTTTGACGCTGAAGACAGACCAGAACATAAAACTTGTGAAATTCCCTTTTGTAAACGTCATTGAGAATCGTAGGAGATCCTTTTGCCCCTTAATTCTTCATTAGACTTCACATTTCTTTCTGCACGCAACACCCACTTCTTTATTGTAAAAAGTCTCCTCTTTGTTTAATAAGGGTATTGATTGTCGAGTTTGAAGTTTTCAAACATTTTGAGATTTTAATAAATTGTTAAAGGGTGTTGTTGACATGCCTTGCTGCCTATTTTTTTTTTTTTTTTTTTTATATATATACTTGATTTGAAAGTATTAAATGCCGACTTTAGGCAGCAGCATGAGCTTTTGTTGTCCTTTCAGCCTCAACCGTCGTAAGAATTTATTATTTTTGTGAATATATAGTTGGGCTAAATTCTATAGTTTCTATTTATTTATCTATTGACATTATGAAACCTTCAGTGAGATTGTTTATAGCTGTATTTTTCATTTTCGTTATCATGGTCTAATTTTAGGATTGAAAAATACATGTGATGGTTGGTGCAGGAGGAAAGAGGAGTGGGAGTTTTGGGGATAAGGGGCCCTGCTAGATTTATATATATATATATATATATTGGGGGTGGGGGTGGGGGTGGTATAGATTTATAATTGATGAGACCATATTATTTGAATGTTGTTTGTGAAGTGGATATGTCATTGTTGCAGAGATACTAAGCAATCCCCCAAATTTAACTTAATTTTGTCCAAACAAGGCA
Source organism: Lonicera japonica (assembly GCA_021464415.1). NCBI lineage: Eukaryota > Viridiplantae > Streptophyta > Magnoliopsida > Dipsacales > Caprifoliaceae > Lonicera > Lonicera japonica. Next base: position 83,566,754 of record CM038465.1, on the reverse strand, counting down.
GCATTTACAAGTGGGTAGGCTTTTGGAATTGGTCAACTTGTTTGATTGATAACCCCAACTCAACTCTTTTTTATTTATCAAGATCACGAGGGGAGGGCAATGAAAACAGGATTCTCATAATTGAAATTTAAACGTGGGGTTGGAGAAAATTATTCTTATTTTAATTATATTAATACTTCATGTGTATTTAATTTGTACATGATAAATTTATATGAAAGTTTAAAATAGTTTTGAAAAAGACTTGAATGCGTTAGCAGTAGTTTATAACTTGATCGTGTGGTTTCTTTATACGTGAGTGACCTAATCCTAAATCATAATCATGTGATGTTGGGGGGTGGGCTTTAAAATTGAAATTGTGTGGTCTAGCATGCCGGGCTGCCCACGTGATTGACAATATAAGCAAGCCAAGCGCACCCCCACCCCTACTAGTAAAAGTCAGCAATCACCCTCTCTCTCTCTCTCTCTCTGTGTGTGTATTAAATTTATAATGTCATTTAGCCCATGAAAATGAAACATGGAGAGAGAGAGAGAGAGAGAAAGGGTGACGTGAAGAACTCCAATAGCCATTTTAGATGATTCTGAACCACCGTCACAAGGAAATTTGGTCGGTAATTTTTATTTATTCAAATTCAAAATTTGAAAAAGGAAAAGAGAAAAAAGAGAAAAAAAGTTGCTTGGAGAACTTATTATTATTATTTAAACATATATTTTTTGCTTCCATATTTGGTATGGTACGGCAATAGCTTAATAATTGTTTAAAACCATATATATCACTTAATTAAGGCATTAATATAATATTTGTATGTATATGCCGTCCTTAATCCCTCTAGCATCCACTTGGCAGTCGCAGTCGCAATAAGGTTTGTGACGTACTCTTACTATAATAATAATAATTAAAGAGTACCACCACGTCTGCCTCACCTCACGCCACCTCACCCCTTCCCAGTGCTGCCTAATTACCCCAGCGGTCATTTAGTTAGTTGTAAAACCACCTGATCGAAAGAATCACAAGTGCTAATTATGATATATATATATATATTTATATAATTTTGTAATGATTATTAAAATAATAAAATTGTTTATATAATTTTGTAATAATTATTATAATAATAAAATTTTAATTGGGAAAGTCAACATTGGTTGACAAGAGTGCATAGGGTATGCATAATTCAATTAGACAACTATATATTATTATTATTAAGAGCATAAAAACATATTTATATATATAGCATTAGAAATGAATAATAATAATTTTGGTTAATTAGTTAAGGTCATAGTTAGAGGGTAGTTGAAAGATAGTGGGAGAATCTCTAACCTTAACCTCCCTGGTCGCAGTTGTCCAACAAATTCGACAACAAGGGAAGGAATTATATATAATATATATATATATATATATATGGTAGAAGCTAGACTTGTAGGTAGGGTGGGTCATGGGCCCTGGTGTGGGGGCAGGTTTTTCAAAAATTAAAATTCCTTAGCCAATTAGGCACCAATTTATGCAACAAAATTTATGCTACATCGTCGATCAGCTCCTTGTTTTCAAAGCTAGCTTGTCTGCTCTTTTCATCTATTTTTTTTTTTTTTTGTATTATTATTGCTGTCCAGTCCATTCCACTCCCGTCCCGTCCCGTCCCCCCTACCTTCACCAACTAGTCTTTTAAATTTCAGAATTTTAGTTAATTCTGTCCCCTACGATTTGATATTATCTCTTCCTTCATTAGCTACTTTGAACGAACATATATATATATATATATATTTTATTTTCAAACCCAATAATTGCTATTCTTTCCCCAGTATTCTGTAATATTAGTAAATCCTCCATCCACCTTCGGTCAACAAAGAGTTACGTTGGAGAGTTTTTATTTTTGAAGCTTCCTATATTAAATTTCCCATTTGAAAAATCAAATCTTGCATCCTAAATCATGATCTTACGTCAGTAGTTGATAAATCACCATTCCATATTTCCTGCAAAGTTTTAATCCTAATTGAAATTAGTGTTTTTTTAAGAAAATTAGCTGTTGATTCCTATCTTTATTTGGGATCGAGGAAAGCCGATCTTGTGTCATGATTTTAGCGACCAACAGTTTCTGATCGATTTTTGGTATTTGGGAGTGATTTATATATTCCCATATAATATGCAAACATTTGGGAGGATTTTAGTTTGAAGTAGAGGATCCAATTTCCAAAAGTTGAGATCCAATATATACAATACATATAGTGAAAGCACTGTATATAGATTCGAGGAAATGTGGGTTCTTTTTCTTTTTTTATAGTGAATTCTCCTTTTGCGGATTATAAAAGAAGGGACAATATCTGGGGAACCACACGCGAAGGTTATCATAAAAAGACGATGTTCTTATTCTTGTGCTTCTGAAAAGCATTCTCTTTTGACAAAGTTAACATTCATACGTGCACATCACAGCTCTTTCTCTCCCCCCCTAACCTTTTTTTTTTTTTCCAATCTTATTCCCTTGAAAGTCAATAGGCATTAATTTGCTTAATTCATGCATGGTAAGCAGAGAGCAATTTTGAACTAGGACCATTTTTAATTTTCCGAGAGGACAGGAATTAACTAATTAAGGTCTTCACTAATTAATTCAGGAAATTCCAGGTTTTGAGTACATATATTTAGAACCAGCTGTTAACAACCTTCCACTCTCCATGCAAGTTGAAACATTTCTGATGCAGAACTTTTTTCTTAATACGTTTCCATCTTTCCTAATAAGATTCAGTTATTCTGATGGAATTTATAAGAGAACAACTAAACTAATGATACAAGGTACTACTGATACGTACTCTGTCAAGGCAATGTTTTTCTTCTAAAAGTGGATAAATTATTGCAATTACTAATTTCTTCTTCATGTTCATCTGATTGAGTAGAGGACACCTCTGTTATCCCACTAGAAGAGGAGCAAGCTGCAGGTGCCTCATTCAAATCCTTTGCCATGAAATCATAGAAACGAACTGCCTTGTTGTTCCCACCACTCCTACATTTGTTACCATTCCTCGATTTCGTAATATCCTCCTCTTCATTTTTAATACATCTCTTCTTCAAGAATATGCGGCACAGCACCCAGTTCTCCATTTTCACGGCAGAGCTCTGCAGAAAATTCAAACAACATATAAGTTCAAAAGTTCTCAATCACAGGGAATTAAGTAACCATCTAAGGTACGCTCAATCGGAAATTGGACCGAATTGAGTTTGTTCACCTGTGGGGGGCTAACAAGGCGATATTCGTGCATGATCCAATCAGTTCGAGAGCCATGTGGAGGTTTTCCTCTGTAAAAAACTAGAGTTTTTTTGATGCCCACAACATGGTTGTTCCTACAAGTTGCAATTTGCTTGTCTATGCCGGTTGCCTTCCAGTAGCCGGAGACTGTTGCTCTGTTTGATCTGCTCCCATTTGGGTACTTGACTTCCCTGGTGCTGAAAAAATACTTCTCTTGCTCCGACTCACCTAATTAAGAAACACAAAAACTTTCCAAGTATTAGAATTTGGAGTTTCTAAATGTATACAAGACGTACGTACATTGTTTGGCTTCATCATGTGATCGAGTTGAGTATTGACTAGAACGAGTGTGGTGGTAATCGATTATTTGATTGAATGTAGGTAGGTAGAGCTGCGTACCTGGCAAATCCCAAGGATCAGACTTGCAAACATCGACCTCAGGGATGATGAAAGCAGGCAAAGGGCACAAAAACACTTTACGCTTCAAGTACTGGACCACTAGCTCTTCATCCGTTGGATGGAACCTAAACCCAGGAGGCAATCTAAGCACACCATTCTTCACAAAGTTAAGCTTCTCCATCTTCACTATATATAAATTTCTTTCTTTTTGGTTTTTATGAAAAAAAATAAAATAAAAACACCACCCCACGAAAACTTCAATTCAAATCCCAATTGAACTTGAATTGTCGCAACTCGTATGCACCACTTAAGAGTCCATCAAAGTTAAGAATATATAGAGATGCGTAGGTATATATATATATATATGTATGACAAGAAAGAATTAGAACAAGAACAAGAGGGAACAAGAACAAGAACAAAATAAATAGAGAGAGAGAGAGAGAGAGAGAGAAAAGGGCGGGTATGTTAGTGGGAAAGTAAGGTTTCTTTATAGTAATTGTTTTGGGGGTGGGGGTGTTGAGGGAATAATAGATTTTACTTTTGGACGAATAAGGAGCGAGTGTGGCGTGAACTAGACTCAATCGGATTCCGTTGGACACATTTAAACGAAACGTTTGAAGCGAATGTCTTTTTTTTTTCTCCGGGAAAAGGTTAAATTTTCAGAATTATATTACAACAAATTAACACGGAAACATCTAATCCAAGCTTAGTTGTATTCGACCTTTGCGTATGGGAATAACCGTAGCTGTTAAAATTACTTTTTCAACATTTTCTTTGCTTCCAAAATTTCATCTATATATAATATTGCACTGCATTCACAATATCCTAGCTATGATCTAATTTAGATGCTCACCCATTTTCTACAAATGTTAATTTCTTAAGGTCTCTGTTAATGAAATTCCTCATACTTTCTAGTACGGGTGTACAGGGCCGGCCTAGGCGATTTTGGTTTCGGGGCCTTTAGTATATTCATGTAACATAATTATATCAATAAACTCTAACAAATTAATTTATACATGTACAAATTATGAGATTTGAAAAGTAGCAAAAAAAAAGGAAGCTCAATCCCGCCCATACCAAGACTTCGAACTCGAGACCACAAGTTGTAAGAAAAGTAGCATCACCCGATGGAACAATTATTCCGTTGTTTGTTTTTATTCAGCCAAAAATTATTTTAATTTTACCTGCTATAACTTATATATAAAGGGAAAAAAATTCGGGGGCCCTATTACGTCGGGGACCTAGGCAACCGCATGGATCGCCTATGTCCAGGGCCGGCTCTGCAGGTGTAAACCGATGGAATACGGACATGATATCATACTATCCATAATCTTTATCCTTTTTTAAATATGTTGTCCAAATCCTTATTTGTATCCCTTCGGATAGTAGATTCAACTATTCTTATCCTTATCTTATCGAATTTATCGGATTCGTGTAATTACTTTATCCATTTTTCTATATAACTATGCATATATTCTTGAATAATAGAATTCTACCTCTGCCATCACTGTTGCCTTACGGAAAAAAGGCAAAAAAGTTCAATTTCAGATAGTTGGTCCTTTTTACATGAAATTTTTGGCCGCTCAAAAGATTGACTGTCTTTGTTTTTATTTATGCAATATATGTATTTAAGTCGAGGAGTGATTACTGATTTCTGCTCTTCTTTTTTGGAGCGGAGATTCCGCATGCAATGCCAGTGATCTAGAGAATAGGGTTAGACACTGGATACACATGATATCAGATTTGCCAGCACGTCTTTCCTAAACAACTATGCTATGTTTTTCCTCTCTTATTGTGCTTCCGCACCTATGTTTTATTAGTGCAAAAATTTAAAGCAATCTTAAAAATATATTTAACTATTTGATTTATTAATTAAGATGAAACATTTTACAAGTTATAATTCGAGAATTCAAAACTTGTTAAAATTAAGAGTTGTATTTTATAGTAAATTTTGACATGATATAACCCAATAAGATTCATATTAGATTATAAGATAACCACCATATAAATACAAATAATAAATCCAAATTAAAAATCATTACCATTTAAATTTAATACAGTCTCAAACCTTTCATTCTAGAAATCATATATATATATATATATTGTAAATACAACTTAGTTCCTTCTTTTTCTTTTTATTATTTTTTAAGCCTTTTTTTTTGTTTAGTTTAAAAGACTTTGGTGAATTGGGGTTGCTTATGAACACCAAACTAAACATGTCCGATTTTTTAAGAGAGTGAGAGAATGTATATATATTTAGACATAACATATACTAAATTATAACGAATACGAATATTTGGTAAAATGGATATCCAAATATATGGATAATCCATCTAGAATATGGATTATCCATTTCTTTTGGATATTTAAAAATACTATTTAAATCCTCTTTTTCGAATATCCATTCGGATAAGTATCCACAAAATTTGAATTCGAATACGGATCGGATTATGATTTTCGGACATCCATTTACACCCCAACTTTCTAGATCTGTCCATGCATATTTTTACAAATAATCTTAGTTTAAAGTTATTTTTGTCTGTAATATAAGTAAAAAAGAACCCAACTATTAAATATAAATTGGTCCGTTTGATTAAAATTATTAATTAAGATTTGGTCGTGATTGAATTAGTTTTTTAAGTCTAGCTTCTTGTTAATTTTTGTTCTTAGGGTTCACTAATATTATCATTTTGTCATGCATATATGTGTTGGTGTATTTAATTATGGTAGGACTTAAATCCCCTATTTCTTTCATTCGGTTTAGCTGATTGACTTAGACCATATAACGTAACAGTCACAGCAAAGGCGATACATTTGTTGTAATATAACTTGGTTATGATGTCGAAACAATAACTTTTATTGATTCAAATGTTTATTGATGATATTGGTGGATTACGAGTCTTTAAAATTTACTTGGAGTCTCACTTTAGTCCATAATATTTCAGTTTCATCAATTTGTTCCACAAAGTTACCGTCGGCCATTGCAATGTGGAACGTTTTTAATTTCTGGGATGGAAAAAGCATGTGCATGTCATGGATGCGCCACTAATTAAGGGGCAAAAATGGATAAAGCACCCATCTAAAAACACTTATTATCGATCGATCAACCCTTTAGCTCTCCATTCTTAGAAATGGACCAAAGAGGGACTTTAGGTAAGCTTTAATTAAGGGACTGAAGTGTAATTCTCTCTTGATATTTAAAATGTTTTAATCGAATGGATAAACCATAACAGCGTGGTGAATTGATGATAATAGCGAGTTGGTGAAAAATAATGGGGGTGGGGGGGTTGTTTTGTGATTATTTATTTTAAAGAGGTTTTAGACCATTTTTGTTAAGGTAATATTTAGTCATCGTTCTGCCATTATTTGGGAGATGAAATGGGTTGTTTTAGTCATATAAAGAGGAAACGAATAAACTAACAGCCTAGACGTAGAAGAAGTTGCGGCCTCGCAAGGATGTTATATTATTTACTAAAAGGCACCTCAGTGAGAGCTCGCTTGCTCACTCAATAATAAAGGGAGGGAGTTTAATATGGTATGTAATACCCCATACTTTAAATTATTTTAAATTAAATTATATTAGCTTATTTATACTCATGTGAGTGATCTTTTGATGATTCGGGTGGTCGGAATCAATTTCGGTTGGTAAATAAGAAGTTTTAGTCCTTTGCGATTCGTTAATTCTAGCTAACTTTGAGCTATCGTAATTTCTTCGTTACTTATTCGAATAAGATTCTGTCCATGATGATGTTTAGTATTTGTACCATTTTACAACTTTCGTGTTTTGGCCGAAGTCCAATTCACACTCCTCGTGGGTCAAAACAGGGCGCAAAGTAGGCCCATTACAAAATTCTGGTCATTCAGTAGCGCTTTGGCAAAGCGCTGTCTTCAGTGAATTTCTGGAAAAAAATATCCAAAATTTGAGAAAACTTCCTTTTAGAAAGTTGTATATCTTTGAAATACCTTTATGTGGATATAAAGATCACCTTAATCGAAGTTTTGAGCGAAAAGTTATGGCCGAAGCAAAAACAGTGCTCCAAGGCCTAAAATTAAAGCGCGGACCGGTATGGTGTTTTTGGCATACTGGTCCGGCACCGGTCCGCCAGTTAACTATTTCCACCGACTTAAGCACGTTTTTAAGCCATTTTTGATCATTTTCAACCCAACTTCGACTCAAACTCTTCCATACTCTTCTAGATGGCTCTAGAGAGAGAGAGAGAGAGAAAGATTTCTACGCATTTCTCATTCCCGATCGAAGAATCAAAGCTTTAAATCAATCAAACATCATTCTTCTTCACTATTCATCATGTTCTACCTTGGTTTTCTTCTAGAAAAGCTCAAGCATGAGCTTTGGCTATGCGAGTTGGGGCCTATACATCATTGATTAGGGGGTTTTGTTATTCTAAGGACGTGGTGATGCGAGAGCTTAAGGATTTCACCAAACAGGTTTTCGGTTTACAACTTTCTTCCTTCTTTTGGTCTACAAACTTGAGATAGGGGTTATATGTTCTCTAAACTTGGTAATATGATTTTATATCAATGATGAATGAATGATTAAATGCCTATTTGTTCAATATAAACCGCATATCTCTTGTTATTGATCATAAATGGATGATTTTATACATGTTTGTTAATATGGTGATCATATGACTACATGTAAGCTATGATTCTACGATATGAAGCAAGATATGCCATCTAAGCTCTATGATTACATGTTATTGATTCATACGGATGTTGTTTGGATGTATATGTGTTGGTTTGACAAGAAAGTGATTAGTAAAGGGTTTTGTATACATCAAAGAACATGGACGTGAATTGGATAGAGTTTATATGGCATATGTAGTTTTTACTTTCCATATGATGCATTAGTTGGGACAAGATATGCCACTTGAACTTGATATTTATGCAATATAGACTTGTAAGTGATGTTCTTTGGATATACATGCTTGGCTGTATCCAAGTGGATTTCTAAACGGGTTATGTATATGCTGAGGAACATGGATACATGATGAATGAAGTTTAAGTGGCATAGGTTGTTTCTAGTTTACATTTAGAGCATGAATTGCACGCTATGCATAATTATTGTGTCAACCCGGCATTCTCGGCGATATTCTGGACAAGTTTGGAGTACTCTCATGGCGTATGGAGTATTATATGCTTCTTTGAAGAATTGTATCTTATATTCGTGTTGTGGATGGCTTCTTATGCTCAAGTGACATTCTTGAACACGTGATTATCTATCTTCGAGAGTTCTTTATTCATATGTGGATATATTCTCGATTATGTTATATATGGTGGGATGTTACCCATGGTTACCTGTATTTGTTTGGCTTTTCGTCAGGTGATAGGGAATGATGTGGTTAGTGCTTGCCGGGATGGAAAAAATAGGCAGGGCCTGGTGCCCTTGGGTTGAAAAGCCCTAAACCTCCGGGGGGTCCTCTAGTCGTCGGCTGTCTAGGGCGGCGGTGAATAGTCCGAAAATCTAGACAACGGCAAGACACTAGTGAGTCATCGGCTGTCTAGAGCACACGGTGAATAGTCTGGAGATCTAAACAATTATTGAGAAAATTGGTATGATAATGATCAGTTGATGTGATATTGCGGACTGTGGTCCAATTGTTAATTATCTATTAGTATTCACCTGAGACAAAGATGCCATATTCTGGTTGTATATGTTATGATCTCGATGCCCATATCTCTTGGGGGCAGTCAGGCCCATTGTCGTAATGATTATGACGCTGTTTAGCTCCAGTATCTCTTGAGGGCGGTCAGGCCCAGTGTTATGATTATTATGGTTCGGTTTAGCTTTGGCACTTCTTTTGGAAAGGTGGCCCATATTTTATTCTGGTGACGTGGCTTAACGGTTGACACAAATGGAGGTAACCTGCATATGCATGAGCATGTATTGTTTTGTGAAATCATGATATTTACTTGGATTGATGGTTGAAGTATAAATTATTAAGAAATTAATGATTATGCTTTTCAAACACGATATCCCCATATTCCCCCTACTGAGCTGTGAGCTCACCCCGTTTTCTTTTAACTAATACAGGTACACATGAGACGTGTGATATTAACAAGACGGCGGGTTTGGGATTGAAATAGAAGGTTCTGATACAGATACATTTTTGTTGTGTATATGTTATCTCGGGAAGCCATGGTTAGCCCGAAACATCGTATATTATTAGTGAACTTACTTACTTGGTTTTGTATAATAGTTATATGTATGCATGAATGTTTTTGCACAGAAATATCACCTTATATCTTGTGGGATGACACATGACATTTATTGTTTGAATTTCTTTGTAAATTTACGTATGTACCCATTTTAGTCAATCTAAGATGGGTTAGTGACACTCCAGGACTTAGCTACGGGTGTTCTCCTGTAGATTAAGACGAGGGTGTTATACGGTTTCTTAGATTGAGCTGATGGGTGAAAGCACAACACAGTATAATTGGATTAATAGTAAAAATTTCATAGCGATTCAAGAATGAGACTCAAAAAAGTAATATGATATTAGTTATATATTAGTCAATATGTGAAATAGCAAAAGTGTGAATTTTACCAACTCGCCAATGCATTGTTTTTTTTTTATCATCTAAATCATTTTTTTAAGTTTTAATACCGCGTTTCTCTAAAATTATTGAATTAAGAATTGAATTGAACCGAATGGAAGAAAATGCTTGCAAGAGATCAGCTAGGGACATACGTATATGTACTTTGGCTGGGAGATGTCAGATGTGGAGTCGACTTCCATTTTTTGCAAGTGTAATCACTTCACAAAACTACCCTCCTCTACCAGTAAATTTGTATCCAACTTTTTACCAGTACCTTGGGATAAAAATGGATAATACAACTTGCATTATCAATATGTTAAGAATATTTTGTATTTATTAGTTTCCTAAATAAATAGTCAATTGATATGTATGATTCACTGTATTAATTTATTTCCTTATTGCTTTGTGTACATAACTTTATATATAATGTCTCTATTATAATGATTATTGAATTGAATATAATTGTCTCTTTTGATTATCAATTTGGTATTATAAGGAAATTCTAGCCGTCCACCACCACTAAAAAATCACCACCACGATTCCGTCACCATGAAACGAAATCACCAGACAAAATCAAACCCTAAAATGAAACCACGAAACCTTAGTTTAAAACCACAAAATCCTATTCCTACCTCGAAACCTTTGGTTGGATTGTTTTCTTTACCCTTCTCAAAAAAAGAAGAAGTTAAAGTTCATTAGTTATTGGTTACTAATGTTCATGATTATTGTTATTGTTCACAATATTGTTCATTGGTTACTATTAAACAAAAATAATTCCTTGACGAAACTATAGTCTCCCACCATGGCCTCTGATCCGACGAAAATTATCGAATTTTTGGGAAAAAAGCTCTTAGTCTAACTGATATAGTGACACGATCTAAAGATATGACCCTGTGTAGTAATTCACCATTTCACCATACATTCCTTGTTCTGTATGTGGACAAATATGGCACTTTAAAAAAATGCTTTGAATTTATTACTTGTGGGATCAGTCTTGAGATTTCAAGAATCGTTATCAAAATTGAAAAAAATGTGATAATAAAAAGTCATTGATCACTTTTGCAAGTAAACTTAGTAATGTATTAAATTATGTATTTGTTTTGAATAATACATGGACAATTGATTCTGGTACTACAGATTACATGATATTCAATTCTGGACAGGTTACTCCTCTTACCCATTATCACAAAATTTTGTTTCCACGGCCAATGGTGACTTAGTCTTGTTGTTAGCGAAGGGGCAATCCCTTTATATAATGATGAGAATTGGTGTAGTTAAAAATGAAAATAAACAAAACTAATTCAAAAAAATTTGTTTTGGTTTCACATATTTAAATACCGAAAACCGAAAATACTAAAATCGAAAATACCAACTTTCTTAAGTTGGTTTTAGTTTAATAAGAACCGATCCTATACGATCCAATCCTTATGGATTGGACCAATCAAGCGTGCTTCTTCCTTTCTGGTTTATGTTATTCCCTTGTCCAAACACACTTAAAAGAAAAGGAAAAAAATGTTACATTTCTCTCTCTACCTCTCTATTTGGTCGCTGTTATTACTTTCTCCCTTAAATTGAAAAAAAAACGTTGAGTCTAATATTTTGATTAAGCATATTTTTAATTACAAAGTAATGTAGTAGACCTACAGTGGGATAATTCATGAATGGAATCAAATGGGCCCAAAATAAAAGGCCTAGCGCGTGTGCAACGGATTGAATAAATAAATTGTATGAAAAATGACACTATGTAGCATAACTACATAATTAATTAGGGTTGTTTTCGTTGCAAAAAGTTTTTTAATTATGAAATTAGTTCAGTTTCAATTGTCAATTATTGATTAGTGCATTTAAAATTATGCAACTCTACTTCATGGAGTGTTTGAAAGACTCAATTATGATTTTCAAATTGTTAGAACAACATGTTTTAAAATATTATATGTTCCTTAGTATTTTGAGTAGACGTATTGACATCATGTATATATACTATATTCCCTTAAAATATAGAGTTCGAGTGAAGTTCAAGAATTTGGCAATTTCAAGTCTGATTTCAAATGACTTAATTCGACTTTTCATGAATCAACTTGAATTGTCAAATTTACAATTATTTAATTTTCTTAACCAAGCACAAATAAATATAAAAATTATAAACTAGTTCATTGTAAATTGTCCAATTCATAATTTGAGGGAGAACTAAATAGGTCTTATTATATCAAAAACGAGCTATGTAGTAAATACATAGATTTACTTAAATGGCCTCTTCGATAAATTTTGTGTACATTATGGATTATAGAAAGCAAAGCCTAATTATTTAACTAAGTTAAATTGGTCATTAACATGTGTGAATTGTGTCTTGTCATGTTAATTATGTCCTATCATGTCTAAATTAGAGAAAACTAATGTTCTAATCGAGTTATACCGTGTTTATTAGGACGTTACGTTGTGTCAATCATATTAATTGAGTCTTGTCGTTTATAATTAGAGAAAATCCTCGTTTTTACTTGTGTTATAATATGTGGACCCAAAACATGCAATTATGTCTGCCGTCTCGTGTTGTGTATTCGATGGGTTGTGTTCGTATTTCGTAGAAATAACACAACTTCATGTCATATTGTGTTAGGCCCAAACACAACAAAAAACACGAATTGCTACTCTTACTTGGACTCGAATTTGTCTCAATTTGAATTAATCCGATATAACCCATCGTAACTATATGATATTATAAGATTATGTATTTAAAGAATTTTTTTTACTAAATTATCCTTGATGATAAAGATGGAAAAAGAATGGGGAGGGCATTATAATAATTGAATAGAGATACTGAAAAAGGAGTTTGTTCAAGTGATAGCACCTTTAAGACAAATGATTATGTTTGATCAAGTGAGAAGGTGTATTTCCTTTACGTGTAAGTTTACAAGTTCAAATCCCTTAATTGAATTTTCTTTGTTTACCATAAAGGGTATTTTGATAATTCAATTGAGACACTAAAAACCTTACTCGCACTTTATTAATAGTATAGATGAAGGGATTTCTTCTTTTCCACGATTATTTTTAAGCAGATAAAAAAGGGTTTTAGATTTTCAAAAAAAAGTTCCCCCTTGCTCTTCAAGTAAGCATGTTTAATATTAATATATATATTTTTTTTAACAAAAAAATGAAAAGGAGAACTTTAGCCAGTGGTAAAGTTAGATTCAGATAGAGTGGAGTCAAAATTAACACTAAATATATATTTTTTTGGATGGGGTTATTGCCACACCCCAAAGTTCTTTGTAACACTCTTTTCATTGACTCGGTACATTAGGGTCAAGTATATTATCATTTACTCGATGCAATAGAGCCGAATTATTGTTGGGAACAAAAAAAAAACACTGACTCAGCCCTATTGTACCAAGTAATGTGCAAATACTCGGCCCTATTGTATTGAATCAACGCACACATACTCAATTTTATTACACCGAGTTAATATAAGAGTGTTACATATAAATTTGAAGAGTGGCAATAGTCCCACCCATTTTTTTTTTGAATGAAGAGGAGGCAGCTTCCACCCCAAATATATTGATTATGAGCACTTCAAAAAATACAATCAATACTTTTTAAACTCAGCATTATTTATATATATATATATATATATATATGTGATAAGCAGTTAAAAGAAATAAAAAAAATTAAATCAATAACATGTCTAACTAAAATTTATCTTCCGAAATTGAATGTAAATATCAACCTCAGTTTATTAAAAGCACTTTAATGATATTTTATATGAATTTTTTTTGTCATTAAAGATGATTTTAGAGTATTAGAATATTTTTTGTGGAGTGCTAATGTCATTACCTTCATTAAGCTAAGTCTAATTTTTATTTTATTTTTTAGTTTTATAACTTTTGTTTATTATAAAAAGATCCCAAACTTTTTAAAAATTATACAATATTTCCGTATGTAGTATGTACATGAACTTTTAAAAAAAGGGGAATCAATTGACTCCTCTTGTCCCCACATGGTTTCACCGCTGGCATTAGCACATCGCTCTAATTGGTAATTAATCTATTCTCAATTGATATAAATTTCAATTTCATATTTTAAACTTTTAATATGAGACCTAAAAAATATCTTGCATAAAATTTATATGTCATTTGAAATGAAGGATGTGGAGTGAGTTTTGATATATACATATATTTAACTTCGCTTGGTATGCTTAGCTATATTCTTTGATAACTTGATTGGCTGATCGAGGAGTTTAATTAACATGGAAGTTAAATATATATATATATATATATGTGTGTGTGAAAATGATATGAAGCATTCAATTTAAGAGGCAAATCAAATTAAACAAAATATATGATGGCAAAGTTATATAATAGGGTGCACGCATGTTTAATTAAGTATACAAGTCTGATTATATTTATTAAGTGGGTACCTAATTAAAAATAAATATAAATTAGGGTGAGGCAGAGGGAGAGGGGATGGGGATGGGGTCTTTGAAATTGACAATGAGCTGGATGAAACTAATATTCTTCTTTTTCAGAAAGAAAGAAGTCAGGTCCATTGGGGGCATCTCCATCTCTTATCTTCCCCACATTAATTAAAACGATCTTTATCTTTTGATTGGTGCCAAGTGCTTAAAAATATATGTGTATATTATTACTCATAAAAGATCCAAGAGAAATAAAATAAAAAGGTGCACTTTTGTCATAGTGCGATTGTTGTGGCCAACGGGAGGAGAGAGAGAGAGAGAGAGAGAGAGAGGGAGGGAGGGAATAAAGACATTTTATTAATTGGTCACTTTTTCTTGTAATCAACTGCAAAACTGGCTTAGCTCTACTTCACTATTTTTTATATCTAATTTTATTTAGGAGGGTTTAGTTCAAAATTTATATATATAATTTTTTTCACAAAATTTACTAGAGATAATCTTTATAATAAGTAAATTATCTTTACAAAAATTTTATTAAGAAATTCAAACGGAAAGTATGTGCAATAAAATTTTAATACGTATATCTATTTTCGACTATTAAAATTTTGAAAGATTAACTTGCAGTTTAAATTTTTTGATGAAATTTTCTATAAATGATTTACTCATTATAGAAATTATTTCCACCAAGTTTTGTAAAAAAAATTCAACTGTTTAGATCTCGAGCTAGACTCTGTTAAACAAAATTTAATAAAAAAATAAGTCTAGAACACGAGTTTATGATGTGGAGGGTCGGAGGGTTTTGATCGAGGGAGGAGAAAAAGGAAAAACGTCAAAGGCTGCAATTATTATGCTTTCACTAAAATAATATATATATATATATATATCGTGCGAGTATTTAAATTAATGTGGTTTAAAAATAAATAATATTATGTTTAAATGTTATATAATATTTTAATAATAATTATTATATAACAAAATTTACGATATATATAAGTGTATATAGAGTTATATATATATATAAAAGATATATTAATGATCGAATATTTTGTCTTTATTTGTCATATTTAATTTCTTTATTTTAAAATTTGATAATATAAAAGATGAAGAGAAAGAAACAACATGAATTTTCTTATACGCGCAAAATGTTTGAAAGAAAGATATTGAAATAAAAAATTTCATATAAAAGATTGTTTAAAATAGCATCTATCTAACATGCATATGTATTTCAATATTTTTCTTATAATATCATAAACTCGTATTCTAGAATTATTCTTTTTAAACATACATTATCCTCTCCATTAAACTTATCAATACCATGTTTACATAATTTTTTTTAAAAAAAAAATACTCAAAAATTAGCATGTCATCAAATTAAGCTTGCATTTTCCAATTCTAAGTATTTATGTGAAAAAATGTACAAAATGCTTTCACAATTTTACTTTCTCTGGCATAATTTATTTTTGTTTTGACAATGGATCAATGATGAAAATACAAATCAATTTTAATTTTTATCAAATATATCCACATGAGTTAACTGTAATTTTATCAAATTCTGTCAAAAAACATTAAATGTATGCAAATATTGTATTAAATATATTCATCTTAATAGTTTAATAACCCCTAAACATAAAAACTCTTGTTTTCATTTAATTTTCCAACATAATCACTTGTAAAAGTTAAATACTTTTATAATTTTGAAGTGGGTGTAATAGTTTCAATTTGTTTTTTACTAAATCATATAAAATCAATATTTTAAAATTTTAATGTAGTCATGGAAAATAAAGCATAAGGGGGAGAAACTCACAATAAGATCAAAATATGTTTAAAGAAAACTTAAATTATAGATATCCAAGAACATGAAGGAAAAAAAAAAAGAACTTTCAAAATTCTGCATGTAACAATATTGCTTCACTAAGTTACATAAAATTATTTTAAAAATCTAAGGTAAGTTGTGTAAATGTTCATGCTAAGAAATTAAATAAATTAATGTGATATATATCTCTTAGGTTGGTGCCTTAAATGACAAAATATATTGCATGAACCCCATAGTTAAAAAACGATTGGTCTGCATTTGAGGACCAAATAAATGATTCTCTTTAGATCATTTCTCTCTATATATATATAATGAAGGGGAAAAAACGTTGACACAAAAAATACGTACGTATAAAAGGAAAAATAGAGCTTTAGTAATAATAATAATAATTATTATTAAAATAAACAATTCAATGAGAGCATAAGAAATATAAATAAAAATTTTAAACATCAGAATGAGGCAAATCATATGTTCTATACCCCTGGAGGAAAGTTACAATCTTTTGAATTATAATGGCACTTTTCAAATAGATGAGACCAAATAGAGAATTGTTGAAGTTGAACTAAAAACTACTCTCTTAAGAGGTCTTTTGAGAGGAATACCATATATATATTCAAAGAGAGCGATAATTTAATTTAGGAGATAAAAAGAAAAATAAATTGATTAAATCATTATTTTCCTTTTCATTTTTACATTACTTGTGTGTAATGAAATAATAGGTTATAATACCCAATACACACTAATACACTTTTAAATGCATGAGGTTAAACAAAAAATAAATGTTTGGGAAGATAAATGATCATTCAAAAAAATAATGCTAAAACTTAAGATAATGAAGAAACTTAACATATTTTAATTGGGTATTAAAAGTTGACACTTGGCAATAATATAGAGAAAGAGAGCATTTTACTATCTAATAATAATATGGTCTAATATGATGTGTATATATATATATATATATTACATACTTTTTTTTTTCTATTTCTTCCTTTTTTTAGGGAGTTCTTAAATAAACTCGCATAATCTGTCTTCTCACTCCAATAAGAAAATATTTTCTTCTCACCTAACTTATTTTTTTAAAAAAACTTTCAATTCACCCTAATGGTGGGATGAGTTTACTGAATGCACTATTGGGACATTAATTTAGTCGTCGCTAAAACTAAAACATGAAAATCTTATATAAATCCATACAAATATTTTTTATCGAAAACATTCAACCTACCCCATCTTTTTTATACACGCTAACAACATATCACCTCTTTTTTACAAGTCAAATAATAAATTTATTTTTTTATTACACATCCACAAAATTCATTATTGACCTCACAAAATTCCTGATTAGAGACAGGGTCAAGCCCCATAAGTGACAATTTCAAAGATAGTAAAATGTAAATTTGAAAAATAAAAATAGAAACAACAATAGTTTTAGACTTTTAGGCGACCAACCGTTTAAAATGAAATACCTAATCAAAGTAAAAATTAATTAGTTAACACAAGATAATTACCCCGATCGTTTCCACTAGTTAATAATAAAATTTCAATATTTGTAATATTACTGTCTCCTATATGACCGTATCTAATGAATTGAAGAAATAAAATAGTTTTTATAAAACTAAATTATTTATTAAAATATTTTGGAACTAGAGTTGTAGAATTATTTGTTGGAAAGAATGGGCCTTTTAATTTTAAAAAATTTAAATGAGTGATAATATAAATTAGTGGCAATTTTTTCAAGTACAAAAATTGGGGTGAGAAGAAAGAATCTTATGCTATTTTTTAGGTTAAGATTGACTTAATATTGACTTTTGGTGAAATGGAAAGACGGATTATGTGTTATTTTAAATAAGGCAGAGGAAGCGGTGAAGATGCCCCAATGTGTATCTTTGAAGCTCAAAATAAGATAAATTATTTATATTGTTTCCATATAACAAATAAACATATTTAAATGAGTAAATTAATTATGCCGTTAAGTTATTTGATTTATACCAATTCAATTTAGTTTTTAAATTATCAATGCATCTATGATCGACCTCTTTAGTCATTGTAAATTTGATTAATTATATTTCAATAAGAAAATGAGATCATGAGTTTTAAAAGCAAACCAGTATAAAGTAAAAGAATTTGTCAAAAAAAAAAGAAAAAAAATATTGGTGGAGACATAATATAATTATAGTCAGTTTGCATGGATATAAAAAATGTTGACCAACACTGGAAGTTTTTAATTATATTAAATTAATTTTTTTTGGGGAATCGAATTGACATGCATCTATGATCAAAAGATATAGGCTGATTTGTAGAAAAATAGGAGTTCCTTTCTCTTCATCTTAAGCAAAGGTAAATATATATATATAAATGTACGTTAAAAGCCAACAAGCAAGACATGATATTTGTAATATGGAATTATTAATATGTACTCCTTCCATCTCTTAATAAAAATACGTACACTATATATATATATATATATTTTTTTTTTAATTATTTTTGGTGTATTTAATAGAAAGTTTACTTTTTCTTTTATAGTGTATATATATATATATATATCAATGTAAAAAAATTAGGATATAAACCTTTAATTTTGATAAAATTTATAAATTTGTGAATATTAATTAATTAAACATGGAATCAGGGGAGGTACGTATAGAAAAATAGATAGCAAGCGTTGCTTCAATTCAATTCATGGAAGAAGACAAGATTTGGAACGTACATTGGTAACGTAATAATTAAATTAAGTAAAATTAAAGGATATATATATACACACAAAGTAAAGATGATGAAGTATGTGAATGGTTCGATCACCAGCTGGTTGATTGGTTCTCTTAATTATCCTGACAACGTACATTACTTTCATATATATTTACATACGAAAGCTTTGATTCCGACTCATGACCACAAAATTAAGGATGCTACATTTCTTAGCCATATTATATATATAACTGATAATGCAATGTCATCCAATTGAATTATATATCATTACGTACACAGGCATATATAACTATTTAAAAAAACGGTAGAGAGCTAATTTCAATTTTTCCTTTTTAGATATTAAAAATAATTAAATTAAAGAATTCATGTAATAATTAATGCTTGATGCATGTCGTACACATCATATATATATATATATATGAAAATAATAAGTCAATTTGATTAAGATATATATATATATATATAGTAAAAAGAGATAGAAATTTAATATCGTGGAGCAAAGTGCAAAGGAAACTTAATTAATTGCCTCTAGCTGGCTGGCTAGGTGGAATGCGAATCCAATATACAATTAATTAACAGCTGAATAAATTTAAGATATAAAGTAGCATGTAAAAAGAGGTAGAAACTTCATGAATACTTTTACCCAAAACTCAAAAGGGAAGAGAAATGATAATATTTAGATTCGTGTAAGAAAGGGAATTAGAGAGAGAGAGAGAGAGAGGAGGTTGGTTAGTTAATTGGCTAAATGAAAATGGAAATGTCAACCCGGCCTATATCACTTTAAAGAAACTTCCTAAGAAAAAAAAAAGAAAAAGAAGAGAAAAGGCGTAATGAAAAATGGCATAACATAAATATATATAAGAAAGAAGAAAGAAGAAAGAAGAAAGAAGAAAAAGAAAAAGTGGAGGTTCTTGGCCAGGCATGTGAAAGAAAGTGAGCGAGAGTACCAACCAGCCCACATAATCAATCAATTAATAAATCATATATATATATATGTAAAGGTAGAGAAAGATCGAAAAAGTAATATTTATTGTCTTTCTCCATCTGCTGTTATCTCTTTTCTTTCTCCTTTTACTTTTTCCTTCATTTAATTTTCACGGATTATCTTCCTATATATATATATATATATGCATGGGCTAAACTTATATCACAACTTTAAACTGGTTGACTTTTCGTCCGATGAAATTAAATACGTACATGCATGTGAAGTGATAATGTCATAACTTTTTCTCGCTTAAAAATCTTAAATAAACAAATTTGGTCTCCAGTTTATAAATAACGATTAATAGCCCACCCAAATTCAATGAAATTATTACTTTGACAAGGTGCATGTTAAACAAAATTTTGTCAATACATGCAACTACCCAAGCCTTTTGTTTCTCAAAAAAATAAAATAAAAATAAAACTCTCCACTCTTTTTAACCGATAACGATAAGTATAATATTAATACTACACTTAATATTTCTGTTTTATGGTGGACAATATAATATACATGTTGTGTTACTGTTATAGACTATCTATTCTATTTAATTTTTTGTGCTTGATGTATAGTACTACAATGATTTATGTAAACTGAATTAATTATGGTCGTCAACTAAAAGCCCGTCGTCAAGAATAAATTAAGGATAAAAAAAATAAATAAATTAAATTTAGCAACATTTCCGCTAAATAGTTTGATGCTATATATATATATATGCAAGAAATAGAAAGGAGGTGAGACTTCTTAACTTGAGGCAATGGCAAAAGGCGGATCGGATCGGATCAGGGTCCATTGGAATTTTATACAAGGCTTGCAAAAACGGCCCATACGAGTGTCATTTGTCAATAAATCAAAAGGTCCACTAATTGCCAAACCAAAAAAAAAAAAAAAAAAAAAGGCTATATAAAGTTATTAAGTAAACACTTGAAAAAGGTCCTACCGGGAGTCGAACCCAGGTCGCTGGATTCAAAGTCCAGAGTGCTAACCACTACACCATAGAACCGCTACATTATATTTTTGCTTCTTTAATTATATGAATTCTTACTTTACGGCGTCCAAATGAGTCCCCAAGTTCAAACATTTTGTTATATTTTATATATTTATTAGTTAATGCTACGGATGTAAATAGATATTCGAAATTCTAAATCCGTTATGAATTTGAATATGTATTTTGTGGATATTTATCCGAATGGATATTCGAAAAAGAGGATTTGGATAGTGTTTATAAACATATGAGAAAATGGATATGGATATGAATAATAATAGTATTCGACCTGGATAATCCGTATCCGATGTGAATTATCCATATTTTCGGATATCCAATTTATTGGATATTCGTATCCACTATAATTTAGTATATATTATATATTTCTCTCCCCATTTAAAAAAAATGAGTAAAAATTTAATTTAGTGTGCACAAGCTAGCCCAATTTACCAAAACAAAAATTAACTAAACAAAAAAAGGGAAAAAAAAAGCTTATAAAAAAGGAAAAGAAAGAGAAATATTATTTACAACATATGTGATTTGTTAGCATGAAAGGTTCGAGACCATAACAAATTTAGAATTGTAACGGGATATTGAAAAATTGGGCTTATTTTAAAAAGTTTTTTTTAAGAAAAACAACCAATAATATTTTTGTAAATCCAGGACCTATATTTGACCAAACTCCAAACAGAGTGCAAAGTTAACTTTGCAGTAAATTTTTAAATTGTATTTTTCATGGAGTCGTGCAAAATTAAATTTACACTACATGTTTTTTTAGTATATCATTATAAATAAGTGTTTTAATTGACAATGTTTTAGAATAATTTCAACAAATTACATATTTAAAACTCATTTATTAATAAAATATACATGATAATAATTTCGGAGTTTTACAAAGTTAAGTTTACACTCCTTGTTTTCTAAAACATTACTATGTATTTGGATTTATTTGACGTTGTTTTAGAGTTTTATGAGTGAAACATAAGAATATACTTATTAAAAAATATAAAGATATAATGCAAAACAAATTTGCATTAAATGTTTTGGATTGCAAAGTTAAGTTTGCATAAAACACAATTTTGTACAAAGTAAAGTTTTGCTCAAAATATAATTTTTGTCAAAACCTTCATTTTAAAACAAAATTAATAAATAGACCCTTATTTTAGAAAAATAATAAAAATTAGGCCCTTATTTTCAAAAAATATTATTCGCCTGATTTTTTGTGAAATAGAAAAATGGATAGGAATATTATCCGAATCCAATATATTCGATGGGATAAGAATAAGAATAATTTAATATACTATCCGAAAGGATACGAATAAGGATTTGGATAGTAAATTTAAAAAGAGATACAGATAATGGATAGTATAGTATCCGGTCTGTATCCGATCCGTTTACACCCCTAGTTAATACATATGCCTACGACACGATTTGATTATACCTATATATAATTAGTGATACTATCTAAAATCATATTTATGACTACTTATATATGTATATGTAATTACTTGTAATTTTAAATTTTTTTTATCTTATTCTAAGAGTTTGGCAGTGGTATACTCTTAATTTTTAAGTTTTGTTATTTCGGCAGATAAATTATTTTTAAGTTTTGTTATTTCGGCAAATAAATTATTTTTAAAATTATCCCAAAAAAGCAGTGGTATACTCTTAATTTAAGAACAAGAGGAATAAAATTTTCCCATATGACACTAATTTTAATTTTTATTCTTAACCACATTTTAAAAATATAATTTTATGCCTATTATTCAAATAATGGTAGAATAAATTAATTCTGTCTAATTCCACTTCCATTACAATTAGGGATTGAAAAATGGCCCGATTTGACGTGTTTTCGATTAAGCAAACCCCAAGATTGGGTAGACGTACTCTTTCTTTTTTCTATTATAATCCGAAAAAATATGGATTCGAAATGGCTTAAGTTCGAGTTCAAGTAGATTTTGTCCATTTGACTCAATCTTTGTTATAATATAATATTTTTTCTTTAAATACCATTTTGATATAATATAATTACAACGATCAAAGATGGGAAGAGTGAGTTAAGGTTTATACATAATATAGTAATTAGTTGATGTTTTAATTAAAGCCTTTAATAGTGAATAGTGATTAGTTAATTAATAAATACTTGTTTAGTTATCATAGAAATATATTACATAAATCAAAATTAATTAGGAGCTTATCATATAAATTAAAATTAATTAGGAGATAAATGCATGTTTAGCTATCACAGAAATATGCGAGCCGTTGGATTAAAACATAAAAATTCAAACTAAATCTCAGCTACCGATTAGGAACATAAGTTATGAGAGTCTATGAGTCATTGGATTAAAACATAAATGTTCAAATTAAATCTGAGCAGCCACTCAAGAACGTAAGTTAATAGACTCACATAATATCAAGTTTGACTTGATTTATTAATAGATTTATTTATATCTCCCTTTATTTGTGTAAGATGGAACTAATGTTTTGTTTTTTGCTTTTCTGCCCTTACGATAATTGATCTAAAAAACTGCATTTTAAATGACATTTTACAAAATTGATAATCATAAATACTACTATTATATTCTTAATGCTAGTATAGTATTGATGAAATAAAATAATTTCATAAACAGATTAAATTACATAAAGTTTGAGAGTAACTAATGAATTTGTGTACCTGGTTGAAAGTATGCCGTTTCCTTTTTGCTACATTTTTAGCACCCTCTATTTAGGATGGTTGGATTCCGTTTTGACTTAACTGCTTTAACTATAAAAAAGATAAGCCATGTTGTTAATTTAATACAATGCTATAATGTCAACTAAAATATATTAATTTGAGTACAAATGTAATTTTTTAAGATGGATATACTTTAATTAAACTCAAACAATATGAGAATTCTTACCTTACAAGACTTTTGTTCATTTTTGACATTTGGGGTAGGTAGCATTTCAAAAGTAATACCAAAAAATAGACCTAATATTAATCAAGAAATATATCTAATATTAATAAATAAATACACATAATACTAAGAAATATCAAGAAATAGACTCGCATATGGTATGTGGTGGATAGTGACGAGAGCCGGTGGAGGTAGAGATGCAAAGCAACTAAGAAAGTGGAATAAAATAAAAAAGTAGAAGAAGAGAGAATAGAAGAAAATAAAAAATCTGATTTGAGGAATGAAATAGAGTATGTGGGAGGATTTAAGTGAAATTTAAAGTTTCAAATGATCCCTAAAGTTAAAATTTCGTTATGCACCTAAAATCAA
This sequence comes from Lonicera japonica, assembly GCA_021464415.1. NCBI lineage: Eukaryota > Viridiplantae > Streptophyta > Magnoliopsida > Dipsacales > Caprifoliaceae > Lonicera > Lonicera japonica. The sequence continues at coordinate 83,542,416 of CM038465.1, read as the reverse complement.
ACATCTCTTTCTGGTCAAATTTTTATACGTAGTTACCTTAAGGTATAATTTTTTGCACATAAGTCCTTATATAAATTTATGTTTTTTTTTTTGAAAACGCCCTATATACTCCGGGGGTTGTCCCTTCCCCCTTTACTTGCACACCCCTGCTAATATATTAAGTCATAATATTTTTGAATAATTGCTGATAAATTTATTTTCACTTTACAGTATAAATAAAATATTCATTATAAATTATCTAGTTATTTAAATATACTATCACATTTTTTACCTTCATCTAAATTAATTTTACAGAAAATTAAAAAATAATTTCGCGTTACCTTTTCTTTTGGTAACTAGTAGTCAAAAAATGATGGTGAATTATTTTTTCTTCTTTTACAAAAAAAGCTTGAAAAGGGAAACAAAGAGATATAAAAGTCCGTATCAAATTGAAGTCTTTTAGGATAGTGAATTTCAGAACAAGGTGTAGAAGGATGGGTGCAAATTTTTTTTTTTTTTTTTGTTGATTTCTTTTTTATACAAAGGATGATTAAATAGTAAAACTTTTTTTTATATATATAATTTTACGCCCACCACAATAAAATTTATAAATGGATGGAATACAACTACCATATAAGGTGGGCACAATTTTTTTTTCTTATTTCATTTTTTCTTTTTCTTTTTCTTATTTTGAATTATGGAAAATGTAATTTAATAACCTTTAAAGTTCATTTCCCTATGGATATATAAATAAGACTTTTCACTTAAATAAATAACATATTTGTATCCTTTTAATTTATAGAAAATAATTATAAAGGATATTTTTGAGCTTATCTTTAGAATAAAGGACCATATTTTTAGAGATTTAGTTTAGAGGACAACTTTTATAATGAATGACAATATTTTTAAATTAAGGATAAAATATTATTTATTTTATTATTTCAATTAATTAAGTTGAATTATAATACTACCCTTTTCAAAGATAAATACAAGAAAATAAATATACAATTAAATTCAAAATTAAATCAATGAAAATAAATTCAAATCAATTCAAACGCATATTACAAAAAATTTAAACAAGAAGATAATGTAAGAATTATTAAAAAAAAAATCAAAGAATGTAAATGTCTCAAACTAACTAGACATAATATGAAACTGAAGTTGCAAATATGTTCGGGGCATAATTCTCTTATAATAACAATCAGACATATTAAGTTACATTTTCCTAATTAAATTCTGGCAAACATATTAAGTTGCATCTTTTCAATTTACTGTTAGATATGTTAAGTTATATCTTTTCAATATTTTGTCAGACATATTAAGTTACATTTTTTAAATTTTATGAAAGATATATTAAATTACATTTTTTAATTTTTCTGGTAGACATAATATAAAATATAAATTTTTTAGATGTCCTTTTGACTTGGCCATCTTTTAATATATATATATATATATATTTTCTTAAACACACTTTATAATGGGTGTATTATTATTATTATTATTATTATTATTATTATTATTATTATTATTATTATTATTATTATTATTATTATTATTATTATGTGTATTACCCCTTGTAACTCTGGGTCATTTTGTTTAGTTAATGTCTAAACTTATAATTATCCTAAAAATCTAGTTATTGTTAAAATTTAGGATATATATTGTTGAATTCGAATTTTAAATTCATAATTATCAATGCCTTGCTAATGGTCAAGATAACAAAATACCTAGCTTAATAAAAACATATTAAAATGTTTGAAAATGGCGTGGTGCAAACTATAAGAGGAATTTTTTTTTTAAATATATAGCCAATCTAAATTATGAAGTAAAGATATTTTTAGTGTAGGCATAATAGCAGCAAGCATAGTATCAACTTTGAAGCTACAAGAGGAATATTTTTTGCATATAATTAAATTGTAGACATTCTATATTTTGGTTACTTTTACTTATGTATTTTTTTTCCTCATTCCCCCCCCCCCCCCCCCCCCCCCCCACACACACACCCTTTTTTCTTGTCCAAGTACATCGTTATGATACTTTAATTTTATGATACTTCAAACATATTTATTTCAAGATCGCCTTGTTGTTATATTACCCTTTTTATTCTAACTACTTTCATTTAGATGTTTTGCATTCATTTTTTTTATTTAGATATATTATAATATGTTTTAAACATAATATTATTTATTATAAACTTGTATTCCAGCATACATATTAATATTGTTTTACTCATTGTATTAATATGTGCATTTGACTAGTTTTGGGATCAAACATGTCTTGTTCCGAACATTCCGTGAGAAAATTATGCTTAACAAGTTTTATGTATGTTGTGTTATAAAGCAACAATGATAATTTCCTTTCCTTTTATTTTTTTAGAAAGTTTGTTTTATCATAATGGGCCTTTGTTAAATTGCATTTGATGGGCCTATATGAGAAGCAACCTTATGTAATTCGGTAGGATTCGAAAGACTAAAACTAAAATCATTCCAAACTTATCTAAAGATGCTTTACATAAACACAACTCTTTGTCTTCATCATATTTTTCTAATAACGAAAATGATTTAAACTTGCTTTCCCATCCAAAGAAGAAAAGCCTAGTGGAAAAAGTAATAATTCTCATTTTGCTTCTTCAAATTATAGTGTCTATTTTTATTGGACCATTATGTTGGGTTTTCATGCTTTAGATTGTTTTTGAATTTTTTAAGTCCTTGTTTGATTGGAGTTTTTATTTTTTTTAAGAAGAAAATTGGAGATTTTTACATACGAAAATTAAGTTTTAACAAAAGATTGGCATTCAATATAATTCAGACTAATTTTCTCACCTTTGATGCTTTTGTTTGTCATCCTCTGATACTTGAATATATGATTTGATGCAATAGCCTTTTGAACAAATTTCGGATGATGCTCGACATTGCCTCAACATTGGTTAATATAAACTATGGGAATAGATTAGGATTACCATCTTTCATTTATTGTTTACACTCTTCTGTGGGAGTAAATGTATGTCAGGCTCAAACATTAAATTCATGCTTATGTTGTTTATCTAGTTGACTCTCTCTCCGTTTATGTGTGTGTTTGTGTAAGTTTCAAAAATTTTGCTATCTTGTTATTGACTTTTGGTTATGATTGATTTAGATGTTTAAATTTTGAATTATGTTTATATTAGTTAAGCTTAAAATCCATTTATTTATATTATTTTTTGTTTTTTAGTTTTTCATTTCTTTTTAAAAGGGTAATTCTAGAAATTATAATTAATTTTATTTTTAATTAATTAATTATTATTTTGTCCTTGTTACTAAAGTTGTCCTTCAAACAAAGGCAAAAAAATGTGTGTCCTTGGTTAGAAAGAGAATGTGAGATTTGTCATTTATAAAAAAGTTCCCTTTAATTTATTAGAAAAACACATGAGCCTATTTTTTTTTTAAATAAATTATTATTTGACTACTTTGTGTTACAATCATAATTTGAAATAATATATATAACACAAAGTAAATAAATTTTAATTAGTATTTCTATTTATAATTTATGATACTTTATAAATGGTAAATTTTAAAATAAATTAATGTTAGTGCAAAAGTAAAAATAATTTGCAATAAACTATTCATAATACATAATGAAGGTCTTTTTGAGTTATCCTCTCAATAATACCCATAATTTATGATACCCCTATTGTATTAATACTTTAAGTTACCCATCAAACAAAACAGTGAGAGTGACGAACTCAAAAGATTAGCAATGCGGAAGTGTCTCAAATTATGGATATTATTAAAGTAGCAAATCAAAAAAGACCGTAATAAAAAATATGAACCCTATCATTTGGTTCGGTAAAAGTCAAAACTATTTTGAAATATATAGCATTTATAAAAACAAAAAGTTCAACCTCGTGAGTTTTCAACCAAACCCTAATGGGTATCTATTTTTAGATTATGGTAAATATAAGTAATACAAATACGGCTTGAATTTGATCGAGTTCGAGTTGATGTAAATTTAGCCCGTTGAAACCAAACCAATTATATATATATATATTTTAAATATTCTTATAATACTATATAATTACAATATACCGGTGCGTGTCAAGACCCGATGGATTTAACTATATAATAAATACGAAAGTTACGCATTTTTAAAGTTAGCCATTTTTCATGCCAAAGTTGAGGTTAGGTTAATCACATTTTCAAATAGGTCGAGTTTTAGTTTAGTTAAACCTGCCTCAAGCTTATCCTTTCCCCTCGCTACATAATTATTTCCAAACTAAATAAAATTAAATATATTTTTTCATGCTGTAGGCACGAGCATTACTAGTTTATTAATAAATCAGGTTAGTCCTAATATTACGAGACTCTCTAAATTTATGATCTTAAGTAGTGGTTCAGATTTAATTTGAACATTTATATTTTAATCCAACGGTTCAAAAATTCTCTTAACTTATATTCCCAATGGGTAGCTGAGATTTAGTTTTAATCCAATGGTTCATATATTTTCGTGATAACTAAATATGTATTTATCTTGTAATTAATTTTAATTTATATGATAAACTAATTAAATATTTATATCCTAATTGATTTCTATTTACGTAATAACTAAACAAATATTTATTAATTTCTATGATAACTAAACAAATATTTATTAATTAACTAATCACTATTAAAGTGTTTAAAACCTTAATAAGTAAAAATAAATAAAAATTGAATACATTAAACGAAAATTAGAATTCAAAATTTTTAGAATATTAGGCATGTATGAGTAGTTTTATTACTAAAATGTCTTCTTTATTGGATTATTAGGCATGTATGAGTAGATTTTATTACCAATATCAATTATTTATTAACATTTTAACATTTAGTTATATAAAATTCAATGTAAGTTTCAATTGCTCAAAATTATTCATAATTTTCTTATTACAAATAGTAAAAATTAATTTTACGAATATAAGTATTTTAATTTTTAAACACCCCTTTATTTCTAAAAGACAAATACGAAGGGCATCATGTTATATATACATTAACAACTACATTGTTAATCATTAAAAAATATTTAGAACTCATTTATTTACAACAACAATTTATTTGAAGAATAAAATATAGTTAATTATGAGAAAGGATAAAAAAATAAAAAATAAGTTAATGGTAGGTATAAGGGTATATCCAAAACTTAGAGCATATCTGATATTATATTTATTATTTTTTCAAAATAGATTAATAATAGTTTATTTTCTATGAAACTAATTCTAATATTTAAATATTATATTGATCTAAATGTAAACATATTAATTTAAACTTGGTTATTCTCTTGGCATATGCTTATCCTAGATGTGATCAATAATTTTTAAATCTTAATATTCCAAAATGTCAAAATATGATTACTTGAAATTAAACTTGACTAAAAGCACACTTATTTTAAAAAAATAAATTAAAATATATCATGTTTACTATACTATACGTATAAACCTCAACTCACTCTTTCTCTCCTTGCTTGTTGTAATTATACTGTATCATAAGAATATTTTTTTTAAGAAATGTTATATTCCAATAGAGTCGAGAACTTAATTAAGCCATTTAGAAATCATACTTTTGTAGATTATAAAAGAAAAAAAGAAAGAGTCCACTCTATATTGGGTTTGTTTAGTTTAAAACCAGTCGAATCAGTCCATTTATCATCCCTAATTGTAACGGAACTGCAATTAAACGGACTTAATTTACTATACCACTATTTGAATAATAAGCATACAATTATATTTTTAAATTTGATTAAGATTAAATATTAAAATTAGTGCCGTTGGGGAAAAAAAATTAATTCCTCTTATTCTCAAATTAAGAGTATACTACTACTTTTTCAGGTTAATGCTAAAATTAATTTCTCCGAGAAATAGCAAATTTGGAATAAGAACTAAGCTAAAAAAATATTAAAATTACAAGTAGTTATAGATATATAAAAAAATAGCAATAGATATGATTTTCAATAGTGTCACCAATTACATACAGGCACAATCGAATTGTCCTGTAAGCACGAGCATTGGCTAGTATATATATATATATATTTGAATGGATGAAGATGGAACCAATAGGGGTGAGTTAGAAAGAAGAAGAAACGGCGAAATTAAAGGTTTTAGGGGGTGTGCGTGGTGGAATGTCATGTGAACGAGGTTTCCTGCAAGAATAAGCGTCGTAAAAGTAAATATATTAGAGTATTTTATAATAATGCGGATGAAGCAACACAGTTAATGCAATATTTAATAATTTTTGTGAGTAATAATACTTCTTTTCTTTAGGTTGTTCTCTAACCGTTACACTCATGGTCTTTTGGTCGTCTTCTTCTTTTCTCTTTATTATTATAACATTACTCATTAAAAATAGTAATAAAAATTTAGAAGTACATATTTAGTTTCTCGCAGTTTGTAATATTGTCGTTTTGCTCTCAGTTTAATATATTTAAATCTTTTGCACAAATTCTAAAGTCTTTTTATATATACTAATTTTTTATTTTATTTTATATAATTAAGTTGTTGAATTATTTGTTTATTTGGTCACATTTATATAATATGTGCGTATATGGCAACAGTACGCAATTAAGTTGTAAATAAACAATTTTTGCTTTGAAAAATGAAATATATAGAAGAAATAGTGGGAAGGAGGTGGCAGTAGTAGCAGATGATGATAGGGAGAAAATTTTGAAGCCGGGCCGAGCACATCGATCATAAACATGGTGACGATAGTGATGCTAATGAAGATGACGAGAAGAACGAAAAACAAATTGATGACACAGCAACTAGTAGTTGGAGTTGTAGTTGTTTCCCAAATCATGATCATATATATAATCCTCATTTAAAAAAAAAAATGTAAATGAAATTTTAAATCTTGTTTCTGGACCTTATTTCTTTGTTTGGGTCCTCGGTGATGTCACCTTTTTTTTTTTTCTGTTTCTTTTTTCAAATTTAATTAATTTAGTCCTAACATTTCGTTTAGTAACTTCTTTTAGCTTTGGGGGCCTTCAATAGTTCAGTATTGGGCTTCTTCTGATAAGCCCACCTGCCCCGCTTCACACCACAAGGCCGGACCTGAATTCCTTTTGAAAATCATAATAATATCAATATTTCGGACTTAGTCAAATTAAAATTCAACTCCCCTATAATAATAGTAATAATAATAATAATAATAAAAGGTGAAAATATTAGTACCTAAAAAACACTCTCACTTTCATTCGGTCCTTTCCAATATAATAAAGTGTATGTTACTCGATTCTTAAAGGCTGAATATAAACTAGTATACTCGGTCCTTGACAAACGAGTAAAGCATTATCAAGTTTATATTCCGTCTTTCACAACCAAGTAACATATACCTTATTCAGTAGTTAATGACCCAATGAAAATTGAGAGTGTTTTCAAAAGGTATTAGAGGTGCCAATATCTTCACCCTAAATATATATATATATATACACATATGGCACACTGTTATTTAGAGGTCAGAGCAAATGAGAATATTGTGAAAAAAAAAAAAAAAAAAACAAACAAACTCATTTAACTTAAAGAGTGCTAGGAGGGCAAGAGAATCTAAAAATGATACATAATTGGGTAATGCGTCAATCAACACACGGTTAATTAATTAATTCAGCAATCAATCCATAAGGGTGCGTTTGGTGCGCCGGATAAGAAGGTAGGATATAATAGGATAAAGGCCGGATAGGATAAAAATCGGAATTAGTCAGATAGGAATTATGTGGGATAGGATAGCAAATGAATTAGTCGGATAAGGATTAAGCGGGATCGGACAGGATAAAGATTAGTCGGATAAAGATTTAATAAACTTTGCATTTGATGGGGTTCCGGATTATAAGTCTAGATATTATATAATACAACTTGCTTTTCTTTTAAAAATATATGCAATTTTAATTGTTGTGCACAATTTTTTTTAACTAATGCGATTCTTCTATTTATAAATAAGTTTCGTAAAAAACTATTTCGAGAGAAAAGTTCTATATCACATACAATATTTACGAACTAAGCATTAAGTACATTTTTAAAGTTACCTTTTTTTCTAAAATTAAAGTTTTTTATAAATATCTTCATTTAATAAAAATAAAAATAAAAATGTCATATTATAAAATAAATGAATTTTATTAGTTAAGTTACTGTGATTTTTGGGTGGTTGAAATTTTTTATTAATAAATTTGATTATCTAAAAAGTTTAAAGAAAAAGATTAAAAAAAAAATTTAATTTTTATATTCATTTTGTTATCCGGCAATCATGGGATAAAATAATACCACCTATAGAGGTGGTATATATTTATCCGGTTCTAAATGGATAAAATGATAATTAATTCCGAATGCAATCTAGTTCCGTGTTGCGCCAAACGTGGAATAGGATTAAAATTTCCTATCTACCATTGCGCCAAACACATGACAGGATTTATTTATCCTATCCTTTCCGACAACAAATATCGGATAGAATTAATTAATCCTATGCTGCGCGACAAACATACCCTAATATGTTACATTAGAAAGTACAAACAAAACAAAACAACGTAATGTTTTGTATAGAAGCAAAAACGTACCTACAGTGCAAGCACGAGTACGTAGATTATATATTTATTTATTTATTTTTGCTCTCAAAATTTTCTAAATACGTCCCTTTCCTCTCTTCCGCTCGCATTCTTCCATCAGATATACACTTGCTGCACTTCTCCTCCTCCTCCTATGTTCCAAGTAAAGGAGAGCAACTCAAAAAGGAAAAATGCAAACAAACATGTTGGCTCCAGACTGTACCACACTCTACTCTATTGGAGCACAAGATTAAGCTTTTGTAAGCTGTATAAATAAAATCAGCTAGCTCAAAGTAAGAGTTCCGATTTGAGGAGCCTCACGGTGTACCTTAGGGCAGTGCTACCCATTATTGGCATCGAAACTGCCTTGAGTACCTTGTCGTCTTTTTTCGCGCCAATTCTCTCCCCACATTTTGGCCTCTGCAACTGCTCTCTCTCTTTCCAAATCTCTATTTAACATCCTAGCCGTTTCTTTGGGAGAGTCGTCCCTCTCGGATCCTTCCAAGTCCCATTTGCGTCCAGATACTCCTCCTCCTCCTCCTTCGTTCCTCAATATTATTCTTCCATTTCTTTTCTCATTATGTCCTCCTGGACCCGTACTTGCGTCATATGCCTGGTTTTCCAGATAAGATAAGGCAGTAACCACATCACCAATTAGAGGACGAGCTGCAGCCTGTTCTTGGATACACATGGATGCCACTGCTAGAGCCTGGTAAAGTCCCCTCATTGGATACTGACCTTGCAGACATGGGTCCGCCAATTTCGCAAATTTCCTCCTGTCATTGAACAGCGGCCGTGCCTGCATGCATTCACATAAGAAGATGGTGAATTATTGCATAAGTACTAACAGTGCCCAGATTTGGCATGGAGACAAAGACTACCCCGCAAAAAGAAGATAAGTTTAGGACACACTACCCTACATGAAGATAATTAGATAAAGCAGTGTATTTTTACCCAAGTGACAAGGTTCTGTGCTCCTTGGGGTTGGGTGCTATCAATAGCTTTGCGACCAGTAATAAGCTCTAAGAAGACTACACCGAAACTGTACACATCAGATTTGACAGTCAACTGTCCAGTCATGGCATACTCGGGAGCGCAGTAACCGTAAGTGCCCATCACCCTCGTCGAAACATGTGATTTGTCTCCAGTAGGGCCCAGCTTTGCGAGGCCAAAGTCAGAAAGCTTTGGGTGATATTCTTCCCCCAATAATATGTTGGATGATTTGAAGTCCCTATAGATCACTGGAGGGTTTGCCTTATCATGGAGGAACTCCAATCCTCTGGCCGCTCCAGCTGCTATCTTCATTCTAGTTGCCCAATCTAATGGTTCTTTATCAGGTGGAAGATCTGTACAAACATCATTGGTGTGTGCTATTAGTAACAACATTCTATATATTGAAAGTGAAATCGATATACTGGGCATTGACATCAACACTCGCCCAACATTCATGCATGGCTAATAGACTTCAATTTCTCAATTACTCTTCACCATCATATATAACTACCCTTGTACATCATTGCAAACAGCTGAGTACATAACAAACATTCCCGACGCTGCCCCGAATGACAAGACCCATTATTTAATATATCAATAATAGTAATATTTTTCCAATATCGGCCATTCCAGGTCAACAATATGGCATTGGTAAGACAACCGAGAATGAAAGAAAATCAACTTTCTGCTATTTTGGCATTTACATACAGCAGTGATTCATCAATCATACAAGTAGGCTTTGTTATTGTACTTACACATGCATAGATCATAGAGCGTCCGTTCTTTTATGTGTACTATAGAAGTGCTAATGTAACAAGTTAGGCGGTCTCACCTAATGACCCATGGTAGCTCTGTAGATGAACAGACAGGTTGGGCAACTACTTAGACCCATGCAGCCCACAAAATTCTGGAGAGAGAGAAGAGGGGGGAGGGGCACATTTTTGGATCTTTTTTGCCTGTTCAAAACAGTTAAATCACACTAGTCATGTGATTTACCACAAGATGTGAAACCACTCACATGGAAAAAGTGAAATGGTCATAGAGGACTGCAACATGGCTTTCTATATGTAGCTATTGGACCTAAAAAAAATTCTCTTGTACAAAAATAAACAGAACAAAGACTATTGGAAGTTCAGCCGATGGTGTAGCAAATCAACTAGTTTAAGAACATTTTACTTAAAGTTGTTCTTTATATCAGCAATTGCACGAAAATATTCATAAACATGTGTTAGAAAGTAAGGGATAACATACAAAGGAAAGGAGCCAAATGCATCACTTGATCAAACCATAGCCAAATTCCAAAGGAAAGGAAAACATGTAACATGCCAGCACAACTTTCACACACACAAAAAAAAAAAATAGCAAATGAGGGAGAATACAAGACTTTTGAAGATGCAATTTAAACTGCGAAAATGCAAAATTTGAACCATACTTCCATTACCCTACAAGAGAATTAGATAACTCCAAAACGGCTACTATTTTTGTTTAACTCCATGCTGCCTTCACAGGGAATAAAAAAAAATGACGAGGAATATAGAATATCTAAGTCGGAGAGATGAACAATACGCGAGAAAAACATTACCATGAAGGTGATCTTCCAAAGATCCCATGGGCATGAATTCGTATACAAGAAGCCGTTGGTCCCCATCAGCACAATATCCAATCAAATTCACCAGGTTAGGATGATGCAGAAGGCTAAGCATTAGAACTTCCACAAGAAATTCCCTATTACCCTGAAGCCCATCTCTGTCCAATTGTTTAACTGCTACAACCTGTTTGAAACAAGCAAACCTTTATTGGCACAAATTCAAACTTGAGAGGAACCAATGACAAGTAACTCATCTCCACTCCTTGGTCACCGAAATTAAGTGTCAAGTCCTACAGTTTACATGAATGAGGACAGCTACTACCCTTTTTCCAAGTATCTCCTATTCTTTCTTGGGTTCTTTTAAACATGCTCAATCACTATACTATGTCATTTGACTACATGAATGAAAATTTGACGGTAGCTTGGTAAAACTGAAGAAAAGGATCAATTTGAAAATACAAAGAGACATAGAAAGCGGAAGACTTGCTCTCTTGTAATATTGCAAACTATTGGAGATTTGATACCTACGAATGAGTAATGGGTTTACCTGACCCGTTGTAAGAAGCTGCCCTTTATAAACACGGCCAAATCCTCCTTCCCCGATGAAGGACTCAGGCCTGAAATTGTTGGTTGCAGCAGCAAGCTCCCGAAAAGTGAAAGTGTGTGCAGCTATATTAACATCAGGCACATCCTTTGGGGCCGATGATTCCCTCCTTATTGCTGTGTTGCTTCTTGATTTGAGCCTGTCTGCTCCTGCAAGCGTGTGTTGTAATTGTTAACCAGTGATCCATCCATCCATCCATCCATCCATCAGTAATAATATAATAAAAAAGTTGTACTGTATTGGCAGCATTTACGCTCTGTGTACCAAATATGTTGAGGCCCAAAATTACATACACAGAGATCCCATTGGATATGTTAGAAGAATACCCAATTCACAGGAATTGAGCTCACATTAACGTAGTCAACAAGAAGTGGAAGTGAGCAGGATTGGTATAGATAATTTCGAGACGCTCCAACTCTTGATAGGTCTATCGATCCGATAAAATCGCATAAAGAAAAAAGTCAAAGGTTATCCCATTCATAAACAGTCTTTAAAATGAAATGAAGTGGGTGTAGATGAATGAAGCTGGAAAAGAAGTAAGTACAATGGATAAATAAGGATAAATTTGAATATTTTTCAAGTAAGTACCAATAATTGGATTAAAAGTAAAATATCTATCTATCTATCTATCTATCTATCTAGAAATAAGTAATTAATAGCGAGATGAGAAGAGATTAAACAGGTGCATCTAGAGAAAGAGAGATAGAAAGAGAGTTATATATATATATATATATATAATTATAATAATAATAATGAAACCGAGTAACAAACTAACTAACCAGAAGATAATCTGGAAATATTGGCAGGGGGGATTGTTAGGTGGGCATCGTCATCATGGTGGTGGTTGTTGGGATGATGATTTTTGTGAATCTGGGAGGTATTGAGCTTTTGGGCATCTCTTGAATCAAAACAAGGAAAACAACCCATTTTTATCTAAATCTATCTATTTATCCTCTCCTCTCCCCAGCCGGCCGGCCCCAATTATCATCCACTTCCACTTCCACTTCCACTTCCACGGTGCCTGCCTTCCGCCCGCCCAAATCAATCAAACTTCCTATATTCTTCTTCTTACCACTACTAAATCTAGTCAAACAGAAAAAGAAAAAGAAAAATATATATTATTAACAACAAAGATATATGTATATATATAAATTAATTAATATATTAGGGAGGGAAAAGGATCTCACTCTTCCTCTCATATGCTTTGGCTGAGGCTGGGGGCCTAGAAAGATTGATTAAACGCCAAGTCTTATGCAAAAGAATTCTGTAGCCGGCTTTTATATCTGTCGAGTCGACCTACTACTACTATATAACAATAATCATAATATAAATAATATATTCACACACCACTAGTACTCGTCAATAGAATAGAGAGAGCATCTCTCCACACGGGAAGGCACTATCCATCCACCTACAGCTTCTGCATTTCACCATATTCCTAAATTCCACTCCCTCTCCCCTCCCTCCCTCCACCACATAATTATTACTGCTGTAAGTAAACCGTATGCATCTCTCTCTCTCTCTCTCTCTCTCTCTCTCATAAATAAATATATATATATATATATATTAATTTCTTTCCAATCAAATTACTCTTCCTTCAGCAACCATATATCCACATTTATCATCACATGTATCATTGAAAGAAAAACATACTGTAATATTCTAAAAATAAAATTACAAATATGGTTAAAGTTTTTAAAACTTTACTTCTAAGTTTACTTCTTTAAAATTATTTTTCAATTCGATTTGTATAAAGTATATCATTTTTTAAATTTTACTTCAAATATAATCTTTATTTTTTATTCACTTCTTAAGGTTTTTCTAAAATACAAAAGAAAGAAAAAACAAATAAATATTTTTTTTTTTACTTGAATAAAAATTTTAAAATGGGTGAACCAAATACGTTTAAAAAAAAAAAACGCCCAAAATATTTTTTAAAAATCCAACCAAACAACACCTAAACAATCTATCTTTAATTTAATTTAAACAATATGTCTTTAATTAATCTATCAAAGAGTAAAGATTAATTTTTTTGTGCATTTAGTTTTTTATGTACTTTCCTTTTTTTTTCTTTTTTTGTGGAAGTCAAGTACTGTTTGCGACGGTGACATATTAACATCACATATTTCACGCGTCTACAAATTGAACTCTCATATGTGAGTTGAGCTTGCGATTTTTTCATTTCCAATTTTTATATAACAACCGACATATATTACTATACTATAAAAATTATTATTGACATAATATTACATGTTTCACATACAAATTAAAGATCCAACTTAATTTACATCCACGTCACCTTCGGTTTCTTTTATAAATAAACGAAACTTTGAATGAATCACCGGTGTCGAATCACCTCCTCCTCCATAATGTGTGTCCTCCGTTCTCATTGTATTTTTCCTCACTTAATAAGAAACTTCAATTCGTTTGCCCTTTCCCGCCCTATTCATACTATTGAAATTAATTAGTTAATTTCTTCCAAATATTTTTGAGTTTATGTTTAATTATTTTTAAACTATTTTTTTTTTCTTTTTTGGTTCCAGTACGGTTAATTTTAATTGTCAAATAAAAACCTCATTTAACTGGTTTATGTTAAGACACAATTGAATTGGTTTTAGGAGGATGGAAGAGTGGGCGAGAATCGAACCTTTAACGCCAATTATATATATGTGGAAAACCATACTAAAAACTATAACCAATTGGGCATGAGCCCATATCTTATGTAACTATTTTATGAATAAATTCACTTTAAAATTCAACTATTAATTTGGTGTCGAATCTCAATTGATATTAAGATACCACGGTAGTAGAAATTTAGCTTTTATATTAATACTCTAATTAATATTATCAAAAATAATTATAAAAGATATTTTTGGATTTGTCTTTAGAATAAATGATATTATTTTTAAATCATTAATTTGTAGGACAAACTTTTGATTCAAGGACCAACTTTTGTTTGGAGGACATCCAACACTTTTATTATTTGATTTTTTTTGTGTTCTTCCTATTATACCCCTATATTTTGTTTCGTTTTTTTTTCTTGTCACGGGACAATTACAAACAGGCATTTTACTAGACGGATAGACCCGTACACATTTTACAGTTATAATTTTCAGACATATTATATTAGTTGTTTCAGTAAGGCGTATTAAACATTATATATCATTTCAGATATATTGTACTTTTTATTGATTCAGACATATTAAACTTACTATCATTTCAGGCATATTAATTTTTTTTTTCTTTCTCAAACATATTATTATATTGCATTAGATGTTTTTGAGTGAGACCTACTTTTTAAGGGATTTGAAGATGTTCTAATAGTGTGTTTTTAGCGAGTGGTTTGTTTTTTGATCATTTTGAATAATGCGTATTATTCACCTATAGATATATGTAACTCTTATCAAGAAGTTTATTGGTTATAGGTTGGGTCGGTTTCTTTGCATAGTTTTACTGAGTTGCCCAGTTTTTAAATTATTTCATATGTGCCGAGTATTTTAATAAATAATCCAAATGACCAACTTTATAGTTTATACATTCACATAATTGCTTTTTATTTCTCGCTTGATTCACCTTGACTTTTGTCTTAAAAGTCAGTTATATAGTGGTTTTTTAATTTCTCCACAAGAACATGTTTTGTCAGTTATAGTGGTTTGTTTTCTTATGTTTTTTAAAATGTGTATTTACTTACCTGTCAATATATATATATATATGATTAGGATATTTACTGTTAAATGAGTCAGGTCAGTATATTTAGATTTTGTTAATGGGTTGCACAATTTCCAAAGACGTTCGACGGGCTTAATGTTTAAACCCGTTTACCCATCTTAGCATCCTTAATACTATACGGTCATATATATATAATAAAAACAATTTTGATAATGGGCCAATAATTATTTAGCCCTATTACAACTATCAGTACGCTTTGCATCCCACAATGTAAAACATCTACTTTTTGTTCAGAACTATTTTGTGAACATATGTTTTTAGAAGCAATCTTAGTGTTATGAACCAATTGACCATTCTGCTCCGGTGGATATTTTTGCTAGTAAAACTATTGCTAACAATATACAATTCATATAAGGATATGCTATACGAATTGTTTGGTGGTTGGGTGCAAGCTTCTGCTTCGTATCAAGGCGATATACTACTTTTTGTTAATCGTTAGTTTTTTTCGATGTGGTTTGTGGTGTACAAATCATTTGTGGTCGGCTGCACGCTTAATTCAGCTTAGTATCAAGGCGATATACTACTTTTGTTAATTGTTAGTTTTTTCAATTGTAATTCTTTTGAATCATAAGTCTCAGTTAAAGTCTTGACGCGAATTAAGGTTCTTACATGTTTATTGCGTTGCATGTGATTTATCATAATGGACCTTTGGGTTCGACAATTGCCGGTATGTTATTATTTAATTTTTTGTTGTGGAGTCATATTGATGATAAAATAATGAATATATTTGTTCACTCTTTTTTGCCATCTCAACTATTTTCTCATTCCCAATTTTTTAAAAACCCTTGTAGTTTACTTTTTTTTTTATTTTTAGCATTGACTATATCATATATATTCATATAAAACTATTTTTAAATTAATTTTTTCTATATTGTACTGTTGGTATTCTTCACTTTTTCTTTTTGGTTTTATACTTGATATTTTGGATGGTGATAAATTATTTTTAGAATGATTTTAACCTTTACTCATGTTTCATTTTTTTGTACAGATTTATCGCAGTATTAATATAGAAATATTACATATATATATGCCGACCATTAAAGTGTGTAAATTATTATTCGTCTGAGTTGTTTGTTGAATTGTTTTCAATTTCAAATTGTTGATTTTTTTTTTAATTTTTTCGAACTTTGAATGCATTCAATAGAATTTAAAATGCATCCTAAGTTATTATTCTTATAAGTAGTTGACTATTTTATTATTTTTCTAAATTATTATTATTATTATTATTATTATGTGATTATGTTGTTGTTGTGTTTCTTTGTGGATTGCACTTGCCTCGTGAAGAGGCTTCAATGTCATCCTCATCGTTTTGAAGGGCAAATTTCTTCGGGTGTTATTTGAGCAACAATCGAAGTACTTGATTCTCTAGCCTTAATCTCACTTTCTGTGCCACTGGCATCAACACTTGCCTCATTGTAGTTGTTGTCCACTGGCATTCTGGCTTGGACAGTGGGTGGAATAGGATTATCAACCATTGGTAGAACCGGCAGAATGCCATCACCACCCTTGTTGCTACTAAGATTATGATGTCGGAGCACCATCTACTGCTCTTTTTGTCTGAACCATGGTTGTTAAATTTTATGGGAAAAGGGGTACATTAAATGTTTGTTATAAAGCTGGAAGAAGTGAAATTGCTAAGAACATGGGAAATGAATTTGATTTCCCATAGATGATGACGCTAATTGTAGGAGCCAAAAAAAGGGTAATGAAGGCAATGGTTTTTGTATTGTTCAAAAAAAAAAAAAGGCAATGATTTTTGTTTGTAAGGTAGGTTCATCCGGTGGCGTTAATGCTATTAAGGGTGTTTTATATTAGCTCAAGTGCAATGCTTGGAAGAGAATACAATTTACTAACTTTCTCTCTCTCTCTATAGTTAATTATCTAGAATTTTGAACTCATGTAATGAATTTCCCTTGTGCTATTTATAGCTATATAATTAGGATTACAAATGCATTGTTAGGATTAATAGTAAAATATTAAGTCACATTTAATTGTTTTCATTACAAAATTTACGGGATATTGAAAAATGTGACTTATTTGAAAAGGTTTTCCACAAAAGACTGTGATAATAATATTTTTGTAAATTAAGAGCCTATTTTTCATCAAACTCTAAAAAGAGTGTAACGTTAACTTTGTAGAAGTGAGGGAGTATAAAATTTTGTCATAATAAGATTGGGTACGGCCTGGATTTTGAAGGCCCATACGTTGGGTGTGGCCTGCTGACCCAGTAATGAAGGGACTGAGGAAAACGACTTGGAAATTAAGATGATGTCATTGCCATGTTGAAGATAGTGGAACTCGACCGACTTCATCATGAGATATGCCACGTGACCAACACGTGAGAAAGAACAAGGAATGCGTGGGGAGAATATTATAGAATCGTATGGACCTTTACCAAAATCATGCTGGTTCCCACCAAATCGTGACAGTTGTGTGATACCAAAATTTGTTAGTATTGGAGTGTTATTCAACGCTTACACTATTTAATCATTTTACTATTATCCTTAATGAGCATTTGTAACTATAATTCTATACGTATAAATAGAAAAATAATTGCTAAAAAAAATGATTCCCATCTTTGAATTAATAAGCTTAGGATAGAAGGAGAGAACTAGTAGTTTGTCATCTTCATTGTAAATAACCTTGAGCTAGAGCTAAATAACAAACACACATAAATAGTAGAGATACTCTAGACCTACTATCCATTGGTTAGGGGAACCATTCTAAAATAAAAATCTTTTGTCTGTCATTGTACCATTTACTTTTCCATTAAACCCGCTAATAACCATCTTTTATTGTGGGTCGAGCCCGGATTTTTGGTCACCTATAAGAAGCTTTTTGAATTATAATATTTTATGGTATCATGCAAAATTAAATTTGAACTATATGTTTTTTTTGGTAGATTTCTATGTTTAAGTGTTTAACTGACTTAATTTTAGAGTTATTTTAAAAAATTACAAATTTAAACTCCTTTATTAATAAAACAGACATGATAGGTTTTCTTGGGTTATGCAAAGTTAAGTTTGCACTTTTTATTTTTTAATATATTACTTTGAATTAGGATTTATTTGACGTTACTTTAGAATTACATAAGTGAGACATTTAAAAAATATAAACATATCGTGCAAAATAAATTTGCATCGTATAGTTAAGTGTGCACAAAATACTATTTTAGTTAAAACCCTTATTTTAAAACACAATTAATAAACAAATCCTTATTATAAAATTTTTTTTTAAAAAACCAGCAAATATATTTTTTTATTAATCTTTAAATTTTTTTGTGAAAAATATTATCACACAAAGTTTACTTAGAGAAAAACTTAAGAGAAAGAAAGAAAAAGGAAGGCGTGGTGCATCATTCCAATTCCAATTAATATCCAAGTGGATGAAAACGCGGGAAAGAAAGGCAGGCAGGCAGGCAGGCACAATCAATGGAATGAATGTGAATGCAATGCCACTGACTGAGATTTTGAGAAAAAGAGTTTTTGTGCGCGCCTTCGCATCCGGCACGCGCACGATTCCCCCTCCGCCAATTACTCCTTCCCCCCCTCCAGGCTAAATTTTGGTTTAACACGACACCACTTAAGATCTATCGATGATACACTATGAATATGTTATTAATTACCACATCAAACCAATAACTCTTTACTGTAAATAAAAATAGATTGTGTCTAATGCGTCCAATAAGTAGGCCGTTTGGCTGTCTTTCAAATTGCGAATTAAATAATTTAAAATTAAGTAATTTACAAAAATTTCATTTATTAGTGTTTGGTTGTGTAAATTGAACAATTGTAAATATGATAATTCAAGTTAATTCACAAAAACTCAAATTAAGTTATTTCAAGTAAAACTTGAAATTGCATAATTCTAGAATTAAATAATTCATTCTAACTTTATTTTTTGAGAAGATCTAGTTTTAATCTGTGATGCTGATACATTTAGACAAAATTTTAAATAACATAGAATAATAGAGAACATGTTTTTATTCTAACAATCGAAATTTCTCATTTAAGTTTTCCAAACACTACTTGAATTATAATTGAATTATTCATAAATGAGCAAATTCACGATTCTTTAATAAAAAATTAACTAATTCTAAAATTAGGTAATTTATGCAACCAAACGGGCCTTATGAATATGTTATTAATTACCACATCAAACCAATAACTCTTTACTGTAAATAAAAATAGATTGTGTCTAATGCGTCCAATAAGTAGGTTAGATTAAATTATATTATTTTAATCTAGTCGTCTGATTAATGAGGTAGAATTGTTTAATTTCTTTTATCCATAAGATATACACTTCATTCAATATTCAATCTATACCAATAATAATAGTATATAATATAATTTTATCTTATCACATCCACTCATTTTACTTGTCAAACACAATTAACAAAAATATTGATAAGCTCAATTTTAATTTGTTTAATAAGGACTTCAATCCTATTAGGCGCGCTAATTCTCAATCTCTTATAAGTGGAAAAATTATAGGAATTGTTTTTGAAAATGAAAAGTATCATAAAACTTCAAAAAAGATTCAATGAGACCTAACTTTATGAAAATTGAGTATTTAACATTTATCATTCCTACCCACATGATAAAGTGCATCATATCTCCTTTCTATTATCTCTTTCATCCAATTTTTTTAATATATTTCAATATAAAATTTAAACCAGTGAATTATTCACAAAATTTGATGGAGGTGATCTTTATAATAAGTAAACTATCTGGACAAAATTTCATCAAGAAATTCAAACCAGGGTTAGGTGTAGTAAAAATTTGATACATATATTCATTTTCAATCATAGATGATCATCTCACTCACTTCTGGTATGAATTTTTGGATGAAATTTTGTGAAGATGATATGCTTATTATAGAGATCATCTCTACAAATTTCATGAAAAAATTCATTCATTTACATCTCGAACAAGATCCCATTAGACGAAATTGGATGGAAGAAGTAAAAGAGCTAAACCAAGTCCCAATATTCATGATGCAATTAAGAAAGTCAAGTGTGCTCATATTTGTGCTTGAAGATAATATAATTGTTGAAATCAGGGGTATATATATATAGTCCTTTCCTCTTAAAAGACCATCCTAAGTTAATTAACTAGGACCGTTCATTTCGAGAGGTAAAATGGTGATTTTTTTTAGTGAGCATTATCTTTATAATGAGTAAATCATTTCCACCTGATTTCATCAAAAAAACTTAAACGGAAAGTGGGTTAATTTAAAATCCAAAACTTCAACGTCCAAAAATGCGCATATATATTAATTTTTCAGTTAATCGACTTATCGATCGAGTTTTTTTAATGAAATTTGGTGGAGATAATTTACTCATTATAAAGATCATCTCCACTAAGTTTCATGAAAAAAATCATCTGTTTTTTTCTCGAATTAGACGATTATTAAGTTATTTAACTTAAGAACGATTCTTAGGATAAGTGACATGTATATATATATATATATTACAAATTAATGTGTGCATTTACAAATTTCTGAGGACAAAGGACGCCTCCCATATATGTTTCAAACACATCCTTTAAAATTTAATTAAGAATATATTTTAACACCCTATTTACTTATTACAAACATCTCACTACATTGCCTGCTGTTAGGCGAGTACTTAACAACACACTCTTCTCATTTAAGTTAAGTTTACGTGAATAAACCCACCTCTCATTAGGCGGACCTTATTTGAAAAACACTCTAGTATTTCATTGCCTGATGTTAGGTGAATTCTTATCAACAAACTCTCTTCATGTGGGCCAATTATATGTAACTTCACTCACCTCTAATTAGGTCTTAGGGCGATGTTAGTGATAATAAATTTACCATAAGAAGATGTACGTTTGTGACAGAGTGGATGTTCCTGATAAATATAAATGGCGTAAATAACACCGCCCTATTTTCTATGTTAGAAAGTTCAATTTTGAACATATATATGGTATTAGGTTATAAAGAGATATTTTCTCGTTTTAATAAAAAGAATAGATATTTATTTAGAAGGTAAATGGATGGATTTTGTTATGAAATTTTATAGCGATGATATATATATATATATATAATGAATAAATTACCTTCACCAAATTTAATAAAAAAAATTCAATCTTAAAGTATGTAACTTGCATGATCAATCGCCAAAAATTTCAACGGTAAAAAATGTACATAAATATCAGTTTTTCAATACTCACTTCCAGGTTTAATTTTTTTACAAAATTTAGTAAAATTGATATTACTCACCATATAATCATCTCTACAAATTTTCATAAAAAAAATTCATCTATTTACCCCTTAAAATGTGAATTTATTTATTTGTTAAAGTAAGTGAATCCTTCTTTTTAGCTATATATATATTGTTTTCTTTTAAGACCGTCTTCGGTTACTTAACTTAAAGACCATCAATTTCAATAGGCAAACATATTAATTTTTTTTATGAAACTTGGTGGAGAACATTTTTATAATGAGTAAATCATTTTTGACAAAATTTCATCAAAAATTTCAAACGGAAAGTAGGTAACCTAAACATTTAAAAATTCGACGTACAAAAATACGCATATATATCAATTTTTTAATCAACCCTTTGTTCAAAAATAAATAAATAAATAAAATTAACCCACTTTTCGGTTGAATTTTTGACCAAATTTGGTAGAGATTATTTACTTATTATAGATATTATCTCTATCGAATTTTATGAAAAAATTCATTTATTTATTTTTTGAAATTCACGGTTCTCTCTCTTTATACCTCTCTTTATAAGTCGAAGCTTTTTCTTTTTTGAAACCACATACTAGTTGAACTTTAAGTCCGTGGGAAAGTCGCATGTTTGTACCCTTACGGGTGGCACTATGGGTCTCCCCAAGTTCTAAGTAAAATCAACAAAACAGTAGATGAAAATAG